>JAIPRK010000036.1:131588-473803 GCA_025469195.1 Chaitophorus viminalis | reverse complement strand
ATTAGGTAGGCACTTTAATGTATTATATAAAATAAACGGTATAACATACGTATTGTATACAGAGTGATGGCCCACTTATCGTTTTTCCTTGAATAACGACGGAACAACAATGATATTAACACAATATATATTAACACAATATCAATATTATACCTAATATGGAAATCAACGTTTACCATTATATTATATACATATGTAAAAGTGTTATTTGATATATAGCTGAAGTATAACGATTAGTATGTACATGGCAAACACTCCAACTCGGTACTGTTTCGTATATGAATATCTGAATAACCAAAAATAAAAATAATGTTATTATTATAATATTTTTTTTACAAATTGACAATATTTCTCACGTAACGGTGCGATTAGTAAACGTTTCAAAATGACGTGTGTTATGAGTGTTATGACTCATGATGCCAAAATAGACGAAACGTCCATTTAATTACATATACAATATGCGATATATATTCATAAAGAATTCACGATGATCGAAATAATAATCAATTATAATCGAAATGATAATTAATATATTATGGTTAAATTATTTTTCCAAAATAAAACATAATGTGTTATGAGATGACTAAAATCAAAAATAAAGTGAACGGTTTTTATCAAATACACAAGGATTAATTTTTTAAATCGAAGTTATATATTCGTTTTGCATGATATTATACCTGCAGTATTATAGCCATTGAACCATGAACATAATCATTTTAATTTTTAAAAATAATTTTCAGTTTGTTATTTATGTAACGAGAAGTTATTTTATGTATGAAAATTGATTGCATGGATCCAAATCTTAATTTTTTGAAAACAAAGAAAAACTATACACAAAACGAATAAATCAAATAGATAGAATACATAATATAATATTATTTTGTCATATTTGCAAACATATACGTAAGTATATGTTTGCAAATACGTCCAAGGCACATAATGGTTGTCAAAACAATATTTTGGTTGATGATATTTTTGTAAGTAAGCAGTATACATAATTTTATAATCATTGTTCATTGTTACCTATATTAATTGCAGTCGTGTCTGCCCTCACCTACCGCATTTCAACAAATGTTCAACGTATAACCGAACAATATTTTTACTTTTTTTATCCTTTGATTTAGAGCTATAGTAGGTATAAGTATTCAATTCGACATTAATTATAATATTCATATGTATGACTATGGCATACGTTGTGTGTATCAAAATTAATGTCGTAGGTGTGTGAGCTTTACACAATTTGTATGCCCCGAAAAGTATTGGTCGAATATTGCGTGGGATAACAGAGACGAAAGACATACGCTGCTATCCCTAAAAGATGATATAGACTATCGTCTACATAGAAGACGTGTTATACACGTAGTAGATATTCGTCTTGCTTGTTTGGTTTACATATTTGTTTTTTTTTTTTGATTAACCGACACACACACACACACACATACATACAGTTAGAAAAATCACAAAATTTACGGAAAAAGTCTTACACGATGAACTCTTCCCATGAAATATTATATTATATTATCTATTCTATGCACGTTGTAAACGATCCGTATACACTCGCTCGCGATGTCCACACGGCTACACTTATACCGCGAACGATTTGAACGTTTTGGTGTACATTTTACTGTACATTTGCACGCATCACTATCAGACAAGTCGTCCCGGATTGAACCAGTGGAGTAAAATTTGGGCCGGTAGCCAAAACAATTTTAATCCCATCCTTAAAATTCAATCAAATCCTATAAATTTCATAGGCCGGTTCTTTGTCGAGGGCTGATACAAATTGAAAATCTCGGTGGACCGGAAAGTTTCAACCCGGCGCCGCTGTTATTAAATTTATAAATACCTCTCAAACGTGATGATGATTGTTTAAATGCGTTCATTTATAAGTGTATTGTAATAAATATTGAAATGATTAATGAACGTAGCGAATTGCTGAAGCAAATGTTTATTTTAAGATTGACAGTTATTTTAGCTATCTTGAATGGGCGTACATTTTCCATTTGAACAACACGGGTCGTCACCATATAAGATTGTAAAATCAAAAATTCTATCGATATACATTGTATAGTTTGTAAACAAATCAGTTAACTTAAAAATTGCCGCTTATCTAGCATACAGATACATCCGGTAAACACGTTACATATTGTATGCCTGCAAATAACCAGTCACAAAGATCAAAAGTGTCCATACACTTAAGAGTAAATATGCATATTATGCACAGCGATTGCGTTGTAGTGATTAGATGAAAACCAAGTCCGTGAAATTAACATTTTTATGATGTGCTATTATTCGTAATTGAAATGTATTCAGTATAAACTGCACATTTAAATATTATAATTTATAATCACAATTTTTATTATTAACGATTCATTATAATACAACTATAAGTAGCATTGTGTGTATAATGAACTTTGACCACATTAATGCGTAATCTCTGGTTTGTTAGACTTCTAATAATCATATTACAAAAATTCAAAAAAATAATACACTGCTATATACACTAATAGGCTATAGTTTGAATACCGTTGTCCATTGGATATATATATATATATATATTAAATAGGTGTATCGATTTTTTACTCATAAAATAACCACAGTTATAACGATGGAGTGCACGTTATACGTGACTTGTAAGCGTCGAAAATATTGACGTCGGATACGTGAACGATGACAATTTCCAAAGAATAAATTTAAAAGAATAACGTACATCAACGGTGTTGACCGCGTGTAGTGGCACACGTATACCACTTGCAAAATATGGAATTTCAAAATGTAAATAATTATTATTGCGAGTACTCAAATCATTAGATTTGTATTTCCCGATATGACTGTTTTTAAACCGGTTTGTCGACGTGCGACGGAACACTGCTGCAGCAGACTCGGCACACTTGCATAAAAGTGCATTTCTTCTGCACTATAAACGTCGATCATCCGCCGTGGTTGCAGTTTATTGTACCTCCGATAATATGTTAATGATCCATTCTAATGACGACGAGATTTTTAGATTTATTCCAAATGTAATTTATATACAAAAAATAGTGATATTTTCATATTAGATTTGCTTCTTCACACCAAAATTAAAATAGAGTTGTTGGCACCCATCCCCTTGATGTATCAAATGTGGAGATAATCATTACACTTCATAATGCACCAGATGACGGTCAGAACTCGCAAATCATTTAGGGAAAAGACATAATTTTCCTAGAATGCTTAATTTTAGACCCATCTAAGCGGATTGCCAATATATATAGATAATGATGAGGAACGACGATAGTCATCGTTGTTTTCGATGTTATTGTCATTGTATTATTATATCTTTATAATAATTTTATGGTTGTAAGAAACGACTTAGTGATAGCCATGAAAGGTACACTTTTTAGTAGACAGAAAAGCTCATATTATAACAAAAAATAGTATACATCATACATGGGTAATATAATAATACAAATTGACAAATTATATTATATATATGGTAATTATAATTTTAAATATTATATTTATCCTTTTATTATATTTTTTATACCACTAAACATAATACTCACCTACGTATTAATATATTATCTATTATATACATAATTGCAAATGTTTAAATTCATAAATTTTTTGACAAATTACGGTGTATGCCACTATAATGATTATAACTAATAGTATATATTTATTTTTTTATTATATACATATTTACTTTGCCTTATTTAGTGGTTGGTATTGTAATGGTGTAATGATATACGTACATTCGGTTGAAGGCAACTCGCTGGTTCATTTAGTTGAGAGAAAATGGTAAATTTTGTTAATTACTGAAAAAACCTCTTTGGGAAACTGGTAAACATCCCTTATTGTACCCGAAAAGGTGTAATATTAATTTGTAAACGCAAAATCAAAAATAATTATGTGGCAATTTGAACTTTAAACGTTTATCATATAATGTGTTGGCCGAGGTTATGCCACTTGATTTTGACGAGTGACCTACCAGTGACATTTGCCCGGTAAACCACGTCACCTACCTTTTTCTATATGCCGGTAATCAGGATGATTTTTACGCTTTATTAGGATTATTACCGGACCATTAAATTGTACTATATAATTATTATATAAATCACGATAAAATAAAAATAATCTCAATTAGAGCATTGCGTTTGAGCATACGTTGATGGAAAATACAAAAATCAACGGTGATTATAATGTTATTTTCAGCCCTATCTACATGTAATCATAAAATTATAATAATGTCTATTGTCGTGTGTGACTAAAAGTATTATTTGTACTAAAGTTTATCATCTTGGTAAAAAATAAACAAATACATTTTGTAAAATATGTATAATAAATTATTTGTGTTCTAGTATTCGGTTTTTTCTTAAGTAAAAAACTTTAAATTTCTCAGTTTTCGAAGTTTGTAGTTTTAGAATTTATATTTTTATATTCATACCTACTTGTTATTTATAGTAACTTCCATTCATACAATACGGGTTTCCACGGCAATCAGTAACTTGTAACTTAACATTTCTACTCTGGACTTGAGTTTGTGGTTAAGAATAGTTTAGTTGAAACAGGTCCGGAGTTAAAATGTTAAAATATGGACGACTTACCTATTTGCACGGCACTCTAAAAATTAATATTTTCGATTTATTATCGAAGATTAATAAAAAAAGGTGAAAATATTATACATATATGCTTTGGTAATGTGATGATAATTTTTATATCCATTGTAAAATTATTTTAATTATAAAATATAAATAAATAAAAAAAAACCAGCATAGGTGCACGTGGTATGTTGCGCACATTTAACCTGAATGTTTTATCTAAAAGTTATAATGATGCGTAGTAGAATTATTTACATTTTAGAAATGGAAATCGCACATTAACGTTTGGTATTTTCGATAGAAATGATAAATTTCAAGTTTAACTATAACAATTCAGCTTTAATATTAAACATTAGGTATACTAAAATATGGCATCTTACCAGAATCTACGACCGTGTACGAAACTAATTTACATGACCGGGTTACGTATTAAAAATCAATAGATTTATAACACCGAGAACATTTTAAATAGGGAAAAATTTAATTTTGAAAAAGTTCTGCGCATTTGTTATTTCTGAACTCGATACGAATAATAACGTATAGGTGATTTTTAGTGTATATAATATAGTTCCTAGGAAAAAAGTAATGATTTTGAAGTTCAAAACGATATTGATACGCGATCGTCAGAATAATATTAGGAGCCTCGCATATTATTGTTCGTGAATAAAAAAAAGTAAGTACAATATTTTTCTGTCCATGGTTTATTATTAATACGCAGTTCTTGTTTCGGCCTTCGGCCAACATCTTGAATTGATAATATCTTGTAATATAAAACGATTGAACATAGCAGTGCGGTCGTAGAACATCATCGCGCGTTACGGAACAATAATATTATAAACAAGTAACGAGTCTCGCCCCGAGCGGTGTGCCGGTGTATGCGCAAAAAATACAATAAAAACCAGACTATGACTACGTGTTGTTGAAAATATGTGTTGTTATTGTGTTTAAATTTTTGTCGAACACGATTTGATTTCATTTGGTTTTACTTTTACACGCGCGTCAAAAGATATCGAACGGAAAAATAATGATTGTGTTCGGATCGAGATTAATTATAGCTGGTGTTATTATAATTTAAATTGACTGTTAACCACGCGCGTCACTTTACGAGCATTTTCGTCCCTATCACTTATCTACATAGGTATATATTAAACAGCAATAAGTGCTCGTATCGGTCTGGATTACCCCAGTTAACCGGCGATCGTCGGGAGTTCTTGGGATATTTTTCAGTATCGAGGCCCGATGTTATATAGCCTGCAGATAGCAAAACGAGAAAAATAGAAAATAATAAAACGTATACGGGTATAACAATTAAAGTTCTAACGGTGAAAAATAAACGAAAAAAGAAAAAACCGATTCTATTAAAGTAATTAAAAATAAAGCATACCTATTATAATATATTCTACTTTTTTTTTAAATAAATATGTCGCTCACATCGTACGGTATTTTTCCGTTACAATCGATAGGCAATATGTGTTATTATTTTTCTTCTTTCAAGTCAAGATTAAATGTGTGTGCAAAGAACTCGTTTAAAATCACTGTACCCGGGGCCCGATTATGAGCCAGACCGATACTGCTGTAGGTACATGCAACTGACGTACAAGTGGCATCCACGGGATTCTTCTCGAACGAAATCCTTTGACCTTAGCTATTCGTCTAACCTTTTCGATGGCGCAACAATAGCCGCGGACGTTGTTCTTTCCGCCGACGTACAATATTATAATATTATAATACACTGCAGGTTCCCTCTCTCCCGGTTACGTGCACGCTCATAATATGTGTTGTTCTCGTACGCGCGCGGTTAATTAAATTGTAATAATATTATACCGCATATGTTTAGGTGCATATTTATTAATAAACAGAAACAACAAGTTGTGCTCCAGAGATAACCGGCCGCCGGAAAAATATTATAAATACCGTCGACCGCAGCCCATCAGCGTTCAATTCACACGCAATCTTCGGCCATCCAACAACTGCGTAACCACTATAAGCACTCTGCGTCTACGTAATCAAGAATAATCGACAATCCAACGGAAATCATGGAAAACTACTTTGTCGGCAAAAAGTTCATCGTCACCGGTGCCAATGCGGGTAAGTCGATCCACGATCAAGATGTTTTCCAAAACTTTTTTTTTTTCTTTTTTTTTTTGTATCGTTCAAACTTGACTATATTATGACGATAATATATAATAATATTATTATTATTATTATTATTATTATTATTATTATTATAATATTATGATATAATATTATTTCTGTCTGTTTTTTTCGTTTCGGATTTACTCCAATATGCCCGAATAAAACATGTATACTAATTATTAATACTAAGTATTTTTTGACTTTTTCAAGATTCTAAAGCAATTTCAGGTATATTTTATTCATAATAATATTTAAATAAAATATTTTGATATATAGTCAGTTAATCCTATCGTATATTCTTGCAATGAATTTTAGTTTAGGATTTTTCCCATATGTATTTAGTAACAAAATAGTTCAATCAAGAAAAATAAGAAAAGTTTTTGACATTTACTTAGGTCATACTTTTAAGAATTTTAGACACTATAAAAGAGAAATGTCATGTTAAAATTGAAAAATTGAAAATACTTTATAAAAAAGAAATTCTCATGCACACCCGCAATTACGCGCCTATTTATTTCATATTTGATTTGTTCACTGCTGGGAAGGGAAAGAGAATAATTAAGTTATACAAACAAGAATGTATATACATTACAGTTGAAATTATTCGAATGATTTAATTACGAATGGGTCTAATGTTGTTGCCCAATTAATTGTTATAAACCACATGGTACATTTTTATTTTTAACTTGTTTACTTGTAAAATACTCTTGTCAGGTGGCACTGATATGCAGAGAGCTTTCGTAACCAAATATTAATGTTATATTATTGTATGTTATTTTAATCATTTCATTAGACTTAGTTTTTATGCAAGACATTTTCACTCCATAAAAAAAAAAAAAACAAACCTATTGTAAGACTATTGAAATATCCTCGTATTAAATTAACATGCGGAAATAATATTACATTATCTTTGACTTTTTTTCCGATATTTGAATAAAAAACGTAGTGTTTTGCATACACCAAAATAAACAATACTATGACTGGTCTCAATGCTCGACGTTTTAATTTGTTTACTTAGTCACATTAACCAGATAATATAATATCGTATTAAAATAAAACCAAACATGTCGAGTACGATTGAACATTGTTATTAATAGCTAGTTCGTGCAACGAAACGTTGTTTATCATCAACGGTTTATTAAAACTATATAATAATAATTGAATGCACAATGCGTAAGACCCTACGCGAGAGATAATGACTAACGTCCCCGATGACTAGACGCACAATAATAATTATAATTTCCCGTTTTTAATCGCTCGACGTTTCGGTCGTGGAAACAACAACATGCGTTGAATAATATTAAATACGTACGATTTTGATCGAATCGTTTTTACCGAGTTACAACCGTATGCACTGTTTTATGGTATTTTATTAATTACGAATCAAAAACCCTCGATGGTAGCCGATGTGAATGTTAACGCCCATACATTTTCCAACAGGAATCGGCGAGGTAATCACCGAACGTCTGGTGAAATTGGGAGCTCATGTGTTCGCCGTTGGACGTGATAAGACCAAATTGCCACCCGCAGGACCCAACTTGACTCCGGTGTGCGCTGACGTAGGCGAATGGAAATCCTACGACATCATCAAGGCCTTGGGACCCGTCCACGGTTTGGTGAACAATGCTGGTGTAGCGTTTATCGAATCTTTCTTAGATATGACGCAAGAAGGATGGGATAAGTAAGTTCGCTTCTTTCCTAGCTCCTGTTCAGTTCGAACGTCGAAACCTCCGATCGAATTACCGTACCCGACGACAAAGTGATTTTTGCGACAGCAAAATCACGTCTCGAGGATTTATACTAGAATAAAATAATAATATGTTGTATTATGTGTTCTTATCGAATGTAATTTACAGAGTTACTTTTTTTAATCAATAATTGTGTTATCCCCGTGCATTATAAATGTACACAATCATGTGATAGCTTGCTCAAAAACGTTCTATAACATGCCGGACAAATATTATTTAATCGTCGTCGTGGTAGGAAACGGAGGATTTTCTCAGGGTGTATCGTGTAGGCACTGAATACATTTTGTGGTGCAAGTTCCTATGTATTCAACAACTATTTTCGTTGTAATTTGCGCAGGACCTTGAACATCAATTCCAGAGGAGTTGCCAGGATCAGCCAGGCCGTGGCCCAGAACATGATCGACGCCAAAATCAAAGGCTCGATCGTCAACGTATCGTCCACCATTTCTGAAGTACGTACAGATTTAATATAATATAACATTGTATAATTGTGCGCACCCGCTCGTGTATTATTAGTACGTTTAACAATCACAATTAATACATAATAGGCCCATTAATATTACCATCGCTGGGATGTTGCCATCAATATGACAGTACCTATAGAATGAGTGAAAAATTTTTATCGTTTGATATCGCCCCATTTGTATTACTGAAATTATTAATAGCCCGTAATTTAGATTATAATATACACTTACACGTATCGTGCAGGCATAGAGCTACGTATTGTTTATAAAATTTATCTGAGGTTGATTTACTTCAAATCAAGTGTTTACAATTCTGGGTTTATTAGTAGCGAATGACTAGCTCCCATATTTAGTTGAAGTACTTAGTGTATTATTCTCAGGATTATGGGACGTGTTCGTTATTATTTTGCTATTTCTTAGTTCATCCCAACAACCACAAACGTGTATTGAAGACAATCACTTTTTTTTTACAAATAATACACGTTCTTACCAACCATCGAATTCCTAAATAAAATAAATAGACCTCCAATGCAAATGATGTTAAACGAGATAGTGTTTTTAAATTTATTATAGATTATGGGAAATTTTTACTAGGTTTTTCGTACTTTTCGTTATTTTATTATTTTCTACACTTAAAAACCATTTGCACAAGGAAATATGAAAATTTAAATAACTACTTCAACATCAATGTAAAATTTAGAATACAAAGTGATAAATCCCGGGTCAGATTTATAAATTATGATACTTGGGGTATAACGTACTATTAGAGCCCCTAAAATTTGCCAATGGAAAATTTTCCAAAAATGAGTTAAAATACGGATTATTTTTAATAAAGGAATTTAAAAGTATAAATGTGTAATAGAAAATACATTTTATTTATTAATTTATTATTATTATTTAGTTATTTATAACATGTTATAGGAAAAATTGTTAAAAAAAAAAAAATGCATAAAACGCTTTGAAAATTTGAAATTTTTGTCTCACTATGATTAGCGTTGGATCGCCCCCCTTAGATCCAGTTCTGGATAAATCATTGTGTCCGCTATAATATTGTACTGTATTAATTTAGAATGAATGTTCTTTTTTTGGCTAATGAAATTATTTGTCTTGTCAGTAAAAATGCCACGTTTAACGTTTAACATGCTTTTCTTTACAGAGATAGGTTAAATTTTTGGTCGAGAATAGGTTTTTAAGCTTGAGAAATCATATTACTTTCAGGTAGAAATGTAAATATTAATTTTGTTAATTGAATTTAAGAGATTTAATGCATTGGTTTATACGTTATAATTTAAATGCCCTCGACCTAAGTGATATGCACGAAACGTTGAAACGAATTTTTAAAAAAATTATTATTCACTCAGATTCATATATTTTTATGTAAAACGTTACAGAACGTATGCAGAAATAATTTCCCTCGTAATTATTGTTTAACAATCGGCCATTAAAGTCGAACATCGTTATTACGCCGACTAAATACTGACGAAAATTGATAATATGCTCTACTCAACAAAATATATGTACTATAATTTTTTCTCGTTAATCGTTATTTTTTAACTAGTGCATAACATTATAATCGTGTTTACCGTTTTATTCATGTTTAAATATCGCCGTGTTGTGTAGAGGGCTATCCCGGACCATACGTCGTACTGTGCATCCAAAGGTGCCGTCAATCAAGTAACCAGGGTCATGGCTATCGAACTTGGACCACACGGAATCCGTACTAACAACGTCAACCCCACTGTGGTCATGACGAAAATGGGTGCCAAAGCATGGTCCGACCCGGCCAAATCCAACCCAATTTTGAACAGGATCCCGTTGGGTCGATTCGCAGGTAAACTCTTTTTTTTCACCTTCTTTTGATTTTAAGTCGAAAGAATCGTTATCATTATAGCCCCCGTGCGCTAGGCGTGCCGTATACTAGGGCTGTAGTTTGGCCAGAAGTGGCAGAGGGTTGGAACACTTGGAACTCGCGATTTCGGTTATGCGGGTGTTGATACGGTATCTTTTCTCCGGACTGTGGTTCAAACCCGGAAAACGAAACCTCCCGGCTATGGGGTTCGAACCGGATGCGTTAGTGCACTTATCCACTTGGCCACGACAACCCCTTAAATCGTACAACTATTTATAATATACGACACTCGTACAGTGAATTACTCGTTTTCATCTCCTATGCATTATGAGTTTTTTAAACGACTCATCTCGAACACTGTATAACATGGGCAAGACCCCGTTCACTCAAAAATGACCCTTCGCTTTTTGCCCACGTCTCTTTTCGCCCAAATATTTTAAAACTACTTTCCCTTTTCGTCCAAGAATATTATATAGCACTTTCCAACCAAATTTTTTTAATACACACTTTGGAAAACATTTCCTTTAAATTAATATAATAATAAATTAACATAATAATAAATTTGTTATATTTAAATTATTTATTTGTGTTAATTAGTTTTATAAAGCCATTTAGCATTACCCAGAGAGTACTATGAGGAGGCGGCTTCTCTTACTCTCCAAAAATGTATTGTGTTTTTGTACTTAAATATAATTATTAATTTTTATATAATACAAGAATAAGTTTCTATAAAACTATTCTATTTAATACTATATTAATACAATTTTGATGATTTATACTTTTGATAAAAACTTACTTATATTATATAAAAATTATATTAATGTACAAAAACATAATACATTTTTGGAGAGTAAGAGAAGCCGCCTCCTCGATAGTTAGATATAAATAATTTAAAGTGTTTCCCAAAGTGTGGATTATAAAAATTTGGTCGGAAATTGCTATTAAATATTCTTGGGCGAAAAGGGAAAGTAGTTTTAAAATATTTGGGCGAAAAGAGACGTGGGCGAAAAGCGAAGGGTCATTTCTGGGCAAAAAGAGTACCGCCCGTATAACATACGTACAGCGGTTCCAATGTGTGTATCTATTTTATCCCCACTGGGCAATAACTAGGAATCAGTAGTTTTTTCTAAGTAAAAATCATTAAGTAATAATCAACGTAGTGACTGGTTGGAAAAAAAGGAGATTCGGGAAAGTTTATTTGATAAAGTATATTATCATACAACAATACTAGTTACTTATTTATTGATTGAAAAATATCTGCTATAATGTTTAAAATCACAATTTTAGTTCAACGGACTACCTATTTTAATGGTGACTATGGGGTAGGATTAAAGGGTACGTAAAAATGAACTTAAATATTGAATAAAACTGAATGTACATAGTAATTTTTGTTGTATAAGTATAAGTGATTTTCAAGAGTACTACAATAAAGTAGTGAATTTTTCTATATAAATTACATATCTATGAAAGGGAGTAAATAAAAGTGCTCGAGGAATGGAACTATGGAGCATTAGAGCCGCCCAATCTAAAATTTAATATGCAATTTTTTATAATGACTTTTCGTTAGAAAACGGGTTTTCAAATAATTTAATAAGGATTTAATCAATTCTATAGATGTTAGAAAAAATAATAATCATACAATTTACAAATTCAGATCATATAATACTTTTATTCATTACATGGTTTTTTACATTTTACGAAACAGATTATTTAATTGTGTGGCAGGCGATTTAATTTCTCAGATCTTAATCATGTAATATTTTACTTGCAGAATGCAATGACGTCGCCAACGTTACATTATTTTTGCTCAGTGACTACGCCACTTACGTGAACGGTGTGTCGATTCCAGTGGACGGTGGATTCTTGACCAGTTAAACTCATGGATTTTCTCCAGGAAACCCAGCTATGTGAATCTTAAAAAGGAAAATAAATTGAATTTTACTTGTTATAATGAATATTTTAAAGCTTAGATTATTTTAGTCGTGTAATTTTTATCGTATTCAAGTTCTATCGGTGCGAGCAACTAAGACTTTTTTTTGTAAAACAACGCTCATATAATTTTAGTTAATGTACAATGTTCTTAAATACAATTGAATTATTTTAATATTAAGTATTTATATATTATTGATGATTCCATTCAAAACTATAGAATTGATCATTTTTTGATCATTATGATTGCAACGGAACAATACTTTTGGTACAAACATACGGGTCGAGTAAAAATATATTTCTCGAATTATTGCTCAGAATCTAAAATCCTTGACATAAGGTATAACTGTACAAGTAGTGAAATAATATACCACAATAAACATTGTCTAAAACAATTCAAAATAGTCACTAAACAATTTTTATTGTCATTTTGTGAGTATAAAGTTGAGATTTTGGAAACTAAAAAATTTATACAGGCGAGATAGTTATTTAAATAAACTATTTTGGAGGTTGAAACCGTATTTTATTTTTTTTAGTTTTATTTAATTTTATTTTTAAGAATTCTGTAATGTTTTGTGATACCTAAAATTTACAATTCCAACATAAAAATTTTCAAGATTATTTATAACTGAGATTACATGTTAACAAAATTAACATTTTGTGTTACATTACGAACTTGTTAATTTTTAGTGTAAACTATAATATTATATACTCCTCTGACCTTTATAGTTATTTTACAGTATATAAAATACAAATAAAAGTGTAAACCGTAAACGGCATTTAAAACTTAAAAACTTATGGATTTAATGATTTTACATAGTGTAAGTATATTTTTCTTATTTTCATACCATAACTGTCGATTAGTTAGTGTTTCAAATTTAACGAAGGCCTCAAAACGGTCTAAACGAGTAGACATAAACGTTTTCTACGTAATTTAGATAAAAATAATACCTTCATATACATCATAATGGAAGTATGGGACACTATAGATCAGGGGTCTCCAATCTTTTTTTTTTACGGAGGGTCAAATTTGAATTCGCGGGTCAAAATTACTTAGAGATTCGTAGATAGAAAATTGAATCGAGGATGGACAAGAATTATTTTCTAACAATTTAAAATTTTACATTTTATTTTGGTATAGTTGTAAAAAATAACACCTGAAAAACAAATTTAATCTATAATTTATAGTCTAATAAATTATTATTCAAATTTTCAAAACATAAGTTAGCCTGGTGGGCCAGTTAAAAAAATCTTGACGGGCCGGATTCAGCCCGCGGGCCGTAGGTTGGAGACCCCTGTTATAGGTAATGACATAGTAACGCTCAACACTCCCGCAGTATTGAACACTACTGTGATAATGTAATTTTCAATTTAATTTAATGACATTTAATTATATTATCCTGACCTAACCCAAACTCTTGTTGGCTAAATTGTCAACTTTTGAAGTACCATTCTTTAAATGCACGTGTCGTAGAGTGGCCACCTAGTTATACACAAATGGAGTTGTAAAGTTTTTTGTGATTATTTATAATCAAGTTAATGAATGATTGTTCTTAGTACTATGAATAGTATTCCGTTGAAAAGCAAATTGTATTGAAACGTCGGCAAAAATCGGATAAGATGAGCGCAAGTGTTAATGTAAGCGAGCATGTAGGTACCTAATAAATGTATTATCTACATCTGATTAAATCTTACTATCTTAGTTTGTCTAAATGTATTGCATTTAATACATATTATAATAGAAATACATAACTTAGACAGTAGAAATACTGGGGTGTATAACAGTACAATAAACGCCACTTTGAATTTATAAACTCGCCAAATAATCGATAAACTGCACAAGCTACTCGATATATCTACGTTATGATTGTAGTATTGTACTATTATAACCTATGATTAACGCATGGAACGATTTTTTTGTTCCTAACAAAAATAGTTATCGTAAGACACTGTAATGTAATGTTTGTATCCATGGCAATTATTAATGAACCATCGAAATCACCCTTTTAAGTTTCAAAACCCTCAAATTGTGTGTATTCGTATTTCGTAGAGCATAAAATACAGCAAATTGTGCTTGTAATATGAACTATTATTTCCATATCCATAAATACATAATCCGACTTGAAGTGTCAAATTTAATGTACTATTAATGTACTCTCCATATTTAGTAAAGATTTAGTTATAATATACGAGACTATAAATTATTAATAAAATAACATAAGGGAATAATATACGATGTCAATGGCCGTCTACTGAGATATGCACTACGTACACGATGAAATGGAAATCACGACGGGAAATATACACATGTTGTATTACTCTTACGAATCAAATAATGTTTATATCCGCTAAATTATCATAAATTGTTGAAATTAAATGTCAAATTTGTAATTAATCTTTTAGTTTTCTTTTTTTTTTCAGCCATCTTGCGTCGTTGTAATGTTCAGCTAAGTATAAGAACGGTAGAAAATCATCTATACAACATTTTACCTGCATCCGAGGAAATTTGTTCACTTTATCATCCTGCTCATACATGACATGTATGCTAACAATGTGTTTTTATTCTAATCGGTCGTACTCAAATCGAAAATGTAGTGAAAAACGTTGACAGCATTAACGTCAATTTCCAGTATTCATTTATTTACAAAATAGACAACATGATCCTACCTGTCGTGCACGCGTATATACATTTTTACATCAACCGGAGTAACAGAAGTTGACGGTAGTCGCGTAATGTAAGGGGCATTTATAAGTCTGTTGACAATAAATTCGAAATCGTATTGATTTAAAACAATAATTAATAATATTGTACGACACGAAAATTTTCATAGTACCGACCAATTATTTGATTAGTAGCAGTGTACATCATTCCGAAGCTATACAAAAACGATGGCTTTGTTATGTGTTTTTTTTCGTTGAGATTCGTAAACTACTTACACCACACGAAAATAAAACAGTAATTTTAGATTCTGGACGGAGTGATGGAATCTATTGGTTTTATAATGATGTGTGCTTTTTTTTTATTTTTTTATTTTTTTTGTATCTGAGGACACCTTTTTTGTTAGTAGAAATGCTTCAATTTTCTTAAACAGCAACTTTTCTGAAAGGAAAGTGAATATAGATGGTACATAGGTGAGTCAAAACTCAAACTTTTTCAATACTTTTTTAAAAAATCGAAAAAAACGATAAAAAAATTACGAAAAAACAGGAAATTTTACGCAAAATTACGCTTTTACTAAATACATTTTTTTAAAATTCTCTAACTCAAAAACCAAAAACCACAACAACTTGAAATTTTGACCAAATCTTTATATTGGCGTTCTCTATACATGGTTAAGTTTTCAAAGTGTTTTGACATATTTTGACTTATTTATACACAATTTAAATTTTCGATTTTTGTAAGTTTTATTTTTTTAAATATGTATAAAAATTTTTTGGCTGTCCAAAAACTCATGAAAATGAATTAAAGGATTAAATATAAGTAATACTAATTGTAACTAAAAAATATCGGAGATGGTTTCACTCAAATTTTTTTTATAAGCCCATAAAGTTCAAATTTTTATAAAATATGTTAAAATCGCGATAATTTGCAAGTTATTTTGTAGTTGAAAATTCATAAAATTTTTTCTGTTTATATTTAAGATTTAAAATTTTAACACTAGATTGTCCATAAGCTTCAAAAATATATAAAAAAAATTCTACTAGACTTAAGGGGAAAAATTTAATGACTGTTTTAAATTTAAATTTTTACGAAATTGCATTATAATTCAATTTAAATATAAAATACTATATTATTATATACACATTTTAGATAAACATATTAACTCCGTTCAGAATCGTTATTCGTATACAATGATATCTATCATTGCATTCAAATTTAACAAATCCATTGTAATAATGAACTATCCTATAAACGAGGTGCACTCCACCCCCAACTGTACAGCAAAGCGAGGCCCATCCGTTCTTTATTATATTATTTATTACACAGTTTATTGAACCATAAAAATTTGAAGGACATAGGTTTTACGTATAAATTATGATAAACTTGAACCCGTCTTGGATCTTTAGGTAACTTGATAAACAATTATAAAACTTACGTTACTTACTCAACAGTTTATTAATTATGTTTAATTATTTCTTAGGTAATTACAAATTAGTTTCGTCACCTTTAAAATATACCCAATGGATTAACGGTTGTTAAACAATGAGATGCTAGTATGCGACATTTGGCCGAGCAGCAATAACGACTAGTGACAAGTGACATAGACAACTTTATTAATACGAGTATATCCATCAGACAGTTTTGTTTTTAGTTCGAAAATAAAAACTAATTTATTGATTTAAACGCATTGTTCAGGAAGTTTGATGTTTCTTGGGAAAACATTAATTTAACGGTTCTATAGTTGTATTAATAAAACTATTGTTTAAAACGCAAAATTATACTTTTTTATTCTATTGAATGATTTATTCACGGTACGGGGCTAATAATGACTGTACAGACCAAGTTAGCAAATATTCTTTAAAATAGGCAACCACTTTACATCCACCTCTACTACAACACGAATTACAAAATATGATGGTATTGTGTTGAAGTTGTGATGATAATGTTTGGTTGCCTGTTGAACAATATTATTAATTTTGCTGACTTAGTCTTTCTATTGTTCCGTGTAGTGCATACACCGAGAGTTGAATATTACTCAAGACACAATATGGTTTATTGTTTTCAAGATTGTGTAAAGTTTAGACAAATCGGGCGGAGTACAAAATATATTTTAAAATATCTCACATTATTCAATTTGTAATGGTTAGAAATAAAAACCAAGAGTTTCATGAATATTTCATAAAAAATCGCCATTAAGTGTAAACAAAACCCAATTTGACGTAATTGAAACTCTAACCGCGTTTAAAAAAACGAAATGTCTGCACACTGTTTTTACTGTTTTATGAATGTGAATCGTATTATTTTTGGGATAGCCTTGTAATATATTTACAAGTTTGATCATGGTAGGTATATAGACGCAGAAAACGCTCTTTCTCAAAAAAATTCAATATAAAAGCAAAACTCACCGGATATTTACGGGTTACGTTTTTTTTTAATTTTTTTTTTTTTTTTTTACTGAACAACATTTACCGACTCTTTTGGCACGCGAACAGAAAATATTCAAACCATAAGAACCTTGCGTAATGGTACACCATTGTCCTTTTCAATGGGTCAACTCTCGTAGGTGGCCGTTTCGGTTCAAAGGATTATACCGCACGTATTATTCCTAATCATATGATACACGTAGGGATCCTTTAAAAAACAGTACCTATGGTCTCATAGAGTCACTCACAGTCTCAAGAAATTTTAAGTTGCACGTGCAGCGACTGTCGAGACTTGGTATAACAAGTCTTCAGTGCATGAGCACCGACAGCCAGTTATACCATCATTTTTTTCGTGTCGTAGTTAACATAATATATTTAAATATTATTCTGTGCGAGTGTTGAAGTGTCCAGTCGTACCAGTATATTATCAAAAGTCTATGTTTATGTAAATTTTTTACTACACCTGGTCACTAGAATAATTACAGCTAAGGGACTCGTCTACATCGAGAGCCCGACCCGATCAATGCAAAGAGCTAAACTCACATATGGCTTCCAAGACTACCCTATTTTGCTCTTGAACCGTTGTAACCTCGAAAGCCCTCATTTAGACAGACAAGAAGGAATGGAAATCAACCCATCCAATTATCTCAACTTATTTTGTCATGTTGTTTTTTAGGCATATTTACAAATATTACTATTTGTATGGCGCAACAAATGAAACGATCTGACCAAAATTAAAAATAAATTGATATTGATTTAACACTGAACACTATATTTTAGTATGATTGTATCAATTAAATTAAACGAATTCGTCACTGTATTTTTACGTGCGTTTATAAGTCAGTTAGGTAGGTACTTCAATATATTATGCTATATATTATATAAAAAAATATTACGACTCACGATCGGCCCATGATAATGCAAAAATTAATATCATATCACATATAATCTACAAAGCAATTTAATACGAGTACATATTCGAAGGGGTAGGGAACATTTGTCATAGAGAAAGGGAATTTCCTCTCCCGAAAACCCCTTCAAATAATCATTGGTCAAAACACTCATAACTCATAACTTATAAGTGATTCAATATGAAATCACTCAGTCGTTTGTCTATATATATATATAGACATATGGTTTTGTATTACGATTTTATAACGATTTTAGCCAGTCTATTATCATAGTTTTTTTTATCTAAAATTTCAATAAAATTTTATTAAAGTGTATATGGATTTACATACTTTTTTTTAGATTTTTTTCCATATCTTACGGCATTGTTTAGTGTGATCGAGATGCCTTAATGTAGAACAATTATAATTGCAAACCACATTATACAATAATGATTAATATCGTAACAACTAAAATTAATTACATTTCTAATTACGTGCGATTCTAAGAAAAATTGAGATCGTTCTTAAAGTTAAGACTCATTTATTTTATAATAATACAATATCTCAATTGCATTCCATGAAGCTATTTGAGTCGTGAATATTTATGGACACAGAACAGCTATAATTGGTTCAATAGAATTTTTGTAAATCTTTAAACTTTTATACGACGTTCAATCAGTTTTGCTATACGACGGTCATAGACCATCGCTGCATTGTAATCGCATGAAATCTATTCTAATCTCATTTGATTCGTATAATAGGTCAGTCAATAAGCATTTTTACTATTTTATTAATGATTTACATCTTTACAAACAACCGTCATTATAGTACATTATAATTAATAGAAACCCGTTAGAATCCATAGAGTGTTGTTATTGTTAACAGTTAACTTTGTTTTGTTTACGCAAAAATAGAATTAAAAATCAAAAAAATTATACTGCTCCACGAACATTTGCCAATGAACGCTTTACCATTTGTCTAAGATACTAATAGTGAAACGTTTTATAACGTTAATTATATAGTATTATTAGCGTTGCATTGTACAACAAATAGTATAATAATTTTGAAATTGACATTATTATACTGTAATATCACCTAAACACATTCAAATAACATGTGCAGATAAATGTTAGCTGCCATCGAAAATAATAGTGATCAATGAAACAACAATATTTATTTTTATTTAATACCAATAATTATTATACATAGTAATAAAACTAAACAATAATTGTAATATTATTGCAACTATATAAGTTCTCTCTCTCTCTCTCTCTCTCTCTCTCTCTCTCTCACACACTCTTTCTCTCTCACTCTCTTTTTCTTTTTTTCTCTCTCTATCGGTGTAAAGGCCGCCAAATGTTCTTTTTCAAAATCAACAACGGTATTGGTATAAATGGCCGAGGAGTAGCGATAATACTAATTATTGGGTTATAAACGACAAGAAAATAAAATATATAAGTTTAACCTTTTATGCGATTCGTATACGGATGAACAAAGAATATAATTAATTGATGTTTGAAAACCAGCATTCTCGTAATTATCACTTTTGAAAAGTATCCAGAATATACGTGATGACACATGTATTCGAATACTGAATTAAGTATGTAAGTTTTTTTGAATAATATTATATAAATAAAATAAATTGCGAGAGTAGGTACAATAAAATAAAGTACTTTATAATTTGTCGATAAAAATAAAGTAAATTAAAATAACATTTTTTTTTATTGGTGCTGTTAGAAGTATATCGAAATAACAATTTACAAATAATCGTTGTACTAGATAATAATTCCGACAATTTGGGTGATGACGAGAACGATTATTGTCTATCAACACGTTGTACGTTTTCAGACAGTTTCTAGTGTTTATATATATATATATATAATCAATGTATAATTATTATAATTAATTATACAGTGGATCATAAAATAAATTCTTGGAATTTTCGTATAACAAGAATACAATGAGAGGGAAAAAAACTTATAATAGTACTCGAGCATATCGATTGTATTTAAAAATAGTAAACTGTCTAATAAAACCATGTCAAACATTTGAACAACAAGAAAAATACTGAAATATTAAGGAAACAGGGTTATAATTGGTTTGCACTTTCACTAAGCGAGCACCGAGTGGAGACAAAGAGCAAATAAGCACAACGGAGTTAAAGAACGTCGTATAACCATGATTTGCTTGATTTTGAAGAAATTGCAGTGATTGAACGATAAAGATATGATTTATAACATTCTGCTAGGACTCGTGTTAATTTTGTTTCTTCATCCACATTGATGTATTGAAAATAATGATTTTGCGTTCGTACTCGATTGTACATCAATATAGGTTCATATATATTGATATTGTTTGCTCAAATACTTTACATAGTATAGATTTCAGTTGATAGTTGCGTATTGAAAATAAAATAATGAGCAGTATTATATTATAATTTATAGCAACTCAAAATGTGTAATCTTTAACTGATTTAAAAATTTACTTCTGATGGAAACAGGATTTTATTGTAATACTACGAAGTGAATGAATTGGCTTTAAATTTAAATTTTCTCAACTCAAACATATGGTTTGCTATCTCGAACTCATTTGCATATCATCTACGGAGTCCAATGCAATATAACGTACTTGAATCATTGTTGATGGGTGAAAGTATAATTTAGTGTATAGCAAATAGTGTTATGGAGCCATAAGTAATACGTATCCGTTAAAATTAGAAAAAAAGTAGTTCTCGATAGTAGAAAAACTCATTATTATAATATGTAGGGAGATTTTACGCAAGTATAAAAGTTTTTTTCTTTCTTTTTTTTAATTTTATTAGGAAATATATAATCTATACCCAAAGGCATAATAAGAATATGTGCTACATTATATTAAAAATACATGAATAGGGTGAGGGAAGAAACCATCCAGTGATCGCACTTCCTTTTGCTTAAATTTATGTGTAACTACTTATGTATTTTTAGATTCTGAACGGAGTGATGGAATCTATTGATTTTACAATCATGTGTGTTTTTTTTTTTTTTTGTGTCTGACGACACCTTTTTGCAGGTGTCGTCAGACACTGATTAAATGCATCGATTTACTTAAACAGCAACTTTTCTGAAAGGAAAGTGAATGTAGATGGTATTTGGGCAAGTCAAAAATCCAGCTTTTTTAATACTTTTAAAAAAATCGAAAAAAAACGATAAAAAAATTACAAAAAAAATGGGAAATTTTACGTAAAATCACGTTTTTACAAAATACATTTTTTTAAAATGCTCTAACTCAAAAACGAAAAACCGCAATAACTTGAAATTTTCACCAAATCTTTATATTGGTATTATCTATACGTGGTTATGTCTTCAAAGTATTTTGACATATTTTGACTTATTTATATACAATTTAAATTTTCGATTTTTGTAGACAAATTTTTATTAAACATCTATAAAATTTTATTGGTTGACTGAAAACTTTTGAAAATTTAATACAAGATTTTAAATAAGTTAAAATTAGTGTAAATAAAAAATATCGGAGATCGTTTCACTCAAATTTTTTTTATAAGCCCATAAAGCTCAAATTTGTATAAAATGTGTCAAAATCACGATAATTTGCAAGTTATTTTGTAGATAAAAATTCATAAAATTTATTCTATTCATACAAAAAATTTTATGACCGTTTGAAATTTAAATTTTTACGAAATTGCATAAAATAGTGAATTATGATCAAACGATTTTAAATATTTGTTATAATTCAAAAAGTATAAGTCGCAGAAACTTCAAATTTTCACCAGTTGTTAAGATAGGCATTTCCTTTATGTTATATTTTTTTCAAAATATTATATTGATTTTTAAGCCAATTATAGGCATTTAAAAAATTCGAATTTTTTACATTTTTTTTTATAATCGGTGATAAAAAAAAATTGACTATTACAAAATACTTGAAAATTTAATAGAATATTTCGCACAAGTAGTTTTTGTTGTCATTCAAAAATCATCAAGATCCATGGGCACAATTTTTTTTTATAAGCGTTTGAACAGCGAATATTGACATAAAATTACATGTAAAATATAATTTAATATATAAAATTCTAGACTGAGAAATCATATAGGTTTTTTTAAAATGCTCTAACTCAAAAACGAAAAATCGCAACAACTTGAAATTTTTACTAAATCTTTATATTGGTGTTCTCTATACATGGTTAAGTTTTCAAAGTATTTTGACATATTTTGACTTATTGATAGACAATTTAAATTTTCGATTTTTGTAAGTTTTATTTTTTTAAATATCTATAAAATTTTTTGGGCTGTCCAAAAACTCATGAAAATTAATTAAAGGATTAAATATAAGTAATACTAATTGTAACTAAAAAATATCGGAGATGGTTTCACTCAAATTTTTTTTATAAGCCCATAAAATTCAAATTTTTATAAAATATGTTAAAATCGCGATAATTTGCAAGTTATTTTGTAGTTGAAAATTCATAAAATTTTTTCGTTTATACTTAAGATTTAAAATTTTAACACTAGATTGTCCATAAGCTTCAAAAATATATAAAAAAAATTCTACTAGACTCAAGGGGAAAAATTTTATGACTGTTTTAAATTTAAATTTTTACGAAATTGCATTATAATTCAATTTAAATATAAAATACTATATTATTATATACACATTTTAGATAAACATATTAACTCCGTTCAGAATCGTTATTCGTATACAATGATATCTATCATTGCATTCAAATTTAACAAATCCATTGTAATAATGACCTATCCTATAAACGAGGTACACTCCACCCCCAACTGTACAGCAAAGCGATGCCCACTCGTTCTTTTTTTAATTATTATTATCAATTTTTTTTTTTTATATTTTCGTTATTCATTAAGAAGATCTCTGCACCAGTTTCTTTTTAAACGCTGTGAAGGGTTTCCAGGAATTGTATTGTAATTGAGTGGTTTGGCTGGATATCAGAGGATTTGAGTGACTAAACAGTTTGTTGAAAAAGCGTTTGTAATACGTTTTAGCTTCTTTGTGTATAGTTTTCATTTTTAAGTCGGTGTGGAGAGTAAAATTAGAGATTTTTTTTTTGGGGGGGGGGCATTGGTGATGTATCGTAAGATTTTATTTTGAACGGTTTGTATTTTATTGAGATTGGATTTTTTGCATTACCCCACAGTTGGAGGCCATATGTTCACATAGGCTTAATTAAGGATTTGAAAATAAGCAATTTGATATTTAATTTAATTTGTTTGTTAGTTAATAGTGTTTTGAGCAACCGGATACGTGCATTTAAGGCGAGTTTTTTTTCCCTTACATGTTGCGCCCAGGTGAGGCGATGATCAATGGTCAGTCTTAGATACTTAATAGTTTGAGTTGTAGGTATTTCGGCTAAGGTATCTTCAGGACAGGGAGGAAGGCGAAGAGTAAAAGTAGTGTGGAGTGATTTAGATTGATTTACTTTAACTCTACAATTATCGTACCAGTTAGACAATAGGTTAAGGTGATGTTGAAGATTTAGGGAAGCAGAAATTGGATCTTCATGGATAGTTGTAATTGCCTTGTCGTCCGCAAACTCGGCTACAGTTGTATTTAGAGAGGTAGGTTGATCAGCGACATATATATTATATAAAATTGGCAAGAGTATGCCACCCTGTGGGATTCCTGCATAAATGTTTGCAATGTTTGAAACGGAAGAACCAAACCTTACTTGGAAGTAACGGTTGGTTAGATATGATTTTATCAGCAAGTAGTATGTTGGTGGAGGAAAGAGTTTTAATTTATAGAGAAGACATTTGTGCCAGACACGATCAAACGCTTGAGACACATCGAGAAAAACGCAAGAACAGTATTTTTTTTTTTCAAGTGAAAAGGATATGGCGTCAACTAATCTATGCTGTTGGTGTATTGTAGAGTGATTGGCACGAAAACCAAATTGAGTATTAGGAAGTACGTTACTAGAGTGGATACAAGGAAGGATTCTTTTTAGTATTAGTCTTTCAAAAATTTTTGCGAAGAAGGGCAGCAGGCTTATAGATCGATAGGAAGAAGGTAGATCAGGAGGCTTTTTAGGCTTATGGAATAGAATGATGATTGAAAATTTCCAAAGTAGAGGGAAATATGTCAATCTTAGTGCAGCATTAAATAAGACTGTTAGGAGAATGATTGCTGTTTTTGAGAAGCACCTGGCTACTTCCGTAGTTATTAAATCATAGCCTGGAGATTTCTTAAGGCTGTATTTCTGTATAGCATATTTAACATCATTTGGAGTAAATGTTTTAGTAGATAAATAGAGAGGAAGGGGGCTATCTAGGTATTGTTTAACTAACTTGGTATTTTGAGGAGCTTGTATCTCGGTGAGAGGTCTAAAAGTATCAGATAAGTGTATTTTAAGTAGTTCATCTTTATCAGCATCTGAGGAGGCGAAACTGTCATCTGATTTAACTAACGGGGTGTTTGGTACTGCGTTTTTTAGGGACTTTTTAGTAGCTTCCCAAAGACTTTTATTAGGTGATAGATTAGTAAGGTAATTGACTTGAAGATGGTTTTTATGTTTGGCTAGTATTTTTTTTAACGAGTTTGCCAGACTATTAAAGTTTTGTTTATGCGATGGTAGGCGAGTGCGTTGATACAAAAACCTAGCTCTGTGTTTGTTAGCTATCAGGATGCGAATATGTTCTGGAATTGAGAAGAAATTATTTGAAAATTGTGCTTGAGTAGGTGTAGAGTTGCTGATTGAATTACGTTTGTTAACTTATTTATTGCATCATCAATTTCTTGAGGTGATTTGAGATTCACTTTCATATCTATATTTTGACCAACTAGATCGTGAAATCTACACCTATCTGTATTCGGATGAAATAGTTTGAGTGGTGAAGAGCGGATTGGTGGTGAAGCACTGACTGTTAAGAGTACGGCTGAGTGATCCGAGGTGGGTTCAAGAAGATTTCCAGTCGTGAGGAATAAGTTTGATGGTGTATTGGAGACAAAGATATCTAGTATATCAGGCTTTTTACGTAGGGAAGTAGGCCAGTATGTAAGTCCTGGTGGAGATAGAATTTTGTAGTCTTTTAGATTTGTATAATTATAAAGTACCAATCCCCTGGGGTTATTTGCATGACAGCCCCAGTTAATATGCTTAGCATTATAATCACCCCCTATTGTAAAATTATGACTGAGGGTACTAAAATAATCAACATAATTTTGCATCTTCATATTATGTCTTGAAGGATAATAGATTGCTGCTATTTTAGTTGGTATGTTATTGAGATATAGTAGAATGGCACATGATTGTAAATAGGGTTGAGGGTTGACAGAAGTTTGGAAGTGACTGAAACATTAGGGAGGACTTAATATAAATCGCAGCACCTCCATGGGCTGTATTGTCCGGATGTTTGGATTTCAAAAGATTATATCTAGAAATGGGAACGTATGAGTGTTCAGTAAAATGAGTTTCAGAAATTAGCGCAATGTCTATGCGCTTTTTCTGAAGGACTAATTGCAATTCATTTACGTGATTTTTAAGATCATTGGCATTAAATTGGAGAATTAAGATAGAGTTACTTGTAGAAGAGGGTATGCTCGTAATCTTGGCAGTTAGAACATGGGTTAATAGTCTTGGGTTTGTATGGCTCTTCCACTTTTATTAACGTATGAAGTAATGACGTGAGATTGTATATGTCGTTGGACTGATCAGTCGGTTCAAGGTCCACAAAAAATAAAGGTAATGAATGTTTATTTACCTTATGGAGAACATTTGAGACTTGCCTAACTTCAAATAGACGCATTTCAAGCTCAGATTTAATTAGCTCAGTTGGTGTAGTTGGATGGAGATTTCGAATCACAACTCGTAATGTTTTGTCTTCCTTACGTTGAAAAGTATGGAATTCTGCTTTCTGATCTTTCAGGAAGTGAACCAATGCTCTATACGAATCAGGGTTTGTTGTCATTATTTTCACTCGATCTGTCGATGATTTGCAATAAAAGTTATCTACTCCGATGAGTTCGATAAGCTTAGTGCATAGGTCAGGAAAGTTGTATACACCTCTTACGAAAATTGGAGGCGGTCGTAGAACTTTTGGTGCGACACACATAGTATCTATAAAATTTTGAATAGGAACTGTAATGTTATCATTCGACGGAGGTGCGGACGGAGGATCATCTTGCGATAAAAATTCATACCGATTTGTGGAAAAGAATAGTTTTTTATTTTTATTTGTCGGCATTCGTGGTGAACTCGGATCAGAAAAATTTGAATGAATTTTTTTAGTTTTATTTGTCGTAGATGTAGTCCATCCAGCCGACGATGAATAATCATTATTTGAAGTGTCCATTTTATCAGAGGCGTTCGTTGCAGCTGATTTATTTTTATTAAATTTGATTGAGCGTTGATTACTCGAGTCGCCTTTAATTGTCTTAATAGTAATTAACTTAGAATTATTAATTTTATCTTTGTCCTTGATTGGGAGTTTAGAAGATAGTGACATTGCAGGTAAGGGGCAAAGTCTCGATAGGCCGCCGCGCGCGGCGCGCGATAACGACGACGGAGTGACCGAAGCGATAAGAATAGCAGTAGCGACAATATTGTAATGTGTAATATAAATTAAAATATAAATTAATAATACGTTACGTTTAGATCAGAAAATCTTCACATATTGATGTAAGAACAAGTTTTGCATGAATAAGATATAACTGATGCTTGAATATTCATTTTAATACTAATTGAACCTTTTAGGTGCAAAAAAATGTAAGTAAAAATAATGTATTGTTGAATAATATGACGGAACGTAACAAAACTTATGTGCATGCTACGGACGCCACACACGAACTATAAAAGTTGCAATTCATACTTTATAGACTATAGTTATTCGTATATAATATATACTCATATAGTGTTACTATATTCATTTGCTAATTGGGAGCTCTGAGTTTTATATCAGTTAAGCCAAATAAATAAATTTAATTATAGAAAATTAAAAAAAAAACAACAACTGTAAGACCATTAAAAATCAATGTTAAATTGTACGTATTGATCAAAAATCTAGATCAATGATCGACAAAACCTTGGAACACCATCACAGAAAATCCAACACATATTTATAGATTTATTATTTTTTATTTAGTACAATTTTAATTTAATTTTATCCATAACTTTAATTAAAAATATTAAAAACTATTTTAATTTATTAAAATATATAAATAAAAAGTAAAGATAATAATACTATATAAGAACATGAAGTAAGCTAGTAAGGTTAAAATTGCATTGTATTTAATTCGACAATAAATCTGACTACTACGTTAAAAATAATTGTGTAGATGAATTTGACCGCATGAGGTAAATTGACCTAAATTTCGTTTAATAGAGTAAAAAAATAATAGCAAATCCAAGGAGTTAAATTCATAATCAGGCGTTTATTGGATTTGTCATTAATAAACGTTTTACGTTATTTTGATTTTGAATTAGTATCAAATAAATAATATACAATCATAATTAGTTAGGGCTGGTATTTTCAGTCCCGCAAGAAGGATCAACGAGGATCACCTCGTGAATACGTCACTTTATATTATATGCAATAGAGTGGGATGGATTACATTGATTTTTATTTTTTAATAGGCTTTTATGAGCCATTTAAACTTTTAGCCGCCAAAACTACTTCCTTCTCGTTCTCTATCATGTGCCGCCTGCTCCCAATCTCCTCCAATTTCTTCTAATAATTCCTTGATGCTGTCCTTCCATCTGTTGCCGGTCCTCTTGGGCTTTTTCCCCTCACCATATTTGTCAATGCTCCTTTCAATATACTTTCATTAAACATTTTTCAAAAAACTTCCATGGTCCAGAAATTATTCCGGTGTTCCTGGACATAGATGTATCGTGATGAAATACGGTTGTAGGTGGTATTCACTATTCAGGAGTGCAAAAAAGGACGAAATATAGTGTGATATAATATTGCATTATAAAGCATCGTCATCACCGGAATAGTGCACGTTTTTTATCAGATAATATACTATATTACAATATAGTTATAGATAACAGTATTGTTCATCAATTTGTTTTCATCACTCAGCTGTGGATAACATAGTTCAATACTTGGCGTTTTTATATCGTTTATCGCAGAAGTGTGATTGACCTCGGGCCCGACCGATTTCGTATCATACAGGAAAATCTAGATATTTTGCAAGCATCAAACAGTTATGTAAATTCGAATCGAATAATGTGATTTATTTAAAATATAAAATATTTTACATGATCTTCAAAACGTAGTTAAGTACAAGTTATAGAACTTGGTGTAAAAATCACCATGAGAATTAAGATGACAGTTATCCCCTGGCTTATTCGAAATTTCTAGAAAGTAGAAGAATCTTGCATTCGTAGTAAGACTCACGTAATTATTTTAATAACATGAGATAATTAAATATTGATTTTGTTCAATTATTAACGTTTGATTTAATGGTATGTTCGCGTACTATTATTATTTATCATTATTATAAAATGCTTATTTAATTATTGATTAGTTAATATTATCATAGTCGGTTACGGATATACTATTAAATATTTATCCGCGCTATTATCGAATGCATTTTATATATTTTCAACTATCTATACAAATTTAAGAATTTTCAAACATCTCGGACTAATATCTCGTTAATGTGAAACGATTACGAAAACATTGTTTAATGTTAATACCTATGGAGTACAATCAAAAATAGCATATTAATCAGTGGTCTTTCGTTGCCTATTATTTTGACCTTAGGAATCCTAGTACTTATTGTTGTTTTCTATCTGTGATGCAATTATAGATGCTTATATATATATATATATATTATATATATGCACCGTGTTTCCACAGCGTTAAGCCTATTGTTATTGCACTTTACGACTGTAATATCATCCAAAAGTAACAATAATTGTTGACCCATAAAACATTAATAATTATGCACTGTGCTGCAATTGTTACCAATGAGATTTGGAGGTAGTTCGTCCGTTCCAACAGGTGGTAAATACAAAGTTTCCCGGAGTACATTAAATAGTGTGGACAATAAGCGTTTGTTTTACAATTTTCTCAGACCTGTACATTTTATTAGCAAAAAAAAAAAAAAAAACATCCAATACCATTAGAAACATTAAATTAAGTACGCGATTAGTCGTATTGAAATTTTAAAAACCATAACGTCCATGATCAATACATACACGAGTACAACAAAATAGTCAGTTCAAATTCAAATGATTAACGGCAAAAAGTATATTTGGTTTCGCGTGTGTTACATACGCATGTGTTTTTGAATTCACATTTCAAACTAATAATATTCAGTTCATAGTTCTTTTTATTTGTTATATTTTGCTATTTGATTTCATTACATGGATAGCATTGTTGCACGGCGCTCGTATACCGCTGTCCGCTGCAGGTATTACTATACCGAGTCAACACGGATAATATAATTTGAGATTATTCTTATGTAAACTACTAGCGCACAATGAAACTCGTATATTATAACATACGCCGCGGTGAGTTAAATTACATTATTCAAGGTTGTTATGTTAATGTTCCGTTCGCCAGATCGCGTATTAATCATACGAAATGTGCCGAAAAATGGCGCGAGGAAAAATATATTTATGTGCTAAACGCCTGTACGCAAAAGACGAGTCGTATACTGCAGTATTGTTCATCGCCTAATTTTGCAGCAACCCGGATTGTACAAAAAGCTGTACTTACTCAAGTTACGGCAATTTCCACGAGTGTTTCGCGTTTAACGTGTCTACGTATTTGGTCGTAGGGCTGGGGAGGAGGAAATAGGCAATCATAATAAGGTGTAATATAATAGTATACTAAGTTACTCCTCGGCTTCGTCCGTAAAAATGAATGCTTATCTTTTCTTTATGTTAAGTTAGATTGTTAAGGTTAATATTAGTTTGAAATCTCTGCTGTAAATATGTGAATAAAACGGTATTTTTTATTTTAATTAATAACTAATTAATCGTTCATTTTATTGGACTAAATGTTTAAAACCCGATCTATGATACCTTATTAAATTTAAAAAAAAAATTGTTTGACAACTGGATCTCGATTTTGAAACCAACCCGTGCAAAAATTGCCATTTTCCTTTTTTTGTTCTGTTTCTTGGATTACAACTAAGATAATGGGCATGCCATAATTTTTTTTTATTTCAAGTTGAAAGATACAACAATTATTTTTGTGGGTGTTCATATAATGTATGTATAATAACATTTTATATTTTTATGGATGGGGTCAGCTACAGCAATAGATCAACTGTTATTTTTTTATCATTTATCGTGCTGTAAAAATAGTAAATATGTAATTCGTACGGTGATGTATAGTAATAATTACTAATATATACTAATAAATAATCTGACTGTTTGTAAATATTGAATAAATAAATCAAAGACTTTTACGGCTATAATACAAACATAGGGTAGGTGAAATTATTGACATTTTAAAATGAATTATTCCCGTTTTACACAAAAAAAAAAAAAAAATGTGTAATATAAATATTTGTAGTCATCTTTTGGAATTCATACGATTCACTTGGTATGATGATTTAAATATAAATGGTAAGTACATTTTTTTTTACTATAAAATAAAACGTTTTGTATTATTTAAAAAAAAGTATCAGAATTTCATAAGACAATACAACGGAGTTTGTCTTGTATATATTTAAGATTCTGAACCGATTGATGAAGGTATTGATTTTTACAATTATGTTTTTACTGTACGAATATAAAAAAGACAACAACATAGTCACATACGAATTCGTCAACTAACAAAAGCATCCAACCGTCAAAAGTAATACTATTATAATAATATTGTAGTCTCGTATACTGCAGTGTATTGTGTTTCTGTGCCGTAATAAACTACTCAAATCGCTCTGGCCCTAAGCTTTATTTTTAAAACAATAAGAATAAATAATAATTCAACTATCGATTTTTTGACGCGCTGTTGATTTGGATTGTTGGGAGCTGTTATTATTATTTATATAAATATAGGTTCTATACGTCTATACGTACCCTTTTTGACGAAAATATATTTCCTAACATGAATAAATAAGCCAAGTATTCTGTTATATCTATTAAATTAATAATTATACAGACCTGTTATTATTATTGTTATTATTATTATAATAGAACGAATCGACCACAAAAAATAGTTGAAAATTTAGGGTATTCGCAAGCCATGATTTTCTGTTTTTAGCTATTACACGTCATAAGAATTTTTAAAACTGATTTGAATTAATTGTAAAGTCTCCTTTAGATCGAATTTCCAACATTTCTTAAATTTGGTACATAACAATAAGACATAACAAAAAATTAACCATTGTTAATGACAAAAAAATCACTGCTTGTAATATTCTTGAGAAGACGTCCGCCACGAATTTGTTGTCTCAGTCTTAAAAATATACAACATGGCAAATTTGTGTTTAGTAGTTCGAAATGTTCGAATTTTGTGTTATTAGCAATGATATTAGTGTGAACTGACCTATTAACAAACTTTAGGGGAAGAATATTAAGTATTATGTTTTGTTGGCTGGTTTTTTACGATATATTAATTTTTAAATAAGCAATAGCGAGTATTTTAAATTGTAATTTTACTGATATTTTCAACTCTTAACCCGATTAAATATTAAAATATCGTAAAAACCGATTGATAAAATTCAATCTATTATGTATATATATATATATATGTATATATATAATATTGTTCTTTCCTCGATGTTTTATTATAGGTCACAGCTCACAGATAACTCTGAAATTAAAATTAAGCACACAACATTTGAACTTCTCTGAACGCAAATTTGCGATGCTGTATGTATGTAAGATGCAGACAAGGACAGCACATGCGGATGTGACGTCCTCTTCAATAATTCTACAGACCTTTTGGCTATTATTGAAACTATTATTACTATAGAACGAATCGACCGCAAAAAAATGTCGCGTCGAGACCACTTCGGACGGATAAATTGTACACAATATTATCACGTAAGCAAATAAGTGGTGAACTCGACGTGTCGATCGTTATGAACATAGCTCATGGTTGACCATTTTAACTTCACGATTATACTATGATGTAGTTTTTCGTCAACTGCTGCAGCTTTGTCTGCAACTGATAAAATGTTTTAAGACCCAGTTACAAGGAAAAACTGACGTTCGATAACATTGTTAAAGAATATAATATAGTTTAACTGTAATTGTTGAGCTGTCTTGGTTGTAAACTAATAATTTTATGACGTATACATAAAAAAAATATATAACATTATAACGTACAAGTACTAACAATTTTGTTGATTGCTCAGCACTGATTTTATGCTAGTTTTGAATAAAACGAGGGTATTTATTTTTTTACCACATGGCAATGGTATATTTTATGTCATAACGATACACACCCTAACAATTTAATAATAAAAAATTCGATAATTATGTAGGTACAACCCGATTGTATTAAAAATTATTTTCTTGTGATCATAACGTGTGACTTGAATCAGTTTTTTTTTATTTCAGTAGACATTTAACTTCGGTATTGTTTAAATGTCAGCGCCAGATCAAACTTTGCTATCGATGAAATTTCTGTGCGTAACACGTAAATAAAACAATATTTTTTTTTACCCGACATTATTATATCATATTTAATAGGTTAAACTAACAATGCGTAGTTCAGATTATACTACATAATGTATAGCGTATAGGCTTTATACAGCATTTTCCTTTATACGCGTTTATATTTTTTACCACTTTATAGAAATGGTAAAATAAATAACGGTTGAATTTCCCCATTTGAAAATATGTTATGTTATTACTATTAAACGACTATAGGTAAGCATTAATAATAATTTAAATTAACAAGTACTTGAAAAAATTAAGCAAAACAAAAGAAAGTCGAGTTGAATCAGTTATTATGCAATTGGTAACAAACTAACAACTCTAGTTAAATTAGTATCAATTTGTTTTCATAATTATAGTATTATAATACTAATGTGTATGAAAATAATTCTTAGCACAAGGAAAGTATAATTACAAAGTATAAGTTATAGAAGTTATGCAAATAACTTATTATTATTAAGCTTATTATTTTCTATTTACTTTACTTTTATAATTGAGGTATAAATGTATTTACTAAAATTCAAATTAGTAATAAAAATACATTTTTAATACATGTGTATTTATAATTACACGTGCAATAGGGATCTCTAATTAAAATCAATTGCATTCAAATTTAATATTTTCATTGTATAAGTGGTACATCGTATTACATATTATGTAGGTCATACACTCATATATTTTGTAGGTCAGTAATAAAACCACAATAAATATTCTAATGAAGCTCTATCGTTTTTCATTAAATGTCAATTTCACATCTTAAACTGAAGCCATTGCAAGTTCTCATTTAAACCTTTAGATATAATTTTATCAATAAATTAAAGTCGATATTTTTTTTTTGTTAGACAATAATTTTAACACATATAAATAGGTAGGCAGTGTAATATAATTATAGTGTATAGATTATGATAATAATAATAGCTTTTAATATTTATTTTTTTACACTGAAGGTGTTGTATTATATTTTTATATGTATATTTGAATAAATGTTCAGAAAATAATATCGAAAAAAGCAATAATAAATACGTTTAAAATGTATTTTATATAACGTATAAAAAATATATTTTTATAGATATACAAAAGCGTTGTGTATAATGTATAATGTACTTGAAAACTGGACTCGGTTCGTGGTAAGTAATCATTATTATATTATTATTGAAGAATATCACGATGGTGGCCAGTTATTAAGAGCGCATTACACACGATTATAATATTTATTGTCGTCGCAGTTCAAAATGTGAAACAACCGTCTGGTCAGTGAGTTCTATATTGGGCGTCCATCTTCGTCCGTCCTCTTCTCGGTATTATAATTGCGATGACATTATTATTATTATTTAAATTTCAATACAACCGTTTCCGTCGATATACGTATGTATATTATTATATTACACACATTATGTATTTAACGGATGGCCTGTTTTCCGCGGCGACAAGTCTCGGTCGAAAAAGCGCCGGCGACGCTGCTTTAACCAAAAATCAATATGAGAACTCTCGAAATATCATACACGTGCGACCAGTGGCGAACCCAGGATTTAAGTACTGTGGGTCTGCCTCACTTACAAGAGGCTACTGTATAGAAGGTTCAATCAATTGTACATTACTATATTTATAATACAACATTTAATATAACTAAAAGAGATAAAGCATAAATCATAACTAATTTTTTAATACAATTCAAAATTTACTTACAAACTCTGGTATTATTAATTAATTCAAATTTAATAGTTTTATTATTTATTGCATTAAAATTGAAATTCATTTAACAAACTAACTTGGAATATTTAAATAATTTTGAGTATTTTAGATTTTGAGAAGAGATTATACATAATATTTTCTATTATACTTGTATACATATAGACATATAGTTGCAGTATATTTATTTTAACTTAGTTACCAATAACAGCTTTCATTTTCACAGTAAAAGGTATAAATTGTAAATTAAAAAAAAAAAAAGTATAAAGTATAAATTTAGTATATAGTACAAAGTTATAAAGTCTAATCAAAAGTAATTCATACATAAAATTATATTTTTATTATAATATATAAAAAATAAAAGTAAGTATAGTATTACAATAATTTTTTACGTTTTTTCATTGACGCAAATGTACTTATTACTTTATTAAAATGTATTGTTTGAGTTTTGTTGTTTTCTGTGCTTAATATTGTCAAATTTGATTGCCGGTCTTCAGTCATGGTTGAGCGAAGGTATGTCTTGAGAAGTTTAAGCCTAATAAAACTTTTTTCTGTAGTTGTACTGCTGACTGGAAGAGTATAAAATATTTTATACAAAGTATATAAATTTGGATAAGAAGAAATCATATCGCGGGATATCATGAACTTCAATACTTCATTTAGTTTAAATGGTTCAATTTCATTTTTGTTGGTAAACCAAACAAAATGAATGGTATTCCACTTCTATATCTACTTCATCTACGTTAATATTATACAATTTTGATAAATTTTGAATAGAAATAATATTTTCATCTATGTTTTTTTTGGACATTTTTTTTGGATTAAGTACTTCAAATGTTTTAACTGTGTTTGTCAAATCTTCCAAACGATTTTTTAATATATTTTTAAATGAATCCAAAATAACAAAATATATATTGCATTTAAAATTTACATCAGCAAACTCAATAATATTTTCTAAATTATTTTCACCATATATTTTCTTCTTAGTTCTTATACGTCCTTGCTCAAAGTTATTGTGCCTCCACACTGTCCACACAATTCAGTAACATTATATTTTATTTTTAAAAAATGTTCCTCATTTCTTAAGGATGAAATATTTAAAAAACATGTTGAAACCATATCATGCGCAATTATTAAATCAATTTTAGAAATTTGTAAATAATTTGATAAAATATTAACTTTTCCAAGTATATTCTTCCACAAAACTAATAATAAACTGAATTTAAAATTCATTATTTGAAAAAGTAATCCTTGTGTTTCTGAAATGGTTTTTAGTTTTATATTGAGAAATTCTCCATCTAAAATCTTTTTAATGAGGTAAAAATTGCCGCGGCAAGTTTATGTATACTTAGTCTACCGCACGTTTGTGACTTGCCCATCTTGTCTCAGAAAGTTAGTGTTAGTGTTAGTACTAGGCCATCAATTTTCTTTTGTTCTTCTTCAAATATTTTTAGTCTTGGTAAACTATTAGTTATAAATGTATACAACGCCTCAAGAATACTGAAAAATTAAACGGCAAAGGGATTTTACTTATTTGATAAATATATTTATATAAACAACAATATCGACTATCGGTGTGTATGTTTTGTAATGGCACCCGAGCGTACGGTACGCGTGTTTTTCGATTTAGGTATTTATTATGTAATATTAATTGTTGATACGCCGTATCAACAATTAACGATGCTGGCCGTACGATTTCGTACGCGCTATTTATACTTCGATATCCAGTCTTCACATCTTTCTATACATCATAATTCATAATATTCATAATATATTTATACATTTATAATTATATTTTCATAGAAATGTTCTTAAGCCTGTGTACATTTTATAAATTACTTACAACACCCATATTATTATTTAATATTATTTCTATTTTGTTTATTGTAGTATTGTACATATTATTTATGTAGTTTGTCATTTTGAGAGGCCACATTTACCGAGAAAAAAAAACTGTGGGTCAGCTGATCTCCCAAATTCCCCCTTCCCTGGGTCCGCCCCTGCGTGCGACCGTGCTGCAGGGATAGTACCGTTAGAATAATATTACTGCGCAATGCGTGGTGGACATAATATTTTGATCAACACGACTTCCGAGGAATTGTACATCGTTATAACTATACTTTAGAAAACTTCACTAACATTATTGATTTTAGAACCAGAGATCCACCATTTTATATTGCTAAAATTGATAGCGCCTATATTATGACGGGACGCGGCTACAATAGAAGTAGCTGTGATCTTCGTTTGCGTTCTACTCGATAGAAAATGATTTTAAACAATATAAATCTATCAATATTTTTCGTTTCTATATTGTTGAAACGTTTTTCTGATATGAAATTGTACGTGAACTATTACAGCATCGACGTATAGTGCACAACAGTCCGTACACAAAGGCGTTATTAATATTAACAATTTGATGGTCTGTCTGTGTTTTATAAAATCAGTACTTACATAGTTAATATAAAGTTCACCACATTGTAAATATTTAATTAATAATTGATTATTGTAAATATTTTATGAAAATTGTTGTCGGTAAGCAAAGTAGGTATATTGTGCTTTATCAATAGCCACTCGCGCGTATAATCATAGACTTAAATTAATTATAATAAATCTTAGTACATATATACATGATCCATATGTATATAAATTTAAATTTGGATAAATCAAAAGATTTGATTTTTAGAAAAAGTTCATCAACATGTTCAGATTGTAGTCATTTTGGAATACAAACTATTTTAGTTTTGATTAGTATTTATTTAATCATGACTCAATAAATATCTATAGATACGTAAATATTACTGTGTACCGTTCGAAACATATTTAGCTTAAAATCCAAATCGATTATAGACGTATCAAAATGTATATTTAAATAAAAGGGGGTATTTTGTACAGTTCAATGCATTACCTAATTCTGATAATAAAGTAATCATAGTAGATTTTATCAATTTTTAAATTATGATTTGCAGTTGCAAGCATTTTTTCCTTATGCATTTTTTTCGAGTGATCAGTCGAACAGAAATAAAATTTGTCGAACGAAGTTAAATTTTTTTTTTTTTTAGTCGTATTGTATAAAATGTGAATAAAATAGTAGGTACTAGAATTAGTATTAGAGTCTTGAATACATACCTATAAAACTTTATTAAAATATTTAATTACTCTTTTTACCTTGAAAATAACAGGGTTTGAAAATAATAATTTACTTATCTTCGAATTTCACACATTTTTATTATAGAAGAAAAAAAAGTATAAACTTCATAGGTAATCTTGTTTTTATTGGTAAACTGTCAAAATAAATTTACAAAATACATATCGTGTTGGAGAAGTATGGAAATAATGTGTTAAGAGTTATAATTAAAATGTAGCATTTAAATAATAAATCATTCTTTGAAAATTCAAAAAGTCTGAAATGCACGCTAAAATATTTATACATTTATTCATAAGTGAATTACACTCATTGTAATTAACTTACAATACACGATCAACCGGGAAATTATGCAACCGCACACAAATCAAACTCACAATCATTAATCGTTCTTTCGTTGTAGATTATAAAATGCAGATTAAAACAGTTATCGTTTTTGCAAATTCCGAGCAATTTTTTTGGGAAAGAATATTGGAAACCAAGCATAAAAAGTAGAACGATAAGAAAAAAAAAATCGTTCGAGTAATAATTTATACTACAAGTTGACTATGGCTATGAGTGCTTCGGTACAACGTCAAACGTATACAATATTTTCGATGGGACATATTTTTTTGGTAAATTTTACAAGTGTTGCAGAATAAATATATATATATATATATATAAAAAAGAAAGAAACGCACAGCGAATCGTGATAAATGATTGTGTGTATATGTAGTATAATGTGTGTATTTTAATCAGTACGTGTTGAACAATTTAACCGATAAAATAATACCGGTTGAATTTATTATTAAAATCGAGTGGAATATATAATATAATATAATATTATTTATCATGAGTAATATTACAATATTTCTTTTATGTTCGTTTATACAATCGTGTGTGCACACCGCGGATATATTATATTCGCTGATGCATAATTTATATATTATGTGAAATGCGTTTTCATCAGACACAATAATATAATACCACTACAGCAGGGAACGTTTTATTAACTGTCGTGAATATTGTCCCCCCACGTGCCCGCTCTGACGTCACCACAGTGTTTGGCTCCGCTACAAATTACAAAAAAAAAAAAACTCTTACTATATAACCGCACGCATGCGTTTCTCTCGGTTCATTTATGAGTTTCAGTAAGCCGCGAGTAGCGTCACTGCCGTTTCTCTCAGTACATATTTTCCCATCGTCGTCGTTGGTGGTAAGTTTTTGCGAATTTCATACATATATATTTTTTTTAAACAAATTTAATCTAAGTAGATTACCTATTAATGCTAATGGTATTAACTGTTTATTTCTGTAAATATATTTAATTTAAAAACATGAAATGTTGGTAGTATACACATCAATTGGTATAATATTATCTCGAATATTCCTTATGTTAGGTAATAATATAGTATTTTTTGGTCTGCAGTTTTTTGTTTATCGAATTTTTTCCATCGGTTCTGATACAAAATAATTATTAATTTACAATAATTCTTTTTTTTTTTTTTTTTTTGTTTTTCGATGATATTAAACATTTCATTGTACAACTGTACCATACTACCATATTAAATATTGTGTTACATTATTTATAATATTATCGCAACAGTAAGTTCGTGATTGCGTGCACTTTTCTAAAGTAATTTTTCAAAATAACGACACATTGGATTTTATTTTTTCGTTTTTGTTTCATATCATGGTCTTCTTAAGTCATAGTTACCGAACATAAAAATGTATTTATTTCAATAAAGTACCTACCTACTTACACGATTATATTTTATACGAACGTATGTAAGCTAAATACATTATTTTCGTGTTAATCCATACTTTATATTATTAAATATGAATATAATTTATGTATTTCGCATTCAATCGAACTATTTATGTTTAGTTGACCCAATAAATTTTATTGTCGATAGACTAATTAAACGTTATAAATGATTACATAAATATTATGCATACAATATTCATTTAAGAAGTATAATTTGGCATAATATTACCTTATACGAATATTTTGTGATCAGTAATTTATTCTTATTGAAATATCAAGTCCGTATGCTTAAGGAAAATAATTTAGTACTGCGAATAACACAATTTATCAAACACATAACAAAACGATTCGTTCTATATGCTTGAAATCTAACCTATAGATAGTTATAATTAATTCAAATTGTATTCAAAAAATATTGAATGTTAAATAATTTAATTGCAAAGAGTTAAGAATGTTGAGATATTTTGGTTTTGAACTCGTGACAAAGGAACGGCGTGGTTTCGGTAAAGACCGTGAGTATAGGAAAAAAAAAATGAAAGACATTAAAACAAGTTTTTTGAACTCTTGTGCACAGCAGTAAGAATTTCCAAAACCGGTTATAGGTACCTACAACCAAAATTGAAATGAAAAAAAAAATACATTTACCATTACTTTCTTTTTGTAAATATTATTTCTTGTTGGAAAAAACTCCATTTGTATTTTATACTCACGGAACCCAAAACCAAAAAATATCGTATGTATAGTGAATACATACATATACATATACATATATATTTATATATTATAATCTCATTACACAATTAAATAATTATTTTATTTTATCAATTTGAACAACTATTGACCTTTTGAAATTGTATTTACTCATTTAATAATAAGGAATATTCTAGAATCTAGAAATAGTTGGTAAATAATCATTGTATCAAACGTCAAAATTTATAAGTGTTTATTTATTTGTAATATTATTTTCGATAATTTATGTTAAATATAATCTTTACATTATCTATGAATTATTGCTGACAACAGTGTTCAATATCAATCTTCATTATAACAGGATTAATGTTGATAGCAATGCAGTGTAATTCGTAGAGTTACAATAAATATTGCAATAATGATAATAATATGTAAATAAAAATATGACACGTTTTTTTCTTTCCTAGTTTTTCGATGTAACGGTTTAAATTAAAACCATTCTGATATCGAAATAAAAATTATAATCTACTGCCATAATACTGTTGTAATTTAAACGCAAGCTAATCATTTTGGCTACAAACATTGATTATTATTATTATAATTTTTTTTTTAAAGTAACTCCATTAGCATACTATTGTGAGTTGTGACCATTAAAATTAAATGAACAATACCATAAAATATACGAATATTAAATAATATTGATTTTACGGTGTATTATAGTGTAACTCGTGTATATAATTGGTTTTTTGGTATTTCAGATACGTACTCTAGACCCCAAATACGTTTAAACAACTTCAAACGCATTTTAAAATGATCCGTTCCTTATGCAAACTACCTCAGCGAGTGGCTGGACAAATGGCCGTCGACATACTGTCGAGGAGCATGAGCAGTCAAAAACCACTAAGTATGGAGGAATACTTCAACGGCAAGAAGTTCATAGTTACCGGATCCTGCGCCGGTTAGTATACGAGCAAATATTTGAATATACTATTATCGGTAACTGTGTTTTAAGTATACGCGCCGCCGCCACGCGATAACCAACAGTGCGCATATGGCCGTGTGTAAACAAAACAGACGCATAATAATAATTATTCATATGCTAGCTTAACCATCACTGTACTATATTGAATCGTGTCTTACAGTCTTGTTGGCAACCTTGTTGAGTACCTACGTGACACTAGATTCAGATTAAAACCAGAGCTATTGGTTCACTACCGCCCCCTAAGTACAAATTTTTGACATAAAAAAATTGTAATTTTTTACATTGTTCTTCGTAATTGTACGCGATGTATGCATTTTATCTATGCGACAGCAATAATAATTATCGCGATTGCATTTCAATACAGTTATTACAAAAACTGCATATCCGTATTAAGCCAATAAGGAACAGCCACGTTACATATAACTTTATAACTCATTGTAATTTAAAAGAAAAAAACTAGAGGCTTATCTTGAAATTCATCAATATATTTGCTCTTTTTTGTCGTGGTTTTAATTTAATTTTGTTCATTTTGTGATCACGTTTATACGTAGAATATGTAGTGCTTGGAGAATTTTTTACAATCAAACGATTCTTTAGTTGTTTTCAAAATTTTCAATTAGTTTCCGAAAAACCTTTTAAATTGCACTGCAGTCTTTGAACAAAAAAAAAAAAAAAAAAAAAATGGATGTATTATTTTGTTTAAGTTCCGAAAATAAGATATACTAGGGTGACATTATATGTTGATTTTATTTTATTTTAGAAATAACTTTGAATAGTTTGAAATCTTCCAGTTGTAATTTAACTTTTATTTTTATAAGTTCTGCATTTTATTTTAAAGTCTACATAATAATATAACTTTCTTAAAAACTTAGCAATTATCAAAATTTGCTCTATCCTTTAAAACCTTAATCCAAAGAATTAATTGAAAATAAAGACTATATTATATATTTATGACTTGGATAAATGTATATTTTTCAATGTGTTTAAGTGGGATTTCTGAGAGCATGGTTCAAAATTACTATAACGAATAACTTCAAGTTTTAATTAATATGTGTAGGTAGTAAATGCACAATCCGTTGAGTAGACTTTCAAGTTTTACAATCAATCGAAAAAAGTAAAGTTATAATACCGTGTGGTCAATCTCACACTATTCAAAATCTAAAATCATGTGCCTACATATTTTATAACCGAATGAGATGTTCTAAGGAATAAGATAACAAATAATTTGCACAAATTCGCTTTGTAATAATATAGTTAAATCTCGCAAAACCTGCTTTTTTGTAAAGTAACTAAGTATAAACGATTACAGGATAAGTATAATATTTTGTGGAAGTATTGGAGTATACCTACTCCGTAATTAACTATCGTATAAAATTATAATATAATATCGTATTATGGTATAATACTTTCATCTGTTTGTTTATTAGGAATGGGAGAAAAAATCACCAGCAGATTATTAGATCTCGGAGCATTTGTCTTCACGGTAGTAGAAAAGGATAAAGGTGTTAATTTACCCAACACCAAGCAAGTAGTCTGCGACGTATCCAACTGGGAAGACACATATAAGAAAATGTTAGACATAGGTCCAGTACATGGGTTGGTTAACAACGCTGGTGTGGCCGTCATAGAGTCCTTTTTCGATGTTACCGAAGAGGGTTGGAACAAGTAATAACATTTTTTTTTTATAAATAATACAAACATAAAATAATATTATAAATTCATAAATATCTATTGATGTATAGTTAGTTTTAAAATAGAAATCACTATTATAGGACAGAAAGACCAAGTCAACCGTTTATTGTACATTAGGCGACCAAACATTCGTGGTTACTTAAACACATACATTTATACGTGTTGTTGATTTATTATAGATATGGTGCGTATGACGTTCAATTATCATACGACATGTGCTGACTTGGTCTTTCTGACCCGTGTACTGTATAATGAGAAACTATAGAATGGGTGATCTGGCTGGACTCGAATAGTAACGAGATTCAAGGTTACGAGAAGGCAAAGAAAAAGAAGAAAATATGAAGACTTATAATAGAAGAGTGCGGGGTATAGTAAGAACAAGTAGATATGAATATTGAATGTAGAAACTAGAAGAACAAAACGAAAGTCAATTAGAAAATATACACAGTTATGCTTAAAGTTATATATGATTTAATAGCTGAATTACCCGTCTTTGTCGGCTTTAAGTATAAAAAATGTATGTACTGATGTTACCTGGCAATATTAAATACTGTTTATAAAATTTAAGTAAGATTGTTTAAAAAACATTTTATATATATGAATTAGCTTAAGAATCATTTTTTATATCCTTGTGAATATTCAATAAAGCTATAGACCATTAAGCCTATTTAGACCTATTGCATTTCTTAAATAGGTCTTAGTAGTGGTTAGGCTAAATGATTGAGTTTCAATCTTTAAATATAATATTTTCGAAAATTATTTCATAGTGCACTAAAACATGGTCAATATATATTCAATTTACTATAACATTTATTATATTAAAGTTTCAAATGAATTGACCAAGTTATTTTGGCTGGAGCTAATGAATACTTAATTTCATACGGGACAGTATTGGTCAGGTCATAGTTTTTAATGAAATACCATCTTATATTTTTTAAAGCCTAGTTATGTTTGGTTAGCCAGGTACCTAATACTTTGGTTTATTTTTTTTCCGGTAAAAGTTTCGAGTCGCTATGACGACCAAAATATCAACCACCCTTTGTAGCTTGAAATATATAGTTATATATGAGCATATGAGCATATATGAGCCCCGGCAAGCTCAAAATAAATAACAACAATATAAAACTACAATAATAATAAAAAAATTAATTAAAGCTATTAGTATTGATTAAATCATTTTGTTATAACTATACGTAGTCGAATATTTAGAGTAAGAGTAAAAATAAGTAAAACAGTTTGGTAAAAATAATTTGGTAACTCGTGGTATGAATCACATTGATAGTATAATATTATGCTATGATTATGCAATAGACAGTTGTGTATGTTTTTCTTTTTAGTTTTTGCATTCTGAACAGCCAATACTTTTTAATGTTTATACTCTATTACACCGATATATACGCTTGATTGTATTTTCTTTTCTGGATACTGATTTTGGATAACACATTTTTATTTTTTTATTAAGTTTTCACCGCTGTGGTCAGTATTAATTTCCGTTTCCATGGATGTAGTCTACAATGAATATAAAAAAACCATCTTCTCCATTATACCAACCATAAAAAAGCATACAATTATACATTTTATTTGCATTGTTCAACTGTTATAACAGTATACGCATATCCGATGCGTAACCATAGTTCATAGTATAGTTACCAATTAATTGTTCACAATTTATTATAGGTAATTTTATAGTAATCAGATATACCGTTGAAAATAGTGCAATATAAACCCAAAGAGTCACATTTTTAATTACTACGATTATGGTTATTAAAAATTGTTTTTTAATCGATTATTCAAACAAGTACACTAATCAAATTTCAGGACCCGTGAGATCATAATATAGTAGCAGGATAAGGTCCCTCATCACGTGTAACTAGCATAATGATATAGTGATGTATACTCGTCATGGCTTATCAAAATTATGTTTATTATGTTTTTTTTATTTCATACATATATTATAAAATATTGTATACTGTTAATGATGATTGATTTGTAACGGATGAATAATTATTATTGGATTTGATTTTCGTTTAGGACTTTGAATGTCAACGCCAGAGCGTTGGTGAGGACAAGTCAGGCGGTAGCCAAAAACATGATTGACGCCGGTATCAAAGGGTCCATTGTAAATATTTCTTCGACCATTTCCACGGTAAGCGGTACAGGCATCGTATACATACTATATCCATCATTCGGTTTATACCATCGCAATAACCAACGTCCCATTGCCCTATCAAAAGGTTATACAATTAATTAGGTACTGTACACGCCGTTTTACCATGTGCTTTGCAGAGAGCCATTCCCGAACACACGACGTACTGCGCGTCCAAGGGCGCCGTGAATCAGATCACCAGGTGCATGGCCATCGAGCTGGGCAAATACGGCATCCGTACCAACAACGTGAACCCGACCGTCGTACTCACGCAAATGGGCAGGATCGCGTGGTCCGATCCTAAAAAATCCGGACCGATTATGCAACGTATACCGCTGGGCAAATTCGCAGGTTAGTGTTGAGGGACGACGAGTAAACGGTGTACGAAATATTATTATCCGTCGACGTATTGCCGAGGGGGCGTGCGTGTTCGGGGGTGGATTGGTGATGTTTTTCGTTTCGAGAAATACGAGCTCTAGCTCAATAACGTTTGCTTCTTTTTTTTTTCCTCCGCGCAACGAACAATTGCGTTGAAAAGAACAAAGTATAGTGACGAAGATTATACAATGGAGAATTTTCCCGACCGCAATCCACACCTGGGCGTATATTATTTTACTGTCGTGGTAAATTTCTGATTTTCAATCTCGTCTCACGGCTTTTGTTTTCAGAGACCGACGACATCGCGAACGCCGTGATCTACATGCTCAGCGACTACTCCACCATGGTGAACGGTACAGCGCTCGTGGTCGACGGTGGATTCTTGGCGGGTTAGGCTAGCGACGACGATTGCGGAACGAAAAATATGTTTACATAAAATAATTTACTAGTTCGACGAAAAACACCCGTTTGATTTGTATATTATTACCACAGGACGTTTAATAATATTTGTATAATGGTACTGAACTACTATTTATTACATATAAATCATACAATTACTACGAAATAATACTATTCTTCGACAAATAAATTATTCATCCTAACGCAAATAATAGTGTTTTTAACATTGTTCTCAAATAGGTATTACGTACCTAATGTTATTTATTTTATTTTTTTGTTTAGTTCAGCATATTTCTTTTTTTAACGTAGTACTTTACATAATATAGTACATGTTTAAGTCAATGGCATTCAAATTTGGCACTACTCAGAGTTTTTGCGGAATACTAAATAGACTGAAAGCTGATTAGTCGTTTTTAGTATATTTTTAGATTTATTTTGTACGGTTATAATGATAATTACACTAAAAATAATCGACAACAGTACATCTTACAACAATTATTTGTTAGTTTATAAACAATATTTAAAAAGAGATAACTCTAACAACTCCCACTAATTATATTATTCCGCTGGCATAGCTATTATTCATTGACTCATTCGATCTACTATTTTGAATTATTACATGAAAGAATGGTTGCAAAGATAAAAATGATTTATACTTCATAATTTAAATTTTTTACAAATTATTCCTCTATATTTTCATTAAATTTAGACTGTATTTTACAAAAGCTTTTGCTATTATACAAATTATCGATAACCAAGTGATTGGCTTACGATCAACTTAAAATTTCCGACTAAAACTTGCGGTACACACGAAAAACGTGTTTGAAATGTTTGAACCTATAACACTTATTTCCAGCCGATCACGCTGGGATGCAGTTATCGGGGTAAAGATCCTTGATGGCCGCGTCCCCTGTCGCACGTGGTATTTTGAATTTGACCTAGGTCGACCGTGACGTCGGTCTTTATACCGCAGCGGTATCAAACAGTCCTAAAAACATCCCAATACTATACGGGGTCAACCACCACTCGAAATGTGACTTCACACATGGGCTGGAACATGTGGCGTACCGATGTTCGTGTCGACAAACAACGGGTCGCTCCATTTGTGTAACGATAACGACGCGCAGGTGTGGAGAGACAGCAACGAGCAAACTGCAGAACGAATAGGATTGGTCGTGTTCGGCTCGTATTCAAACATTTCAAATGGTAATAATATTACCAAAACGGCGTACAGAGTGTGATGGCTTATGAACGTGGATACATTCGGCGGAATAACCCTATTATAATACTGTAATAGCGATTCGAGTTGGAACTATTCTCTATGAAAAACAATTTACCATTTGTCCACTTATTAGCTTAGATATAAAACGGAAAATGTGTTCCACACGTTTTCATAATGATTAAAGTTAAATTTTTTCCTTTTGCTAGTTCACGAAAAAAAAAAAACAAACATTTCGTTTCCCAAACGACAATCCGTATGATTTAAGGAAGTATATCATAAATCATAATACAGTAGATGCAAGCCGCGTGCCGCTTATAAAGCCGGGTTCTCTCATGACTCGTGTATTTGACGAATATTCGCCATTTCGTGGGAACAAAGTATAGGTACTAATATTCAGTGATCGGTATTTGCTATTTGTTATTGGCCATCACCCCGTGTCCTCACAGATTGTCGGTAAAAGTGACACGAGTAAATGTAAATTATAAAAAAAAAACGAAATCTATACATTCGACAAGTACATGAGTCATGGGAATCCTTTTTAAGACTCTCGGATATGAGCTTCAGTCGTTTATAAGACTCATGATTACTTGAAATTGTCCTGGCGTATTCAAATATATTTATAAAAATTTGGTTAAAAACTCAAACTTCATAAGAAAAATCGTATAAGATAAACTTTTGTGTTGATTATTATTTACCTACTGGTTTTTAATCAGTAATCATGCATCAACTATGAGACTCAACTATAAATGTACAACTATAAATCAATAATAATGTATCAACTATAAATGTATGTCAAATTTAATCGTGTTTCGAATTTATCGCAATTATTATGAGTTACTCGTACTATACACTTCCAAAATAGTCAAAAACAAACTAAAATCACCTTTTTTTTTTAATAAACCATAAATAACATTCATTTTAAAAATGCAAAATAAAATATTAAATGTAGACTGATTTTAATTGTGATAAAAGTAATAAAATAAAAGCTAAGAATCTATGTAAGTTATTTACTATGTTATAATCGTAAGAGTTGCAAAAAAAATTTAATATGTAGGTAAATGGTAAGGAATTGAAATTTTCTATTACCTACATAATGAGTGAAACGAGAGATGTAACGATTTTAAATCGTGTATCGTTTCTCTGATGAAACAAACAAAGAGGGAAAACCTTTATCGTATCCTCTATGCACGTTAGTTTTAGATTTTCCCAATAATAAATCTGATGTTTTGTTGACAAATAGTCGAAAAAATAACTTCTTCAAGCAAGCATTAACATTTTGTTGATAATATAATATGTAGAGTTTATGTTCTATGAATAGGAAATTTCAAATTTAAATGTAAAATTTTCTTAACTAATTTTATAAACAATCAGTAATCAGTAACTAGATATTTTACTATTTTTTTTTTTTTAATTTTTATTTTGTATCGCATTATTTTATTTTATGATACTTTTGAATCGGAAAGTATATTTATTCTCACATAATCTGGGTAAGTATTACCATTAATTGCATTATACAATATAATAATCATTTATGTATTCACGGCACTCCTAAAACAATAAATAAGTATTACACAGTATTTTTTGTCTTACAAATTATAATTATCAAATATGTACAAATAATATAAAATAATTTATAATCTCAGATACTCACCAGACTCAGATTTATACATAATTATATCTCATTATATACTTATCTCGTTTTATTGGGTTTCACGTCTTTACTTTAAACTTTTTAATTATTGCAACTAATTATATGTTTATCTGTTAATAGGCTTATGCATAATACGCACAACAACAATATTTAAAAAATAATATTTCTCATGACTTAAAAATATTGTAAATACTCGTTAATTACATATTTTTCCGTTGGTTTATTTATTTTATAAGCTATATACGTTTTAGATTCTGAACTATCTTCTAAATAAGAACAAAATAATATGCTTTATAATATACTATATTTTACCTAACCTTTATGTATCGAATTTTTATTTTATATTTATTTCTAAATTGTTAATTAGAATAATTTAATTCCGAACTGTTAAACCTGAAATCGTTTTTGATATAAAATCCTAAAAGGTTGAATTATATTTTTAAAATTTAAATTACTGATTATGAAGCTTCACTTGGAATTTCATGAGTGAAACCCCGATTTAACTTAGTGTCTTGTGCATAGATACATCATAAATTTACATGTATTTTTTTATATATTTTCTTTGTTCGACGCGTCCGTTTTTTACGGTTGTAGCACTTCAACAACCATATAAAAAACCATACAAAAATGTGTTGACTACGACTGGCGGAAGCGGAAGTGAGTTGATCTGTTTTCGTGATTTATCACGTATTATCACTTACTACTCTAACCGGAGCCAGACATTATCGTTTTGTTTTACATACGAATCATCCACTGTATATATTATGAACGGCAGATACTCGTACTATATACGTTTTGAAGTTTAACAAATACGTGATCTTCCAGTCACCGTTTGCATCAAATTTGTCACCATGCTATAATATTGCTATATTTTTGTACATCAGCTGTTCTCGTTTTAATATTTTTTTTATTTTTATCTTTCACTTTTACCACCCTTTTGCACAGTAGGCTACGTTCACCATATTGGCATAGCTAGGATTTTTTTTTTTGAGGGGCTTAATATATTTTGCCGAGTTATTGGTTCAGGTTTTAGAAGATCAACCTCAACAAAGTTGTTAAAGTGTTAACATTGATATAATTAAAAAGTTAGAAAACAAATGTATATTTATGTACACATAAATTATTAAATAACTAAGTATGAAAAGAAAATTATTTATGAACCGTGTATTCCGTGGTTTACTGGTTTCAACAACAAAATGGTGTCACAAATTGTGAAGTGTTTGTGGACTTTAGTGTAGAGTCGGTGTTCAACCTCAAAGTTCTTAAAATCATTCTTCCGATTACAAATATTTCGCTACGGAGGACTTCGTCAAAATATTTCTATCTATTTTGAAAAATTCCTTATACTTAGAAATTATCATTTATATTCATACTAAATTCATTTGTCTCTCTCGGTTTTATTTTATATATATATATATATATATATATATATATGTATATAAATTTCATTTAAATTAGTTTATTGTTAAGTGTAAAAGTCGTTATAAACTCTTATTATTATGTACTGCTATATATTATTAATCATAGTACTGTAAATTTCACTTTGTCCTTGTATTTGTGTATCAAATAAGTATATGCTATGTCACACGGTACAACTCACATGGTGAGTAGTTCACTTTAATTTAATAACAATAAGAGTTGAATCTCTTTTTTTGTTTATTTGCTCCACGCTGTTAGTTGCATCCTTCTAGGAGACATTTTTGTTAATACTATGACCTATCCCTTGGCTACGGCTACATTGGAACCGATATCGGTCCGATTCGATAGTTCGACTAGTCGGAAGAAAAACAAATAATTGTGTTTTTAGACCGACGTATTCGACTAATCGGTACGTCGGAAGCAAGTGGAACGGATAAATATAGCCTAACTATCGAAAATATATACGATTTTGCTTTTCTTCTGACAAGTAGAACTGTCGGATCAAGTTGGGTCGGATCGAAATCAGTTCCAATGTAGCCGTAGCCATTGAGTCTATTTTCAATATATTATTTTGTTCTTATTAATTAAAATCCATAATTGCATGTCAATATGTCATACAAACATGAACACGGCCCAGGGGGAAGGAATTTAGTCCTTTTAGTACTTTCTCCCTATGGCTATGTCCCCCCAGGTTTATCGTGTTGAATGTATTGATTACCATCATATTTTCCAATTTTTTTATTTATTTTTTTTTTAATCCTATTTTCTGTTGCGATCTGAACACAATATTATAATAAAATGATATTAACGGCTCTAAGATAATATAAACATAGATATCATTGGCAGTTAAAAATGCAATAATTTAAACATAATAAACATATTTATTTACTTTTTTTATATTTAACACATAATAATCACAAATAGTATTATATTTCATTATAATTTTATTTTTTATTTTTAACTTAATCGGTATAATATATTATGGCTTTGGAATAAAAGCTCTTTACACTTAATTATTGGTATTGGAAAAAAATAACGAAAAAACAAAACAACGACATTAGTATTGATTTTTTAGCTCACTATCGATTTAAATAAATATAATATAAGCAAAGAAACATATCTAAAATGTATTATATACAATCTATAGTTTTTAAGTAGGCATGTACTATATAATACAATAGATAATATTGTACTGAAAATATTGCATTTGTCTTAAATCATTTTATTAAATAATATGGTTGTATTTGTGTAAACTTGAAAAATTGTACGTGACACATGAATTACATTTTAATAAACTACATAATTATTACATCCATATTGTGTCTACGAATAATTACGGGTGTGCGAATATTTATCACCAAAGTCAACATCACCGTGTCCATAATAATAATATTATAATCATATGGTGAACATCAACACACACGTGGGGGAGGGGAGAAAAGATTTGATAAATTCAAAATCAGTTTACACGATGGAATACACATAATATGACATCGAATTGTACACGAAAATTAAATACTAGGTATTACTCATATAAATCGTTAGAAATATCTGGTTACGTTTTTGTGCGCCATCGTTCGTGTTGTATGATATTGTGTTTCACGTGAAAAATATGATAATAACACAGGCGGCAGTGGTGCACGCGCGTCGCTATTGAAATGTACGATTTAGGTGCGGGATACACATGGTCATTGTAAGCGCACAGTCCCGTCCGTGTAGGTACGGTTAAACAAATTGTACGCGTAACGTAGATCTTACAACCATGTAATGTTGTAGTTTAACCGGATTAAAGATCGACTACTGCAATCAAACGTGCAATATTTTTCGTTGAGATCCAATTAATGTGCGCATTGTTAAAACGTATATGTGCTAAGAAAATATAACGTATAGCCGGTACCGCTGACGAATTTTGTTGATTGCGATTAAAAAACAAAATGTATGTTATTTTATTATAATAACAGCGTAGTAAATTTGAAATCAAAATCAATGTTGATAAATTTTTTTTTTCGTTTTTGTGAACTTTCTTTTCGGACAACGAATTGACGAAATGAGTGATTAGCTCCCTTACGTCATCATCTGTCGTACTTCAGAATTTTTTTTTATCATATCCAAACAATTAATTTATTTTAAAAGTTTCATGTGAAATACAAGAAGTGTGTAAAAATATGATTAGATCCGATTGACTATTTTCGTGTTTAATCAGAATAAGTAATGTTTTAAGTAAAAAAATGAACTTTTTAATCTAAAAAAAAAAAAAAAACTATAATGTTATTACGAGCAAAAAGTTTACGGTTCTAATAAGTGTTTTTAGCGTGTCAATTATTAATTAATTTTAAAGTTGACACTTTAAAAGAAAGACTTCATATGATCTGTTTTTTGTAAAAAACGATATACTCCTCGTATTAATTAATCTATTACAACATGAAAATATGTATAGCAGGTACCGCTGACGAATTCGCCGAGACTGTGATAAAATTAAAAATCGAAATCGTTGAACGCGCACGATGTAAAACACTCAGCATTTGTTCATAGTAATATTGCGTTATTTCCGTTTTGAAATACATCTGTTTTCCTCGCAAATGGTCTTATAATACTGAACTTATAATTATAAGTTATGGGCTTATGGCTAAGGAATTGCGCAGTGTGTTCGTATTTAATTTTCGAAAAACGGTAGTTATACAATTCAATTTTATCGCGTTAAAATACCCAATATTTTGCATATTTTTTCAAAGCATTTACAATTACACACACACACACATATATATATATATATATCCATATGAATAATATATACAAAACCGTACTATGATTTAAAATGTACAAAAAAAAAAAAAAAATAATAATAGTAATTTTAATAATTATAATTAATATAATATAAATAACAGATTTGTACATAACAATAAATTATTATATTATATTAATTATTTGTAGTAAAATCGTTTCCGAAACGAAAATCAATAACATCTATTGGTTTGAATGAAACAGTAATTGGCACTACACACTATACTCGTAGACCGTAGTTAAGTTAAGTTTTTTTTACTTTCATTTTTTATACTTTACTTTTATAGAGTACAAAACCATATTATTATTATTATTATTATTATTATTATAACCGTATAAGACAATACACCTAATCATAGATTAAAACGCGCGACACGATTATAAAAACGACGACGTATTATATTATTGTTATAGAGGCCAAGCCATTTGTGTGTTTGTTCACGCGAATGAACAACCTGTAATTTATTCATTATTATTATTATTATTATTATCATTATTATTATTATTATTGTTATTGTAATTATTTTACACGTCGATTTTTTATTCGACATGTCGACCAAAACATAGTCGAAACATCGTTATTACAGTTTACAATGAGCGATAATGGTTGGTTTGAATTGCGTCTCGTCGTCGTCGTCATCGTCGTCGTCGTTGCCGTGGTTGACGTTGCCGTCATGTGCGACAGAAATAATGGCCAGCGGCGTATCCTGCGTAGGGAGCTGATGCTGCAACTGCATCTGGTGCCTCCCCTGCAGCGGAGGCCTGATCGTGCACTCATCAGATGGAACGAAACGAACTGCCCGGGCTGTCGCGGGACGAGTAGAAACTCAGGTAGAAGCACAGCAGGAGCAGCGCCACCGACGAGCCGAGCATGTACACGGACCACGACAAATGACACGTGCCTGCGTTTCAAAAAACAAAAAATTAAAAACAAAAAGTTAAAAATAAACTTTTATAATACCAGCGGTTCTAAATACTTTACACGAGCCCCAGTAAAAAAGTACCCTTTGAAGCATGTAAGTTGCCACCTCAAAATCAAACTTTTCATACTTTTATCCACCATAATTTATTATTGTATCATAATATTTGTGGGCAACATTTTCATAATTTGTACCCGTACAATATTATATTGAATGCCCTAAAATACACTTTTACATTTTAGTAACGAACTCCGAGGAAACGTCAACCCGGCACCTAAATAATTGAAAATAAATTTCAAAGATTAAATATTTGAGTACGAATCGTTACAATTTAGGATACAATAATATTATTGGTGGTAAAAAAAAAATGTTTATCCTAAAATGTACTTTGTCTCTTTGTAGCCTCGGTTATGAACGAAAAAAATGATATTTTAGTGATTGATTTTATCATATTATACTGGAGGATGTAATGTATACTCAAAGGTTTATGGGTGTAACACTATTTGTAGATGGACGGCGATGAATTCGAGAGCGTGGTGCGTGATTTAGTCATTTAGTTAGGCACCACCGTGGATAATTATAGATAATGCGATTGTTTTTTATGACTTCTGGACGGAACAAGAACAATTAGACTTTATGTGGGAAAAAACACATTCCTAGTAGAGGATTCTTTTTTTTTGTAACCGAACAAAAAATCTTACAATCTTACAAATGTTAACATATAAATACCTAATTTTGAGTCCATTTGATGTAAGCGAAAAAATAAAAAAGGTACAATATTACAGTTTACAGATAATGGTTCTTCTATTTAAATTAAAAATAATTGCAAATTACATAATACAACTCACGAAATTTACACGTAGATACATCAAAAACGTATACACATAGTCGCAACTCATAGTCAGTCTAGTTGACTGTCGAGTTTACGTTCAAAAATAAACACCCGTGGCACGAAGACCACTATTCATTTCTCAGTATTATCGGTCAACAGATCGATATGTGCTAGCATGATCGCATATATTATGGTTTATACGGATCAAAGGTTTGCAATACTATTAAGAAAATTCAACTGCGTTAAGGATAATAATTATAGTACTATAGAACAAAGCGTACAGTTCTGTAATACGAGCGGTGATAATAGAAAATGGGACGTCAAAGGGAACGAGGAGAACTGTCACGTATCGGAAACCAAATGGTATATACCTATTTAAAATGGGTTTCGATGCGCTACAGAGGCTTCATGAGGATTGTGTACAAAATGTGTGCGTGTCGGTTTGAGAGAATGTTATAGCGTGACCAAGACAAAGCTGGGAGAAATAGACACATGTCTAGAGGGTCCTTGAAACTGGGAAGGATTAGGAATCAAATGGATTTACGCGGGAGGCAGGCGACCAAAAGAGAGGTTGGCTATGTCTTGTACTTAAGGTTTACTATACGGTGTGTGAAAAGAACACACACACATACACACATCTCTATAACATGGTATTAGTAATACGAATTCGTTTATACACATTGTCTATGTAAATTCTCAGAAAAAGTAATTTCTTCGTGAGCGCAAGTATCACTTTGAATCGCATTGAGAAACATGCATAGGACTATAACAGGAATCCACTTGATACAGTCGTCGATTAGATTCAAATTGCACTGTTTAAATTGTTCTATACTGTTCTAATTGCACATACCTCTGCAGAGCAACCAAATGCTGTACAATGTAATTAAACCAGGCATTTAATCCACGGCCGCAGAGAAATCAAGACTTTCAGACTACAAATACATTCCTGTTGAACTCTATACAGATGATGCGAGAAGTTGTTTACAGCCGAGTACAATGACCAAGCTCAAAGTTCATTTCAAATCAATTACTATTATCATTAACATGTATCATGCTACCGTGTATAATCGTGTTGCTTTGTTAAACTGTTATTAGTTTTCTACACTTGGTATCGTAATACCAAATAAGTGTATGGTGTACTTTATTTTATTTTTTTTTTTATTTTGAGGTAGTATACGGGTTCGGACCCAGTTACATGAATTAATTTAATTAATATAGTAGCATTCTTAAATAAACGCTAAAATTACTGTAAAATTACTTGTGTTATATACAAGTATTTTTAAAATAAATAATAAATGAAAAACTTTTTTGCCCCAACAAAATTTTCCCTCTCATGTTGTTGAAGATTATAAGTTCATACTATTTAGATTTTAATCGTTTTTAAAGTTAATAAAAATCACTTAGCACTAAGTCAAATTTGTAAAATTTGTTAAGTATAATGATTCAAAAACAAAATGTATGCTATTTTATTATTATAACAGCGTAGTACATTTCAAATTAATATCAATGTTAAAATTTTTTTTCGTTTTTGTGAACTTTCCTTGTAGACAACAAATTAACAAAATGAATGATTAACTTTCTTTCGTCTTCATCTGTCGTATTTCAGATTTTTTTTTATTATTTCTAAACAATGCATTCATTTTAAAAGTTACGTTTGAAATACACGTATGTAAAAACATGATTAGATCCAACTGACTATTTTTGTGTTTAAAAAGATAAAATAATGTTTTAATAAAAAAAATTAACTTTTTAATCTCAAAAAAACTATAATGTTATTACGAGTAAAAAGTTTACGGTTTTAACAAGTGTTTTTAGCGCATCAATTATCAATCGATTTTAAAGTCAATTAGTAACACTTCATAAAATCTGTTTTTTGTAACAAAATGATAGACGTCTCTTACTTATTACTTAATTATTTATCTATTAAACAAGAATATGATACTCGTACGAGGGTCTGATTATTACACTAACAAATTCTAATTTATATTAGAAATTTAATGATTAAAAGCAAGCACCTCGTCAGCATATACCCGTCCGTCATGTTTAATAGCACCCTTGCGATAATATCCATGCATTGATTATATTTAACGGCACCAGTACGACGGTACTGATGATTTGATAATATTTACAAACGGTACTGGCATAGTAATGATAGATAATATTATAGTATATCATTGTCGAAAACGCACGTTCCTATCTATATTCGTGCATACAAATCGAAGGCACTCGAGTATTATTATAATATATAAGTTGTTCCGACCAAGTCTAACGCATTCACGTCGCACGCACCTCGCACCCGTCGTTCAAAGTTTAGTTAAGCCCATCCTGCCAATACACGATGCGTCGGAATGAACAATATTATTCTTATCCATGTATGGACTTACGTAGTCCACCCCGCGTAATCCTGCAGGGTTCGAGGTCGCGGAGAAAACATTGCCTCGCATGGACACTTGTAATTGTTTGTCCTTTGCTCGTAGAAAATCGAGTTTAATTATAATATAATATGTTGTAGGTCCAAAGGCACTCGTTCCCTCAAGGATATTATCACGCCACGATCCGAACGCAATCAAAAATAATGTTATACGACATTATTTTATAATACATACATATACACATTGATATTATGCCGAGATCGTGAAATTGCTGATTTCTGCAGCGTGCAATCAGCAACATAGTTAACCACATATTAATTGTTCGACAACACACACACACACACACACACACACACACACACACACACACACACACACATCAATTCTCCATACACAATGTTCGTAAATGATTAAATTACCAATCAACGTATACGAATACTTCAACCGCAATCGCCAATTGGTAAGACGTGGTGAGAAATTACGAATGTAGGTTAAAATATAATCTTTATGAATGCGTGTGTTTGAATAGACATAAATAAATCAGTTATGTAGTTTTTTGGTTTCCTAGTGTCAAATAAAAACCAAAGTCGCCAAATCCTCAACAAATAATGAATAAATAAATATATATCCTTTAAACAAAAGATCTCTTTTTTTTTTTATTAGCTTCTAGTTTAAAATCTCTTTTATAACCCAAGGAAAAATTAAAAAACATAATTGATTTTTATCGCCTCCGATAAACCCCGTCCCCTTCTGTTGTTTGTAACGTGTGTTTGTTTAAAACGTTCGTAAGATTAATTATATTTTATATATATTTATCCATATTATCCGTATGGAAATCGCTGTATTTGACAGATTTTTAACGTCCGAAAATATTTAGACGTTGCAAAACGTGTGACATTAAAGTGTTCACAAACTGTTATTTATAGTCCACTTCAAATTTTTATCAGTTACGAAGAAATTACTTTAATATATTTATAATCAACTGTCGTTATAAAAAATAATGTAATCGATTAACTTATAAAAAACGAACGATAAGTATCTAGTATGAAAACATAAAAGTAATAATTAGAATTTTAATACTTTTCAAAAGCAGTACAAAAAAAAAAATGGCTAATTGCTGTGATCCGTTCGTAGATCATAAAACGTTTACGTTAGTATAAAGTTAAAAAAAATTAATAAAACAATGTATACATTTACCTTTTAAAATTATTTTTAAATATACCTAATTAAAAAATGTTGCAACTATGGTTGGCTTGGTTTTAAATGTTCAAAACAATAATTGGTGTACACAATATTAGGCAGGCAAACGAAAGTTTTAAATACTAAACGATATGATTTTTATTATAATAATACCTAATATTGTATTATGTGTATACCGTGGTATACTGTACGCGTCATCTAGTGGTAACTTACTTAGCTATCAATCTGCTGCTAATATTTTGACCCTAGATCACGCTTATGATAACGTATTCTGTTAAATAAATGTAACTTATTACAATCAAATATTAATATGTATTGAAATAAAAATCATTCTCGAACGTTTCAATATTACGAGTCCTATCTTCTGTGTATGTTGGAAAGCTTGAAAGATTTCATGAAACAACAACACATCAAAACAAAGCTATATTATCATGACGTATATTGTTATTGACGTAAATAAACTACACCGCAACAAATAACAACATCGTAATAATTATCCCACCGTCACTGTGTCTATGAACAAAGCCACTGACGAAGCACTCGAAAAGCCAAAACCAACGAAAGGTCATGTTATTTTTTCTTCTTGTGCCGACCGTCGGATGGAGCACATCGATTATATCTAAAAGACCTGATGTTTCTGTTATCATTTTTGTATTTTTGTATTTTTTTTTTTTTTTTCAAAACTGATGAAATCATCAACCATCATGGAGTATAGACCAATAAATTCATTCCTACGGCCATCTAGCCGATCGATGTTACTCATCGTCACAAATTCAGGTTTGACACACGAGTGTCTCCTCGCTGAAATATTAGGTACTTAATAATTCAATTCCTAACAACTACTATGTTTTGACCGATACCTTTATAGTTCCTATAACTGTTTATTCGTTACTTAGTATTGTGATTGAATGTGTCCTATATTTTGTTGTTGTTTCGTGATTTGTGTGTTCCAACCTTTTTTTTCATTTTGTTAATCTTGAGTTTTTTTATTGATTTATTTTTCCAACATTAGACCGAGACACCGAGTTCTACGTCCATCAGCTTTCTTGGCACCAAATTAAATGTACCTTACATTTATTATCAAATGTTTGTATTTATTTTCTAACTATTTATACCTTAAGTAAAGGTTAAATAAAAAAAAAATAATAATAATAAAATAATAAAAAGCCTCTCAAGCGTCGATCACACGTGGGTAAGCCTTCCAAAAATAAACATAGCTCGTCACATGGCGCCCCGGCCAAGACGCAGAGCCGGTAAACGTCACAGAGTCATTAACACATAATAGTACATTAACACATTTACTTGGGGGCCATAAGCAGTCATCACGGAGTAAATTTTCAAAATAAATAAATAACTTTCGTTTAAGTAGGGGAAAACAGATGAAAAATGAATAAAGAGAAGTTTTTCTTATCTATTTATAACAGAGAAAATGTCTGTACAATTTTATTTTTACCTACTTGTTAAAACCTAAAAAAAAGTCAATAATTAGTTTTTGAAGTTAAATTCATTAGTCAAGTTTGTATGAGATGTTCATAAAACGTACATGGAGGGAGGCAAGGAATAAAAGAGGTTGGGAAACACTGCAGAGACAGAGGGAGCGCGGAGTCCGTATCGGGACACGATGACAATGATTGATCCGAACGAGATCGTATTCTGCGCACTGTACTGTTTGAATACAACGCGTATTATAATGATAACCGACGGGCGACGGAAGGAAAAAATAAACTAAACGGCGATGCCAATATTCATGTAGTTAGTAATGATATAATAACAGTCGGGCGCGTCGTTGACATTTTATTAAACCCGTTCGGATCGATAGACGCATAATATTATATTTTATGGTTCGGATTGTGTATACGACTTCGGTAAACCGCATCGAACCAAATAACAGACCCCAAAGGGTACAATAATGAGCAGCTCTATTTCCGATTCTTCTCCGCGCGCGTTCGGCAAACACCGCATGGGCTTACAATAACACTGCGCTCGAGACGGGGGCCAAGCATTGGGAATTATTTGCTGGTAACGCTCGGTTGAAGAGTCGACATGGAATCTTTATGTATTATAAGTAATATACATATTATTGTACACGCGTGTGCATGTGCTTGTGTGTGCACATGTTACTATATAACGCAGTCGCCGATTTCTGTACAAGTGCATAATGTGTAGTACGGATATTATTATACCATCTCGTCCCCAGCTGAGCCATACGATAACGATACATATAATGAGTGGGATACCCGTTCGCCGGATCGTCGAGTGAACAGTGATACCGTCGATTTATACACCGATGTATAGTATAATACTAAAAGTCCAATAAGTCGTTGGGCGTGAGATACTCGCGGTATACAGTCTTTTGTGCACCTACTATATTTTCCCTCCATACTGTATTACAATAATAATTGATATTGACGTGTTCTAGAAAGTCAACACTCCTACTCCCATCGTGTGCAGAACTAGGTTTTTAAAAATATAAAAACGGTCATCGGTCAGCTTAAGACAAACATCGAATCGTGTATAATATTATTGTGTTGGTAGTATGCGGCGCGCGTATACTATTACGAACTCTAAATCAGTTAAAAACTGATGGGAAAAAGCTCAACTTTGATTTTATCCACAGCTTTAAAAGTGTATCGGTAGTGTTCATTTATGCATAAGTACATAAAAAGATATATTTCATGTATAAAAATTAAAAATAGTACATGTCTTAGGTACACCCGGTCGGGAAAACTCGTCCTGAGGATTTATACCAATTGCAAGTGTACAATCTGCAGATCCTTTCGAGTAGATAGGTGTATTTTAGAGAAATGAAATAGAAAAAATTCCATTTAAATTCGTTATCCGTTCGATTCGTTAAATAATTCGAATTATTTTCATCCCAAACTTCCAACCATTAAGGTTGAATGCTGTATTTTAAATGTGTTTAAGCCGTAAAACGTCCGGTTTTTAGTACGTAATAAACTATAATAGGTAACAAATTGGAAATGTACGATATCAATACAGACAATATAGTATTATGAGATTTTTATTTTTTTTACTCGAAATTCATAAAAATTTATTTTATTTTCTTTCAGAATCTTTTTTTTGTCTCGATAAATATTGTTTTGTCAGCATAAAATCGTCAGTTGAATTTACTTGTAAAACAATAACAGTGAGATTTGGCATTTGGTACGTCTTTATTTTTATTTTTGTGGTACTGATAAAACAATATGTAATGTAAATGTCCATAAATTTTCCTGGAGATAATTTTGAAACTAATTAAATAATTTATATCATAATGTATGTATACGTTTTTTTTTTTTTTATCAAGCCATAAAATAAAAATATCATGTTTCAAGTTGTACACGCGCATACATATTATATATGAGGAACGCACTATAACTACACGATCTATAATCTCTGGGGACCGACGTGGCGCATTTGATATAATATCTTTTTGATCAATCACACGCGGTATACATCTTGCGAGAAAAGATTGGCCGTATATCAAACGAACGACCCGAAATAATGATATTACATAGTTATATAATTCAATCGAGCTTCGAAAACCACTGTACTGTAGTTATTTCGGTACGTTTCGATTTTTCGTTCATCCCAGTAATATCGTTAACATTTTGTTTTCGCCTATATACTATAATATAGTATTGTGTTGTACCGTTACAGTCAAGTGTCAAAATTATATGATAGTAATATTATTATGTGCAAAGACCAAAGTTGTAATTGCAAATTTATGCACTGACAGAACATATGTACAAAATTTTATTGGTACATATTATAGACTTGCGTCCATATTGTCCATGGCTGTGGAGGAAATCTTAAAATTGCATACGCAACTGTTGAACCGTTTATATTATACTATTGATTATAAGTACTATACAATCAATGATTATACCTATCTAATTTTTGCGAGACTTTTCTCGTATAATTACAATATCTTTAATTGTTTATTGAGATTAACAAAAATGTTATGTTACTCACTGTAAGAAATGTAAAATAACACGGTTCATAAATTCACCCCAAAAAAAAAAAAAACATTTGTTTTGAACCGGTACACATCTTCCCATTCACGTAAATACTACATTTTTGAACAGGTCTAATAATGTATTCAGCGTGATTATGGGCACCGTGATACACGCAGTATTTTATCATAGATAGTTAAATGTTATCAATATATTATAGTTATCAACTATAAGAACGTTTAATATTAATTATCATTCGGCAAACCCAATATAAATTGTTTAAGATTTTAATGTAATAGACAATGAGTGAGAAGGTGAAACTCTCCTCCAAGTCGCTGGGAATGCAGTGCAACTGCTCTGTAGACACGCCTATGACTGTTGCGATCTACCTGGCGTGTATACTACTATAAGCCCGGATAACATAATTGGACAGTTTATGTACATAACCTGCACTGTGTATATGCATTGAAACACGCAGTTACTATGCACTTGGTATTGTCTAAAAGACCCTGTATAGTTTTACCTTGGAAATTAATTATAGCCTATGCGCTATACGTGGTTGCAGTATTCATTAAAAATTGACTATACTATACGGTTATTCCGTAATGCATACATGACGTATGCACCGCGAGTACATTAATAGCGGAACACTATATACATGCCACGTAGTGAATATGTGTCTGGCCAATATAATTGGACGATATAATATGTATTATGCAATTACTGCATAACGCACAGAAATACGCCGTCACAATGCACTTGGTACTATCCTGTAGTCTTATTCGGCAAATCAATTTATGGGTACGTGGTTTTAGTGCACATCAATAATAATCAACAAAACGACATGGTTATACTTTAGTAATACCATTGATTAAATAAACTATTTAATCAATGGTAATACAATAATATTATTATGTCGTATGCACCACGAGTGCTTAAAGCACGCGGAAATGGATTCACTGCTATAACACGCACGTACGACGGGTATAAAATATTCAATTGGTATTTATGCTATATTATGCTGCCACTGATTATTGTTGCCACTAACTACGTATACCGCGAACAGGTGTAAAATATTTATCCAATCGAGTTGCAAGCGAATTTCGTACAACATAGAATAATATTATTGCTGTTCGCGCAGTTCAAAACAATCGTAATTTTTCGTTGTCGATATGATATTTTATTTCAAAACGTTACCAAAAGCGATCCTCCACTCGACACCATTGTTATATTATATTCGGTGTTCGGGACCGAGAGTTTTATGACTATTTTCACGAACCCGGGGAAAGAATGGTCAATGATAATTTCCCGAAACGGTTTTATTGATCTTATGGTGCACGTATACATATTATAGTATATACGTGTAAAATAAAAGATCGTTATGTAGTAGCTGTTATCACCAATTATATTGCAAGATCTCTTTTTGTCTGTCTTCTGCGAAATTATTCTACATGAATGGTCTGACTTCATTTCCTAATGATTCTATCGCTGAGGAACTTCAATAACGTCTGGGAATGAAAAATTTTTCTCTGGAGGAGTCGAAAAAGGCACGCAAGAACAATAGGGATTGGTGATAATTTATTATAATACATTATTATAGTGCTAAAATCGTGGAGATTTGACAACGGAAATAACATAAAATACAGCCGTTCGAAATTACTTACCTAGTTTGTACGGTCCGGATATGTTCCCGCAGGACTCCTTCACTTCTCTGTTATCCCAGCCAATCGGATAAATAGCTCCACCACTGCTGACTAGGGCCGCTGAAACAAGAAGAGAAGTACATAAATAAATAAAAACAGGATAAAGTCGTGCTAAATGAAATGAATCGAAAAATCCTTACAAATGCACAAGGATATCAGATTAGAGTATATAAATAGTTCGAGAGGAAGACATACGTAATAATGCAATTGTATTATTATTATTATAATTTGGAACGTTAAATACCATTATATACTCAAGCGAAATACATTATTTCTGTTTTCATTATCCGCATTAATCCTCTGAGTGTCTGTTTAATATTTGTGTTCTGCGCGAGTTGGTTATTTTGTACCACATCATTATTTTGATAATCGACCCGTTATTGAACAGTTAATTTACATTCAAATATTTACACACATTTCGTGTGTTTATACTTTATACACATATATACATAGTCAAAATGTAATAGTTGAAAACAATGAAAACACTGAAGTATAATTCATTTCATCATTTGTGTTTAAAAATTTGACTCGAACAATTTTTATTTATATATTTTTTCGATAAACGAGAAATATTTGATTTTCAAAACAGTTATAAAAATTAAATCCAGGAATTGTTACAATCGATATTTTCGTACAAAAATTGAGCAGTTGTCAATTACTAGTATCTGTGACTTTTAAATTTATATTGATGTATATTAGTATGTTGAATAATCATTGGATTAGAATAGATACCGTAGAATAATATTATTTTTATTATATTTTTGTATCAATCTAAATGAAAAAATTCTACACTTAATTATAGTGTGTTTGAAGTTGCAGTGTAAAAATAATCGCATTAGTATGACGTAATCTAATTTTATATTCTTTCCAACTTACAATATAATATTGATTTTGTACAAGACATTTTCTTGTAATGCATAATTCACAAATAAATAACTACATATTCATTTGAAATATACACAAAAATAATTATTACTCCCGTTTCCTTTCAAGTGTTTATCAGTTTTGAGCAGAAATAGTTTTCTCGAAAATCAAGAATTCACGGTAGAATTAGTGTTACACCTCTCACAAATGTCATTATACGCCCTTTCAGTGAATAAAAAATAAAATCCGGAAATCGAGCACTTAAGACGAAAAAAAAAAAAAAAACGTATAAAATGTATAGACACTTGTTTTTTATTTTTACTTTACTTTTATCAGTGCTAGTGGATACGCTTAAATAATGCAATATATTGTATTCCATATCACATTTCTGAGAGTTAAAATTGGGTTTTAAATATCAAATTATTATTGAAATGAAATCATTAAGCGTATATTAGAACTAGTGGCTTATTATTATTATTAGATTTTAATTAAAGTACAAAATAAGTAGGTACCCATAATATTACAGACTATATTGTGTGCGTGCCATTATTGCTGTGCAGAGAAGCTTTGATTAATATAATTGTATTGTACGGGTTGGAAGTTATAATCGGACTAATTTTAAATTTTTCTCAGCACTTCACCAACATATTATTATATTATGCTTTTCGTTTATTGACATCTTATCGTCATCATCACGGTCGTCATCGTCGCTATAGGCTTTTGGGTTGTGACACGAACAGGGACGATGTTCTGATAAGATTTGGGAGGAACCCAAGAGACAGCGAATATATCATGCACATACATAAAGCAAGCTATATGATATGTTTTCCATTCAGATCGCATAAATTTAACTAATAGAGTATTGCGACCACGTAGTTCTCTAGCCGGTACTATTCATATCCCATCTGCTTATGCACACACCGCAGCGGTTCGTCTCCCCGGGACCGAGAGTAATAATATTTAAACTGTTTCCAGTTTTAGATGTTGTTCAGAAATTGAATACGTAATTTCACAACAGCTTATTAATAATATAATACTGTATACCACTGGTGTACGAAAAAATATTTTGGGGAAATCTTAAAGATTTCAAGGGTAACAATAATAATAATAATTATTCACAAAACAACAAAAATAAAGACGACAAATTGTATTTAGTTACACCTTATAATATTAAAATATCTAATATATATTTTTTTCGGGAAAAAACTTCGGATTGTCAGGTAAGTATAGAAATATAAATGTTCTTATTCAATTTCGGGGTAGGGAGGATGTTAAACCCTTAAGAGCCTCCTTTGTATACGCGACTGGTAGTATTAGTATACGGCGTCTTACGTCAATAATATATTATTTAAAGCAATCGCTCGTATCTATCGTCACTTGTACGGTTTCAACACAGGGTATCGTTGCTCCCTAGAGGGGAGGGCGCTTGACAAGTCCTTTATCATTTAATAGCAAATAAATACATTAAATGTACGAGGGAAAGGGGTGAATAGCAATTGATCTAACATTTCTTGCGATATGTACAATCAACATGAATGGCATATTAAATGCTAATCAGGTCCTGCCGGTAGAAGCCATTTTTTTTCTTAACGTTTTATCAAATTCAATTCAATTATTGTACTACAATCATCTACACATATTAATATTTGCTGTTGCTATTTGCTATTCTTAAAGATTTTTTTTTTTTTAATTGTTATTGTCATATTGCTCGTTGCCGTTTATTTATTTTCAGAAAACGCGTCGATTTCAATTATTTTGAAACAATTATGATTTTTAAAACAACACTGCCGTGTCATTAAAACAAGCGAGATATTTTTTCAAATGTCCCGGCCCATCGGAAACAAATCACTGAATCGTGCACCATTTGTTACTAAATTGTTTTTATATATAATACAAACAGTTAAATATTCATAAATAATAGCGAATATATTGTGTACTATATAAATCGTATCTCGCGGACGCTAACAAAAAGGGTTCGAATTCCGCGGGAATCATTAATGTCGTAATGGCTAGTATAAGTGTAATAATTACGCATTATTTGATGAATTAAAATACGTTAATATAATGGGACGAGACAAAATTTTTACGTTGTACAAATCGGTCGGACGTACTATAAGTACGAGGACAATAATATTAATAATAGAATGAATAGCGGTTGTCATGCGAACAGCGAGTTATTGTATCAAACCCTACACTTTAGTCAAAACTAAATCATCACACTTGCAGCCGGGTCAAAAGACGTCCATTGATTGTAACGGCTGTGTTAATTGTCATTCCCAATCAACATGAACATTACCACGTACCTGCAATGTTATTAATTGCTCGGTGGCCCGAACAATGTGGGATGAAATAATGGGCCTCGTGATGCATATATATATATATATATATATATATATTTATATATGTATCACCCTTATCCGCCTTTGGACCATTTATATTATTATTTTCTGTCATACAGTATGTGGACAATGTTTATGCACGAACAAACAGGGATATACGTACCACAGAAATGTTAGAAATAAAAGCAAAAAGTTTAAAGCTATTACATTATGGAATGCGTATTATGAAGTACACAATCATTTTTGATCGACGATCAGATGTCATGAAAACCATTCGACGTGCATGTTGTTTCCATTCATAATCGTGGTATACAATGTTAAAATGAAAATGTTTTACGAAAATATTGTAATTTATGATTAATCCAAATGGATTAGCTGGAATTGTTGATTTGCTCGAGTATTTGAAATTCCGAAAAAGAGAGAAAGAAATAATAAAATTTTTAGGTTTTCGGTTATGCGTATTTTCGAATTACAGCCTCTATTGGTATAGTTAAAACTATTGGTCAAAGACATCCATGAGTTGTCATAGAAATATTTACTTTTTTTTAAACGGTCCGAAATGTTAAGTATACTACTGAACACAGTATATATTTATTATCAGAAAAAAGAGATATTATTTCTGGATAATGAATATGTTTACCAGTGTTATGTACCATTTTATGAATATTATCATTCACAATGGTAAATTATCTAACTTATACATTGAACTTTGAAATAAATGCTAAAAAAATAAATGTATAAGTTTCAAGTTCAACCAATAGTCTTATCGGGGAAAATGTCCACAAACTAATATTAAGCTTTACTTGAGTTTGGTGAAATATAAAATAATGTTATAGTCGGATATATAGTTAGTTTAAGGTATTTGTGGTATATTTTGTTATTAAACGTGTTGCAAAAAAAAATATATATTATATTTTATACTTATTGAAATATCAAAATATTAATTGTGTGCGTAAGAGATTTCAAATGGATATTAAAATTAACACTCTTATACTTACTGTTTTAACTATAATTTCAAAATCTACAATCTAATATTTTATTAAGTATGTATTAATTTTTCATGTTAAAAGATTGTTCATATTTATTTGAAATAGAGAGAGAGAGAGAGAGAGAGAGAGAGAATTACCATATGGCGTACGATTTGAAGGTTATTCTTAAAAATCGGTTTTATTGAGTAAGGTTTCATTTCTTCATTAGGTGACCCCTCGCTCTACTCCCTTATTATACAGTATGTTAATTAATTGGAAAGTCAGTAGTTATTACTCCTAATATAATGCAGATATTGAAGTTCCGTTTTTTTTTAACATTATATGTGACTTACAGCCAATCTTTTACCATGGTTAAAAAAATTCAAAATTCAAAATCGACAAAATTTTTTTTTTGATTTTTCAAAAAAGAATTTTGAACAATTTTGAAAATAGCCACTTTGTAGAATTACTTATAAGTTACTCTGAGAAAAAAAAATTGAAATCTGTTGATTTTTGAATGAATGAGAGCATTTTATATTTTCACAAAACACAGAAAATTGTAAAATCATAGGATTTTTTGATTTTTTTTAGTAATTGTATTAATTACTGTTAAACATCTTCAATTTCAGCAGCTATTTATGTCCGTATTAATTTAAATTTCATTTTAATATTTTAAATTTTATTTATGGATAATGCAGATGCCTAGATTTTTTTTTAACTTCATTTAACATTAGTTTTAATTTCATTTTAATTTTTTCGTTAAATAAGTATAAAAATTAAATTCACAATATCCGATAACGTAGAAATGGTATTTATCTATTTTGAAAATAATAAAAGCCAAAGAGCCAAAGAGTGAAATCTACGCATCTGCATTATCCATAAATAAAATTTTAAAGTTATGATATCTAGGTAAATAGTAATGACACCTCAGTGACTTCAACAAAGTATAATAAATTAATATTATTATTGGTATCATTATTTAGGTAGGTAATTTTAAATATTTTAATGCCAATTATAATTTAAATATCACATATTTTAACGTTTTCTCAGATAATTCAAGGTTTAATTTAAACAGAAATGAAGTTAAAATTTAATTAAAATTAATATGAACATAAATAGCTGCTTAAATTGAAGATATTTAACAATAACCAATACGATTACGAAAAAAATCAAAAAACCGAACGATTTTACAATTTGCTGTGTTATTGGAAATATAAAATGCTCTCATTCATTCAAAAATCAACAGATTTCAAAATTTTTTTTTTTAGAGTAACTTATAAGTAATTCTACAAAGTTGCTATTTTCAAAATTTTTCAACATCTTTTATTGAAAAATCAATAAAATTTTTTTGTCAATTTTGAATTTTGGATTTTTTTAACCATGGTAAAAGATGAGCTGTAAATCACATATTATATTAAAAAAAAAACGAAACTTCAATATCTGCATTATATTAGGAGTAATAACTACTGAATTTCCAATTAATTAACATACTGTATTTTTTTTTTATTGTGTTATATAATTAGTGATAGCCATGAAGTTAACTACCTATAGTGTCCGATTCGAACTCTAATTTGATACTAAGTTTGAAGTCATTAGTTTAAGTGTTTACGATCATAAAATTGGAATTTGTGAGTTCAGCTGAATCTGATGTAATCTTCAAAGCTTTAAATAATCCCTAATTATTTTTGTGGACTCTGGTATTTTTTATATTAAAAAAAATATGAATCCAAATTTTAGTAGGTCACTGAAAGTAAAGTTCAAATATGTAGACGTTCAGCCAGAAGTGATTTACAAAACGAACAGTTGAAACACTTAATAACTTTGTGCTGGCAACTACAAAAAAAAAAAAAATCTAATTTATAAGAAAATCTATATTACGATTCTGTATTAAAATCCAGTATTACGTCAAGCGATAAATGCAGTGCTATATTATAATATTCGTTTCCCTGCAGTTTTAAAAACGCGATGAGAATATGAGATTAGAAACTAAATTAATGATATGGACCTAATTCGATAAATTATTCAATTACACTGGCGGTTTGGAAACGGAAAAGTTTTATTTGTATTCATACACGACGGTTCGACGGTTTTCTACAATAATTAATATACTATGTTAAATATTGTGGGACACAAATTCTGTACTAAGCAAATAAACATGGGATGTACGAGTATATTTAAATTCAATAACGATTAATATATGTATACTAAAAACTTACTTTATTTTAAAATGTTATAGTCACTATAAATATAATAAATATTGAGTTTATAGCGGTATAGAGTTTATTGTCTTTCACTCGGTGCAATAAAATTCTTCCTATAGTAAAACAGTATAGAAACCCCCGGTCCGATGGTATAATTATAGCCGCAATTCGGATGAAATGTATGGGGATGCTAAATCATGTCGACCAAAAAAGACTTCACTCACCATACCTCTTTCAAACAACCCCATTCATACATCTTCATTATATGATTCATTTTGAATTCATAATTTATAATGCCAATGAATTTATCAAATACCGAGAGTATACAGTTGATATTAAATAAAGATTTACCGGAAAACTTATAGTTTGAACCAAATGAATTGGTAACAGTACCTTATAACTGACGTCAAATACACTAGAAATGTACTCTAATGGTAATAAACTGTTTTTACATGTACAATACCATATAATTCCAGTATTAAAATCTGAAATGGAAAAAGAATAGCTTCAGAATTTTGTAGTCGATCATTGTCAGAAAAACTGGATACTTTGAAACCTAAATAGTATATTCGTGTATGAATCATTAAGTTTTATATAAAATAACTCTTAATTGCCTACATGGCAATAATTCCATATAAACCTCGGGGGCAACAAGTGTCCGCAGTAAGTAGCACCATCGCACAAGGAGAAATGGTGATGTTAAAATCAACGTATAATGCTTCGGACTTTCCGCAGTTGCTAAATGTGTCAACAAACGTAGAAAAGATATTTGAAAATAATATTGAATCGAAAAATGCTTTAATAAAGGACCACGTATTCAATGAATCGGTAACATATTTTATTTGGGAATAGACACACATTTACCATATTATGATAATATTTATTAATAATAATATCAAATGAGTGTGTGTGATCAGCATAATATATTGTATTGATATTTAGGTGATATCTCAAAAATTTAACAGTCAGATATTTTCGTTATTAGATACACTAAGTGTAAGATATTGTTTTTATAGTTAATGAAAACGTTACTTCAAATATTATGTATGTGATGCATTTTAAATATCCTGCTGATGTAAAATTGTTTAATAGGAAATATTTGAGGAAAAGATTAACTCTAGACTACCATCAACACATCGGTAAAAAAATATAAACAATTTACATTGTGTAGTCTCATTTTATTTTATCTTGATTTTATTTTAATGAAATCAACGATCGCAAAGGGTTTAACCAAAATATGATACGTACGAAAAAGTTCAACAAAGTCTGCGCCGGTTTGTATACAGTCTCGCAAATAAGGCATATATATATTAATACGCGTAATATTTTCTATACCAAATACTGCTATTAAACATATAATTGTTATTACTCCAAAGTTAAACAGTATTGGCCAGTGGTTATCAGGTAAACTATTTCACTGGACGAGGAACATAACGAAACACAGGGGTATAACAGGGATCTAGGTTTGTTATTAATTTTGAAACTTCTTGCTACCTAACGACGACAGGATTCTCGAAATGTTTTTAGGAACGTAATTGAAATTATGGCTACTGTAAAAGTGTTGTGTAAAAAGAAGATATTGCAAAATTCTAAAGGGATGAATCAAATATAAATCTCCTTTTTTTGTATTTATTATGTAAAAAAAAATCTCTGAAATTAATTGTTTATTTTTATAAACATTTAAAAATTACTAATAAGGTATTCCGTGTCTATTACAGGTTAAAGTTAAGGTTCCATAGCTTCAGTGATCATGTCGGGGAATTTATCGGGAGTGTAAAAAAAAAGGGGAAGAAAAACGAATATTTCTTGACATTTTTCTTTTTCTTTAATATAATGAATTTACGAGAATTAGTTTTCTTTATACCCACCTTAACAGCGTGGACCCTTCCTGATAAAATTTGGAGGTACCCCCAAGTACCCCCACCCTCAAATCACGCCTACGTGTATAACTACTACAGTCACAACGGTGTCATACCGCTAGCTATAGTACGTAGAACTTATACTACTATATTATCTTAGTTCCGTGGTTCACAGGTAATTATTATCGTATTCCGTTTGCTGTTACAACTTATGTTACACAACCGCTATACCAATAACCAATAAATGTCCGCGTAGCAATCTGCCACTCATCACAAACCACTGTTTATTATAACGCAATGGAATTATCAAGGGTAGGCGTTGGGGGTTGCAAAGTTAAAAAGTTAAGTTACTATAAAGAGTTGGTTTTTTTTTGAAAAAACAACCTCTAACGTATAGAGATGTACTTTTTTTTATGATGTCGATAAATAAGTGAATATTAGTTGAATATTTAAGCACATTTAATTAAGTTTCTTCTTAATTTAAATTCCAAAGCTTTTTTAAAAAAAATATAAAATAATTTTTTTGTACACAATTTTGTTTTGGTAAAATATCGGAAGTATTTTTGTGGTAGTTCCTGAATTTCAATAATTATTGAAAGAATGTACACAAATATAGTTTGATATAGATATAATATTCGCCGTTAAAAAAAAAGTAACTTGTTAAAAATAGTAAGTCAATTTTAACATTAAACTAAACTTTCCAAAAAACCTAACTTGACGAGTTACAAAAAAAAAAAAACATAAATGCTAACTCATATATATTCTTGGGAATTATATAAGTAAGAAAACACATTCAACATTCCGATTGGTTTCTATTACGTTTTTATTATATAATAATATTTATTATTATCCTGTCGACAATATTAGTTGTACATATTTTTTTATTTTTTTATATTAAAATAAAGTCGTGCACGATAACGCGTCACAATGCGCGTGTAATTTACATGTAGAGATTATCAGAGCACAAGCACATGCACTAAACGTGACAATATGTCATATAAACACTAATTTTCCTTTTGTAATTAAAATATTCCATGCTCCCGTCGGGCCATATCGTCGAGCAACCAATTGTGTGCCGACGTCCGTATAGTCCTGGTATGTTTTCATAAATAATACATGATTTAAAACGAAATATTTACTTGTCAGCGTACTCAACATATTGTTCGTATACTGTACACGCTGTACATCCGTTTAATCAAAGACGCGTACCTACTTGACTCGGCAAATAAATTAATATCATCTAGTTTCCATCCTCTATTAAGAATTATCAATGCAAATATCCTGTAGAATATTCCGCACAAGTGCTCTCGCCGACGCGTCGTACAACTCAACGTACGGTATATAATATCAGCACATCCATGTATATACACGTGTTCGCTATAATGTAATATCGTGACGTTAAAATGGAGTGAAGATGACAGGAAAAAAAAAATAATAATAATAAAATAAACTGCAGTAGGTATATTGTTATAATTCACATTGTCAGTTCGACCGGTGTTATGCTCTAATTTTGCTGCGATTAATAAGTAATAATGACAAACGGTAGTGCTGAAACTGTTTAAATAATACTTAAATACTACGATAATATCTATAATAGCGCAGTCAAAATCGTATCTATATGTATAATATTTGGAAAAATATAAAAATATCAATAGATTTTAATATAAACTACGAAGCAAGGATCTCTTCGATTCGGTTTATGAAAATCGATATTGTTACGACTTGCGAACGTTTCTGTTATACACCTGATTATCTAATTCTGAATTCAAACCGTTTTATTATAAAATCCAATATAATAACCGGATTCGACTAACCCGTTCCTCTATAAACTTACATTTTTGCTTTGATTATGAAATCAATAATTCGATTTTCGATTGTGAAACTTGACATTTTAAAATCAACTTGTATAATGTACCACATCTTGTATCTACTGTAATATTTTATAGGAACGAAAAATACAAAAGTTATTTTTCCCAGTCGGTTAAGTCATGGAAATTTATATTTGACTATAAGTGTTTAATGTGAGTCCATTATATTACTGTGCTGAAATAAAATAATAAGAAACAGTATCGACGGAGATGTTGCCATCGAGATATTACGGTGGGCTATTATATGATGGTTTGGTTCAGTGTGCGTACATAGTCATAACTCATAACACTCATAACGAATGGTATGAGCACTATACTCAATGAAATATTAAGATCTATATAAGAATGGCAACAGGAAACTTATATCGAATATAGCAGCACAGAAAATAAATAATTTAATTTAACGTTGAAAGTTGAATGTTTGGTCGCGGGAAAGTAGAAAAAGAGCACTAGAACTTTTAAATAAATAAATTGATAAACAATTTATTTGTTTATTCGCTGAGAGCCCGGATGTTTCGGAAATCTGAAGAAGTAACTAAGAAAAATCACATCAAAAAGTTGCTATTAGAAACTATAGAAACTACACTGATTTATTATGAATTATTTTTAATTATATAATCAAAACAGGTTACATTCATTATTTAAGAATGTTATACTAACCGTATTTAAATATTATTTTATTTTTAGTAGCAAATATGGTTTGAATTTACAAAATTAAAGTTATACCTACAGTAGTGTTTTTTTTTTTTAATTCTAAAATTTTTAATTTTGTGTTTTCCGAAGGGTGAATAAACTTGTACAAAATTATTATTTACATTTTTGTAAAAAAAAAAAAAAATCATGGTGCATAATAATTATTTTTAATTTTTTCAAGTAAACAATGAAATGGATTTTATCATAAGATAACGAGTTTTGGCACCCTTTGGCTATATAAAATAGTTGCAATTGGATTAACTAATAATAATAAGAACAAAAACATCGAATTTAATTAGATGTTAACAATGGGTTATATAAAAAATAAACACTGGATAATGCAAGTGTATAGAGGTAAATGTTCCAAAAAATATCATTAAAAGTAAGTTTTTAATTGAATACTATGCAAAGACTTGATATATACAGACTTGAGGTATTTCAAATTAAGGAAATAATTAATTTTCATTTATCTCAGAATTGCGGCAAAAAAATTGTGCTCCAGTTAAACACGCGTTGCGGTTGGGTTTCTATGAGTAATGGTTGTGTCTATAATCACTGGACCATATCGAATGTTTGTAGAATCTCCGTTTCTGAAATGTACTTTTTGTTGAAATGAAATTTAACTCTCGTCTTCCGTCTAAAAACGGAATATACGTATAGGTACTTTGCGTTGACCTGACAACGTCACTATGGTCGTTTAGCGTCAAACGACTTTGGATTAAATCGTTTTTCGGACTCCAAAAACGCGCGCAAACCACGGCTGTAAGGGAAATTCAATAATATGTATAACAGCACCTCGCGGCACCTTCAACACCACCGCCGTTTCAATTTGTCTTAGAAGAGTCTATGATTTGTCGGCTGCAATAATTTCCAGTTCAGTTATGTGCGTGCATTTTCAATGCCGCAATGTTTAACCTTAAAACGGCCGGTCGGCGATGATGACGAATTTATAATAATATATTTATTGTGCTCGATCAAACAAAGGTGTTTTGAACATCAGACTGCAGCGTCAAATAATTATCGATTGTATACATACAACTATCCGCCCACGACGCCCCGCCGCCGATTTTGCGTAATCGCGTACGACCAATTATCATAATTCATCGGATAGTAATACCGTTATTTTAACCAAACCGACAACAAAATTATTAATCACGGATATTGTCTCGGACGGTTCGACGGTTTAGTTTTGTACAAAAAGCGTATATTATATACTACCTAACCTATTAAAACGTTTATAGGTAAATTTTCAAATTTTGGCGTTCATAATATGTGTGAAAATGCAAATGTAGGGTTGCAAAAAAATTTTGTAGGTACCAAAAATTTCATACGATAGTGCAGTGGTTCCCAAATTTTTTACTATGTGGTGCCCTTTTATGGACTAATTTAAACCACGGTGCCCCCACGAGTGCCACAATAAGAACTTGCAACGTGCATAATAAATGAACACTAGTCCATCTAATTTTAGTTTTATTTGCGTGTGGGCAACGGTGCCCTTCAAATAGGCTTATGGTGCCCTTGGAGCAACGCGGTGCACAGATTGGGAACCACTGCGATAGTGTATAAGATATAAAAATAAAAAATAAAAGAAATAAATACGTCAATACGTTATATTAAAACAAGCACATTTTATTTCTTTACGTTATAATCGTTATTGTCCAGGCAACATTTATAATTTTCCACCTTTTCGAGTGGAATTGTTCCACAGTGACCAATTGTAGTAAACGTTAACCGTGCAGATTTAGAGGTATATTAAATTGTTACAAAAATATGTCTCTTATATGGTAAAAAATACGCTGAAATCGTTATGCATGCAATAAGTACGCTGTACAAATGAACAATAAGGTTATTTTTTTTTTTGTTCCATTTAATTTGGATTAAATTAATTTTGTGTTGAACATTTAAAACAAAATGGTGTAACATTCCAAATCAGAAAATAATCTTTGTTAATACATGATAATAAAGAACTTATAGTTTTCATATGTTTAATATTTTAGTCTTTGAGACATTTATTGCAGAAAAATAATTTCCTGGTGAAATATATTCGACAAAAATAAATATGCCTTTTCTCGTTTATGACAGTTAGGGATTTGCAATTTTATGACGGTGAATATTACCACCTGAGTATTATACCAGCCGAATTACCCGTCGTTGCCGAGTTTAAGTAAAAAAATGTATGAATTATTGTTATTTGGCAAGATAAAATGTTGTTTAATCTATTTAAATACAACTTAATTATGTTGTTTTATTTTGATTACGTAATTCAATTTAGCCACAACAGTTCAATCTAGGGATATTTTTTCCATTTTACTCCTTTTAACCCTCTTGACCTCCTTAGTAGTAGCATTTTTAAAAAATTTTTCTTAGTGATATTATCGTTTTTCAGTTTAATTCTTGTGTCTTTGTACATTAAAAATATTTTTTGGATATAAACAAAGCTAAACGTTCGTCTAGCTGATGCAGATAGGAGGTCCATTTATGAATTTCTCAATAGTTTTTGAATAATATCGAGAAAAACAGAGTACAATTTTGCAAAAATTAGACTACTTGTATTAGTTATTTGATAGATATTTTGGCTGTTGTGGTGATTCGAAACATTTTTAGGGTTCATTATATCCATCATTATGAAATCAACATAAAATATTACCTTGGTAATCAGTAAGTGAAAAAAATTATATGTCTGACCTATAGCTTAAACAGCTATCAATCCTTAAAAATTATTGCACGTACGGACCATAATACAACCATACCCTGAACATTTCAAGTGGCCAGCCATCATAGTTTTGGCTCTGCGTTAATTTTAAATCATCAGTCAGTCAGAGACAGGATATCTTAATATATATATATATATATATATATACATACAAATACAGATGTGTATGATTTAGTTTTATTTAAAAATATGTCAATGATGATTCCGCGAAGTGATGAATTAAATTTCTAAATATATTATATCCGTTATTCTATACTATAACTGGATTGCTGTGAGCCTGTGACTTAGTTTCAAAATGTCAAGTGTAATATTGTTTAATACACGGAGGCATTTATAGAATTAAGTTGACGTTGGCATTAACGCGACCGTAATTATATATATTGGGAATAATTGAAAAATAAATGGGATGTATACAAAAATGCTTCGCATACAAATATTGTTAGAGTTTGCTGGTAATCCGTAAAATAAAGTAGATTTTATTGATGAGGATTCCTTAAATTTGAAAAAAATATTTGTCAACGAGAGGTTGAGAGCCTTTTAATAACTTACATTTGTACATACCTTATACCTAATTCACATTATTTTATCCGAATACAAATTCAGCGTAAACTGTGAGTACTGAAGTGAACATGGAATTGTTGATTCGCAGTTTTGATCTTTACTATACGGTTGTGAAATAACATTAACACTTATTGTAGAATGAAATACGGGTTTCAAATTCAGCAATTCTGTATTTGTTTCTAAATAGTAATAACATTATATTTTCTTAAGTCATGGTCATTGAAGCTCGAGACCAATAAGCACAACACCAAATATTCCAAGTATTCCTTTCATTTTTTTTTTTTTTTTTTGTATAATAATATTTAACAAAGTTTGTACAATATTTTACATTTTTACTACACATTAATCAACACGTCATATAAGGTTATAGATAAGAATAAAGTTATTCGGAGTAATGTATTGCTTTTATTGCGAAATTGACATTTCAATTTTAAATGTCAAGTTGGTGATAAAAGTAATTTAAATATAAATAACTAAGTCTTGAAATGAAAAATTATGCAAATTTAAATTATATAAACAGATTGGTTTGACACCTGATTCAACAATATGATGTGTTATAACTTATAATACATTTAATGACAATATATGATACAAGTCTTAAACTACTTTGAATATAAATCAAATTAAAGCACCCTGTGCTTATATTTTTGTTTTACGTCAATTTTTTCAGAAATGATAATTTACATGGATTAAAATAGCGATTTCATAGTAAAAAAAAGTGGGTCTGCAATGTTGACATCGATAAAATCATTGGGAGGTCACGCAAAACGTTTTTATGAAATGTTTACGTATAGTATTCAGTTATGATATATCAAACAAAAATCTAAATCATCGAAATCTTATCATCTTAATTACAAAATGTGTTGAGAAATAATTCTGAACGCATTCACAAACATGAATCCACAAAGGGAATACACTGATCTGTATACACATTGTTTGATAATGATCATTGAATGCATTATCACAGGTACTATCAGAGAGTCGGTGTTTGTTAAATTGTCTTCGTATAATTGCGTTTTTGGGTTGATATAATGTCACTGCACAATAGGTACATACCAGTGGCGATTCTAGTGTATGGGCAGGGTGGGCAACTTCTCAAGCCAATAATTTTGGCATCTATTTGTCAAGGGTAATCCTTGTATCTTCAGCTAGTTCTGAACATAGTTTTTCTACTATGCAACGTATTAAAATTTACATGATAGCTACAATACAAAGTACAAAGTAAAGTTTGCTTTATTATCTATAGATAAAGATAACTCGGAAAAACTAATAAAAGATCCAGTTCCGGTTGTAGTATTGCTGGGAAAAATGAAATATAGAAGAGTACAATTTAAAATTTAAATTAGACCCTAATTTTTTAAGTATGCATGTTTTGTAATAAATAATAAAAATCTAGTTTACATTTATATTATATATCTAACCATAATTTTTAAAAAATGAAAGAAAATTTACCAATATATTTTTGAGTATTTATTTATTTTATGTATTAACTGTTAAGGGAAAAATTTGACGACTATAACATGAACTCAATAGCTTATTCATAAATCTGCTAATACCCATATGTAATTTGAACCTTAGAAGTTAGAACCGTCCCGCACGCACACACACACATACACACACTACTCTATTTTGATTTTTCTACAAAACACTTAACGATGAGATTTGTGGATCTATGCGTGGCGGGGATGTTTGCAAGGAAAACAATAAGTGAAAATTGAAAATGATTCAAAGTCAACATTTTCTCTGGTAAAACAGCGCAATTTGAGACGGGTGTGCAACACATAAACAAGTGATGAAGAGTATCTCATCTGCCGTATATATTGTATATAATAATAATATCGTATAAGTAGGTATATACGCGGCTACTATCTCTATAAGTTTTTGCCTTTTAATCGAAATATTTATAATTAATGAAGTCTTTTGTATTAACGGTAGGTAAGCGTCGCATATTTCAACGATGTTTAGAATTTTGATGGAAAAACTAATGTGTTACCATTGAAAAGCTTCGTTTCATAATAGTAGGGAGCCAGATGGTTATTACACATATACAATACACACGCTACAGCAGTGAATAGAAGAATGTACGTACGTATACACAGCGTGTTGTAGTTAAGGGCAAACAAACTATAAAATATTCACTGTTGTAGTTATAGTAAGAATAATAAAATGGCTTGGCGTAGGAATATGGTTAGTTAGCTTATTTTTATTATTATTATTATTTTTTTTTTTCGACTCGTTCTGAACTGGTCGTTTATATCATGTAATAATATGTGGTGCGTTAAAAAAAAAAGTTCTAACTCCTATAATACATGTTATTTTGTTTCGCCATTTTGTGTACAACAGTTATGTTCAAAAATTAAAAACTAAATAGTGCGTGAAATATATAGTACATAACTCGTAAAATAAGCGATGTGGAATAATATTGATTTTTTGATTTTTCGAGTAATACCTATCTAGAATTTGGTATCGTTATTAGTACGTTAGTGTAATAAATTGTGATTTTCATACGCTCATTTTGTAACAGGTCCAAGTGTGTTTATTTAATACGCCGCCGATATTGAACCGATGTGCAATTTTATTATCCAATCGAAGCTATTATCATGATTTGAGATGGTTTATATTCGGGTTTGTTATAAACGCTGATGTATCAATGATGTATCGTTTCGATTAATTATTATTCACATATAAACTAAATAAACTATGGTAATCGCAATGGTGTTCTCCTCTGGTGATTGATAAAAAGTAAATTATAATATTCGCCATCTTTGTATTATATAATATAATATTACTACAAATGTCCCGAGTACAAGTATGTGTTTTTACGCGCATTCCCGATGTAATAGTATAAGATGCCATCCATGCGCTTTCGGGAAATGCATATTCATTAGAATTGAACGCACAACTATTTCTCGAATACCAAGTTTAAAACCTATTAAAATCCCACGGCAAAGAGATTTCATCGTGTGATAAATGGATGCGGTTTTACATTACTTATAGTTCCAAATCGTTAACAATCAACAGCATTAAACGGAATAGAAACGTTTAAAACGCGCGAACAAAAAATAAATAAATAATTAAATGAATTGCCCGTGATACGCCATTCGTGCAGTGTGCTTATAAGGAGGGATCGTTTAACTGCATATTATACCTATTCCTTGTTAGAATGAAAATGAACCAGAATTGTATTCAGGGACGGAAAATTTTCGAATCGCACTAGGTCTAAGATAACATAATGTTATGTACGTATTTTAAAATCTCAATATATTTGTATATTTTAATTGATGTCAAAAAACGATTTAAACTTAATGATACTTAGACCTACAATCACTCGTATTACAACATTTATAACAAAGGGAAAAATAATAAAATAATAAATTGTATTGTACATCCTCAGATAAAAACTATCAGAAAAGAATGATTATAAAAGTTATTGTTACATTTTAAAAAATAAATAACATATCATAAATTATTGTTTTTGAAAAAAAATAATTCATATACATTATAACAAATTATATTATTCCTAGCTTTCATTACTACTCATTGCATAGAATTTAATTTGCCAGTAATATGAAATACTAACATATATATGTATATAACTTCAGTGGTTCAGGCTAGGTTTTCCTATTTTTTACTCTTTTTAACCATTTAAACCCCCTTTAGCCCTTTTTAGTCCGAGGTTTAATTTGTCAGAATTATGATTGTATAGATGCAAATAATACAAGGTTAAATTTGTAATTAATAAAGATAAACTGAAACATATTAGTAGGTCTCTACACTATGACAATACATCTAAACTTCTGACCAAATTTTATATTTATATCTTCAGCGATCCTGGCTAGGAGAATTTTTTATGTTTTTATACACGATTTCGACTAAAAGGATTTCTCTGATGTAATACACAATGTTATTATAATTCTGATCGGAAATTTTGTCTAGTTGGTACATTAAGGAAGTTATTTTTTTAAATTTTCAATAGTTTTTCGAATATATGAGAAAAACAAAATACAATTGTAAAAAATTAAGCTACGATATTAGTCATTTGTTTGTTATTTTGGTTGTCATAGGGATTTGAAAAATTTATTGGGTGCTTTATGTCTATCAGCATAAAATCAACACAAAATCAACATAAAATATTATCTTGGTAATCAGTTAGTGAAAAGGTTTTGTATTTAAGCATAGAGCTCAAACGGTCATCGACCATTAGAAATTCAATTTTTGAAAAATACTTTCTTAGTGGATACTTACGTCATATTAGTTATCTGTATGCAAAATTTCAGTCCGATTTATTCAACGGTTGTGGCTAGGCGATGATGAATCAGTCAGACAGGACAAGTTGTTTTATATTATATATATATATATATATATATTGTTTGTTTATAAAATATTTAAATTGTGGCTGTAACTGTAACCCGAGTCAAATTATTCGAAAATTATCCTTTTCCAACGAGTGTGCGATGTCCTAAAAACTAGTGGCGCAATTTTATTTCAATCAACCCTTCATTAGGACATATTATTATAAGTATGGCGTGTCCAAATTCACCTTTCGCACGTCATGGACCAACGGCGTTAATCAGACCGTTGGACTTTGCATATAATTATAATATTAGTTGACCCCACAATGCATTTACTATTATCAGATTTCATTGCATATTATAATCCTGCCCGTGCATATTTCTTCACCTTTGTAAATATATAAGAATGGACGATCCTTAACTCAATGTAAAAAAAAAAAATGTGAAGAAACGAAAGATGACTGAATTTTATTTGTCTATAGAATATAGATTTATAGTTCATTATAATTTATTTGACTACTACGATATTCATTTTTATTTTTAATAAACATTTTTATGGCTAAAATAAAACCTGATGAAATTTGACACATAATCATTCCAAAGAAATAACAGTAATAATAATATTAATTCTAAAATGCAAATTAAATTAAAAAAAAAAAAAAATAATAATATTTATAAATGCTTTTTTTCATCCATGGGACCAAAGTACTAAGAATATCTAAAAACTGTTTTTGTGGGGGAGGAGTGTGTAATATATACCTTGTCAAAACAATGCAGACAATTTTGCATAAAATTCATGTGAAAATTGGTCCAGTGGTTTTTTAGTCTAATATTCCCAATAATATACCAGCATTCATTTATATATATATATATATATACATTATACATTGATTAGCTGTAGATCTCAGCTTTGCCTGCGTGCAGTTTTTTTCTGTGTTGTAAAATAATGTTTTTAATTTTCACACCTTTTTATTCTTTTTAATCCTCTTGTTGAATTTTGGAAAATCCTCTCTTAGAAGGCATTTACTCATCATAAAATGAAATAACTGACAAAATTTCATCCTTATAATATAGCTTCAGTAGTTCTGTTTATGCGATGAATAATAAAAATCAGTCATTCAAGATATGATATTTTATATTTATATTATATACAGGTTGTGTGAAACGCACACACGCGGCGGACCAACAAAGTATTGTAATATTTATGCGAAGAACAACGTCGGAAACATGACGTCATTATAGAAAATCATTATATTGTATTATATTGCGTGTTATACCGATGGCAGATCCCGTGTAAATGAACACGGCAAAATCATATACTGTATATCAGCAATTGCTAAATTGGTGTACGCGTACCCTTTGGGGTATTCGAGATAATCTCCAGGGGTACGCGCAAAAAATTGGGTCATGATGGAAAAATGTTGAGTTTGTTTTATTTAAAACAATTAGTTTTGGAAGTATGCGATACATGAAGTTAAAAATTAAAACTTTATAGAACTTTAATGCAAAACAGCTTTAAAAAATGAGTTTAAAAGAAAGCAACTTATTAATTTTTAAAATTATATCTTGCATCGTTTGAACCTGATTAAAAAAAAAAAAAAAACATGTATATCAAAACAATAGGTCAGATATCTCGTTTAATTTTTATATTACAATTTTTTTATTTATTAAATTATCAAAATGCACACACTTTTACATAATATTATGTTATTTTTATATTTTTGATTTAAACATTTTACAAGTATTTATGGAAAAAAAATTTTAAAATTATAATGAGGTACAATGTACAATGTAGTACAATGGGGTACAATGTAGCAAAATATTAAGCTTAGGGGTACTGGAGAAAAAAAAGGTTGGGAACCGTTGCTTTATACAAACGGGTGAATGCCGGCCGCGACATGAAGGCAGCGTGGTCCATTCAAAGCTAGTCCTCCGATGTACCCGAATCGTAAAATGGTGCTTAAACGCAGACGCACACTATTATGTATACCGTATACGCATGAAATAGTGTCGAAACAATAATATTCCAATTAATCAACGCATCGGGTCGAAACTATTTACGCGTCGCACCCAGGTAATCGAGGACGTTCGGTTCCAACTCGGAATCGTTTGACCGTACGTACTAAATGCCCAAAGATCGGATGATTTAACGACGGTCGAAATATTAATAATAACACTATGAAGAATTTCCATATGTATATATTATAATAATAATACGTGTAAATCGCGGTTAGCTTCCGTTCCTCGCGGCGGAAATACGTATAAAGGCCAAACACACAATCCTACGTAACCGTTTCTTTAATAATAATAATACAATAATAATAATATTAGTATAAAAAAAAAAAAAACAACATCCAACAAATACATTGTACATTTATTATGTAATATGCATAACAATCGTTTGACCATTTCCATTGTCATCCCCGTACCCGAGAAACGTTCGCGAATATGATGCGTTATTATAATATATTGCATCTGTGTTGGGTCCGTATATTTTTGGCGGGACGAGTGTCTTTCGTCCAGTTTCGGGTTTCTGCGTCTGTTTTTGGATTTTGTATTTCATCTCGTTACTCGTGTTCTCCCTTGGTCGGCAGTACGAATCAGTGCCCTAACCACGCGTGCGAAATAATACACATTTTCGTTTATTTTCAACGTGCAAAAATACCACGCCGAATAATGTAACCATAATCAGTAAAGATACCTATAGTATTATTATATATTATATATATTTTGAATAAAGAATAAATCCTTATGAAAAATGTTAAAATAACTAAGTTTAATACGATTAACGCGATTCTTTGGAATATTATTTTAAATGAGAAAAAAAAATGTGGAATTACAATGGTGGTTTTGAACAATAATTGTGTTTGTATTCATCAACTAATATTAAGAATGCATTGTACCACAATATTGATTAGTGCGTACACAATATAAGTATTATAATATTTATAATTGTATGTGCAATGAACATGGTCTTATGGTGTTTGTGTATGATATTTTTGTTCTGAAGTTTTTGAATATTATGAGATATCGTATCATTCGACGATTTGATTGTATTATTTACTTACAAAACCTTGAGTTATTACATTTTAAGTAAATATATGAATGCGTGAGCGACAACGTTTTACATGAATCGAATATGCTTATTGTTTTTTATTTTATTATTATTTTTTTTTTTTGCGGATGACTTTTCGGAGAACAATTTGTTTTCATAAAGATGATCCTGAATAATATAGCATTCCCGAAACGTCGATATGGCTAAAATTGTTTAAATATTTTTACAATGTTTTTCATTTAAACACGGTTTTGAAGTTGATTAAAATACTTCGGCTTGGATTATGATATTATACGGGATGTTTCAAATTCAATATTGATAAAATTATTGTGTACATTTTATTTAAAAATATAAAGAGTAAAACAATACTCTGTATAAAACGGGGATTCTTTATGTATACATAATATATTAAATAATGCGTATCAATATTATTATTATTATTATTTCTATTTATGGAATTCGTTTGTATAATATATATATATATATCGAAGTACCGTCAAACAATCAAATTTCATAGCCTCTACCGTTATACTTTTGAGCTGTATGGTAAAGAAATTAAAAATTATTTTTGCTAGGTAAAGACGGTAAGAAAAATAGCTACCTAAAGTGCCAACAGATAAATATATTATCACGTTTTTGTATAAAAATCATTATATTATAGCATCCTAATAATGAGAAGTACACGTTTACGCGTAACTGCACGCAGTTTTATAAACTCTTTTTTTCTTATCACTATTGTCGATGCTAAAATAAAACAAAAGTCCGTTTTTTCAATAGTATATATTATACTAAAATATTATGCTAAAATAAAACAAAAGTCCGTTTTTTCAATAGTATATATTATATGCTTAACGCATAAAACGATCGGTTGAATTGGATTATTTTTCGAATTTATAACCCAGCACACGTTTGCATAATATTATGCAAACACAAAGTATTGATGGCGATGAGGTGAGGGGGACCCCGGATCACTGCCAACATTGCTGCCACAAATTCTCGATACCTAATTTGATTGTTTCCAATATGACATCGAATAAGCAACTTAGGATACGTGTGGAATACATTATAATATTTAACGAGCATCCACCTGTATTTAGTCCACATCATCAAAGTCAAAATGTATACACACACACGCACATATGCACGCACATATGCACGCACATACACGCACAAACATGCGCTCACGCACTCGCAAGTGTACGCAAACACGAAGGGATCGTCTCATAGAATTCGATATATCATAATATCGTCAGTGCCACGGTGATGTGAGAAGTTCATCACAATCAGATTGTTTGCACTGTTGGCATTGTACTATGTAAGACGAAAATTATTCGGGTTTTCAGGTACATAATAATATTATTATGCCCAGCCGTGTAGGTGCGTAGAAAACAAATTCGTGTAAAGTGTTCGATTTGTCGTTTTGAAAAACGGCTAGTGTCTACAGATAGAGAAAATAGGGATTTATTGTTTGCATAAAACATACAAAATAAAAATAAAAATTAAATAAAAAACAAAATAAAACGGATCTAGATTCGCGCCTATATAATTCATTTGCTGACGGGCGTTTTATTGTCCAAACGGGTTTTTTTTTATTTTTTTTTTTTTGTAACATAGCACAATCATTCAACAACGTTTGCCGATGATTCCCTTGGGGAAGAGTTTATTATATTTTATATTTTTAGAATTATATTATCATCAACGATAAGCACTTCGAAAACGTTACATTTTCCAAAATATAAAGTATTGGCAGTCCGAAATGTTGGCGGCGGATAAGTATTGAATTTGAGAAGTCGTTCAATGAACTGGATTCATAATTTGTTATAAGTTTTTCTAAATCTTAAAGAAATTCTTCGGATGTATTGATGTAAATATTTAACAATTTTAATTTCCAAAAAAAAAAGAAACATGTAAATCTATCTCGAACACAAGGTTACTTTTTCATTGTAAACTTTAATTATTAACAAAAAAAAGTATGATTTTTATAAACAAAAAAATATTAAATATGTAGTATATTTTGTAGTTTGTGGAAATAAACATGGAAGAAAAAAAAATTAACAGGTACTTTTTTAACAATATATAAAGACTTAAACAAATTCTCAATATTTTTTGGACTGCATAGTTAACGTTTATAGTGTTCTAGGTAGTCTTGTGTTAAAGTTTTGAGTATATTTAATACCAGTTATGGTTATAATAAATTAAATAATCATAATTATGTAATGTATATAATAGTTTTCAAACGTTTCAAAAATGTAGGTACAATATATAATATAAGATTATACTTATACAAAAATGGTCAATATTTCGAAACTAAATAGTAAAAAAGTTTAATTCAGAACCTCTGCAGGCCATGGGGATATTCTTATGATATCAATGTATTTATCGCCAAGACTTGTATGGAAATACGATAAAAGTTATTGTATGGACCGAAGACTTAAAGAAAAACGATATTTAAAAGTCATATGAGTAGGTAGAGTAAGTTTTTATTCAACTAGTTTGTTGTGAATTGCATTATTTTTCAGTTTTCAATAATTTTCATGAAAAATACGGAACAATTCCACAAATGACTTCTTTAAATCATCGTCTTAGTCGAACATCTAATCTATTAAGGGGACACTTGAAAAAACTCTTAAGAGATTCTTCTACTAACATTAATGAATGTATTTATGTATAGGTATATAGCATAAAAAAAAACACCATACCATAGAACAAATAGCTTTTCATGTTATTAATTTTAAAAACATCTTTATTCTTTGTTCAATTTTTATAAATCCTGAGTACATCTTTTGAGCAGAGTATATTCATTAGGAAAAAACATATAACCCTGAACATTTTTAACAACTCATGAATCTATGCAATTTATTTAAAAACATTACTCAGCCAAATAACTATACTATAAGTCACTGTAGAAATAATTTTTCATATATGTTCGCTTACAGGACAGTGAGCGCTAACATTATTCGATTAATCGTTATAGTGTATTACCAAAATCAGAGGCGTAAATATAAATTAATTTCAGGGAAGGGGGGTAGTATAAAAATAAAATAATTAATTAATGTTAAGTATTAATTTTATTTGAATAACTATGACAATTAGAATATACAAATTAAATTAAAGGACAAAATTTGCAACATTTTTTAGGTATTACTTATTCAGTGTTTATTGAAATGTTTCGATGAATTGACACGAGGGCTAATCCTGTAGTCGATTTCCGCTTGTAATATTTCTCCAGGACAATTTCAATCTTATTTTGATGTTGATATCTTAATTCATGAAAAATCCGACAGTAATAATAACATTACACTTATGCATAAATATAAATATCCTATGCGACTTAAACGCTATGTGTACCTACGAACACGTACTATACTCTTCGGTATCATTTTATATTATATGGTACATTATGCTGTATTCATTTATTCATTGAACTTATAACTAAACAAATTTACCTCTGCAATCTTAACTTTTACCGTACTGCGCTGTTGGGTTTTAATTAATGCATAGATTATATAGAGTCCCACATGTGCTGAACTAACCATGATGCACAAAAATCCGAATAGTGCGTGCGTCTAATATTGTGTCGACAAATTTGTTTGATTATATTATTGGCTTGCGTCGCGTTTTCATTAATAATATTATATTATCATCAATCGAAAAATGGTTTACGAAACGAAATACGTGAATCGATTTAGATATTAATGTAACCTTGAAATAGTTATGGGGGTAACATAAGACTTTTTTCCGTCGGCCCAATCGTTGTGATTATTAGGTATGCGTAAGTCTGAAAAATTCCTCCGCACATGGACAGATTTGCAAACCTAAATACTTGAAAATAATAGTAACACACTCGTAAATATAAAATGTAATAATGCAAGCCTCGTTATTTTTGTGATCATTCATGTCGATCGTTAAACGTATAAAGTTTAAATTAGGTCATTTTGATCGTAAATCACAAGCAAGTCGTACGATTACCCTAAGTTGGATTGGATTAACTCAACCAAACTTTTAAACTTTTTAAATAACTCCGCGAAGATTCATTTTGATAAAAACAAATACACATTATAATAAGTTACGAGTCGCACACAAATATTCGTATCTATATACCTATATAATAATATGTTATACGTATATATTATTGTGAACTGATATTTTTCCAATATTTTCGTGTTTTAATGCATAATCAATACTTACATTGCGTTTATGAAATATAACATTGTCTTGTGGTAATTCTTGTGGCTAAATTTATTATTTTTACGGTAAGTATATTTAGGTACGATATTCGTTTTATGGGCAATAATCGGTGCCGAAATTATGTTCTCAAACTTGATATCTCCAACAAACTACGTAAATGTAAGACGGAAAATGCATTCAACGGAAGATACATTTAGTCCTATCATAAAACAGAAAAATATAAAAATTATTACAAACCGAGGCTTTGGTAAAGTGGTGATGAGATGGGTTTGGGGATTGAAAAAAGATATGGCAAATGTCAGAAGTTTAATTAACATAAGTCGACTTTCAGTTTCTGTATAAAATAATCGAATTTATCGTCCGTTATAATTATACAAAATTAATGAAAAAAAGCTTTACTCTACTCATGCCTTGAACATGGTTTTTAATTATAATTTTATCTCCGAGTTATATAAAAATATACATATATAGTAATATTTCGTGAGACTTTTGTTAATTTGAACAATTATTAAAATTCAGCAATATATATATATACATGTTATTTAGTTTTGTTCATTTTTTTGTTACAGTTTATTTTATTGCAAAAAACATTATGGTCATCGCAGTTTTATAAAAACCATCATAATTCAGAATGTGATATAAAAAATGAAGAACCGTCATAGAAAATTCGGATTTAAATGATGATGTTGGTATCATTGTTAATGCAATTTGTATAATGCAAATCAATATAAGTATAAAGAAAAAATTGTATATATTTATATTTTATATGTATAAACCAATTATAAATGATTAATATAAGTACAATAAATATCAGTTTTATCACTGCGATAGCCGATAACCCATAATATTATATTGAATATTATTTTTTAAAACAAAAATTAAAAAGTGAGTGGGATACAAGAGTCGAGTGGGACACAGGAGTCAGATATAACACAGGGGGGGGGTACTGAAAACGTCATTCAATTTTCAAACTATCAAACAAATTTGTTTCGAAAAACAATTCTGAGCTGAGGAGATAAGTGGATCATGTCCTATGTTTAAAGATGGTTTACATTACCAGTCACCGGATTATCGTATCAGTACAAGTACCTAATAAATTGGACTTTTGAATAGTTAGTCTAATATTTTTGATTGGATATTTATCAAGAGTATCATGAAAATATAAATATAGAACACAGGATTGAGCGATAAAAGTGAAATATGATAATATTAATTATAATATATATAACGTAATATGAATACCTATTGTATTATGTTTATAAAAATTAAACACAAGCACGTACATACATATAGGGAAATAATTAAAACAATACTAAAGGCCGAGTGCGTTTCTTCGGGTATTTTCTATTCCCTCGGCGTTGCCGGTCCATGCGGCATATATTTTATAAAACAATAAACCAATTTCATGTGGAAACGTTTTATTATTATTGTTATTACTTTTTTACGAAATTCCCCACATGGCACACTGCAATAACTAATCGCAAAATAATTACAAAACATACACATTTTTCGTAATATTTTTTTTCACAAAACGTTCCAAAAGCCATTGCGCCTTCGTACGTAGTGCATTTTTGGACCTACATAGTATTATACGCATATTGTGACGCGCGCACAGAAAACGTTTACCACCGAACGGTGTAGGGTCGTGTACCAAACTACGTCCAAGCGAATACCTGTATACAATAATTGTATACAGCGTTAAATAATCACAATAATAGTGTACCGAAGTACGGTTTTGTCGAAAACGGTTCGGAATCGGCTATTCTCCAGGTGACAATAAGAATATAATAATTACCTAAATTATTATTATTTATTTTTTTTATTTTCATATTTTTTTTCCTCTTCCTTTTTTCTGCATTTATTCCCGACCGGTTTCGAATATTCGATTTCACTGGTTGTCATACTGTATAGAGCCATCGCAGGTAAGAATAATCGGCCAATCGGACGTGATAAATCATGATTTGTGGCCCTTCTCGTTGTGAATAGTTTCCATTCGCGCATGAACAAGTTTGATGATGCATCGATTACCGATTGAATATATTATATATAGTCCATATTATGGGATAATTATAGCGGTGCTCCATTCGATACAGATTGACATTTTTTTTTTCGCTAAATCGACGTAAGTCCAAAGAATCAACGAAAATCGGACTGTTTTCGAAAAATAAAAAAATTCACCATCCGTAGAAAAGATTTTGAAAACATATCATTACTTTATAGACACAAATCTATTTTCGATACTCTTTGACTTTAGAACCTTTGCGGCGTGTATTCGTACAAAAAATCTATGGGTTAGGGTGAACAAAAAGGACTCGACAGCGAACTTTCGCCGCGTTGGCTTCGTTTAATTTTACTTTAGTATTAATAATTAATATAGGTTTGAGTGATTTGATACATTCGGACTTGACGGACGTGTTTCGTGTCGAAGTCTTCTCTTTTACCGACACCTGTTTTCAAAATCAACGCGATTTGCAAAAGCAAACGACACTAGGTAACATAGCTCACAGATTTTAGGTTACAGAGTCATTATTATCAATACTGAGTATATATTACTAAACCATTGCAATGCTTACTGCACCGGAACACCGTCTCATGCGTATGGTTATATTATGCATATTAATATAATATTATTTTAATTTAATTATGTTAATTTAACTGTTTACCTCACACGTCATAATATAATAGGTATTTTGTATTGTTATGTCCGTTTTGATTGACGTGTTTTGAACATCCGCGTACCAGGGGCTCATATCTGTTTGTGCAGCACCATGCGTTATGGTGTTTTGTTTCCACTATTCCGTCGTCGAAGTCGTCATACGTAATTGTCGCGCGTAATCCGTCACCCATACCAATACTCCGACGAATAAATACCGAGGTATTGCACACGTAGACGTTCCATCGTATACTAGGATTCAATACGATTCAAAACCGTGAATCGTGACGGTGTATAAAATAATAATATTATAATATACGTCATGCTACAATGTTATTATAATCTTATTTTGATTATTATGATAATTTTATTAATTATAATATTATTATATTAATTATTGTCATTTTTATGATGAATTATTATTTTAAGTGTGTTTCAACACGAACATTGTTTGTATACATAAAAAAAACCTGGAGGGACACAGGCTGTATTGGTCTTATAAACTGGAAATGAATGACATGTAAGTAATGTAATATTGTTCTTGAAAAACGATTCTGAGAAAAAGAAGTTGGGTGGTGGATCAGCTATTATTTCTAGAAATGGTTGATATAAGTATAGTAGAACAAATCGTACAAATTTAATCGAAAACTTCAAATTCTTATAATCAACAGAAATTTCAATAAAACATTTCGAATATTATGAAATGTTGATAAAATATTATTATAATTATTACTCTGTTTATATACATATATACTAGTCTAATGGAATTGTGTGTGACAAAACACTACTAGGCGTTGTCGAGTTCCAGAAACGATCTCGGTTAAAAGTTAAATTTTTTATCCATTTTTCCTTATTATTCAGGAAACGGCTAACGTATTCAAAGTATGACCCCTCCCCTCTCCCGATTAAAGTATCAACTAGAAATTCTTTGCTCCCAAAAACCTAGCATGACTGTATTGTACACAGCAATCCTGTTTTGAGCGAGATGTGTTCACAAACGAGAAAACCTCGTGTGGTAAAACTAATTAAATCCTTCTTCAGAAACTAAAAAAAAAAAAAAAAAGTTCTAAAGTTTCGTGAACGATATAGGTATTGTACTCCTGGGACCCTCCACCTCGGCATAAATTCGTCAAATAATAATAATTACAATCATGACGTCTTGTAACTGCGTAAGCGCATGCAAACACACACACACATGGTCGTGCACATAACCATCCCACTGGTGTACATGCGAGTATATTATGCCGGTGTTATAATTTATTATTTCCGCACGCACGTTTCGGTTTCACCGGTTTTTGTGAAACCGTTGTATCATCATCATCATCATTATTATTATTATTATTATTATTATTATTATCTACCTGCCTACTGTTATATGCAGCGGATAGACGACAACGGGAAGACGGAAGAACGGATGTGATGATATTATATATTATTGTAGTTATCATCAGTTATTGTTCGGCGTACACCTAAGCATTCACATTTAGTTTGACTTCATTTGTGCATTTGTGGGATGCCAGCACAACCGTTCCGAAATTATTCTTGTCTTTTTGCGTTTCACGCGTAAGCGTAAGTGTAATATACAACACATCCCGTCGCGTGAAACCAAAAGCGTGTACACAATATAACAATATACTAATACCTATATTGTACAACTTTATAAGGACGTGTGCACAACGTTTGAGTGCATTCGATTTCAATAGTGTGTATACAGTAGGATTTAGTTTTTTTTTTACCTTTTAACGTCAAGAAAATAATATATCGTCCTTATAATATTATCACCGTGGTGCAGGAAACGGTTCGAGATTTTTTTTCAAACGAACGCACCTATTATAATATAACAATATATATGATATAAATAAAGAAAAAAAATGTGATATATTATTATACATAACTGCGTGTTTACTCGTTTACATTTATATGTACTACAAAACTCTTGTGTACCGCCGAATCAAGTTGAATGGTTTCACGTGTAATTTACTATAATCATTTTTACTATATTACCACTGCAAATAACATGATAATGCTAAACAACGAGTATGATGAGTGATTCACCCACAGCCCACAGATTTTAGGTATATTATGTAAATCATTCTATATTAATTCAAATGAACACGTTTAGTTCCTTCTGTTTTTTAAGAGGTTATAATGTAAGTTCAATATTAGTTTAAATATATTATACAGTGACGTTAACAATTTTGTGTATCCACGAATCTTGCCTTGCTTTGCGTTTAGAACCTTTTTGTACGGCATACAGTATCTAGAACTATATGATATTGTCTCGAGGTTTATTTTCATTCGTACCTACTTCATGATTTTCGCAAGACCACGGCTTAGCATTCGGTTACGCGTACTTTGTAATGTGTCTCGAAAGTTTTTATCACCACAATTTGCAGTGTAGATCACAATATTGATGTAATCGTATACCACTGTTAAGTGCTAACTCTCGTGGTTTATGGTCTTCAACCGTTGCATGCGTTATCATCGCATAACACAAAGGCACATGTACAATATTTTAGAAAACTAATTTGGTTACGTTATCATATTTAATATTGATAAATATATGTTTTTGTGCAAACATGGCATATGTCAATATTAGTTACACATATATATATAAATAAATATAAGGTATTCCACTGGGATCTACACAGAGCGATATCTCCCATGACACTATGACAGAGCTAATCAAATTCTGTTTTTTCTTTTTATTTTCGTAAGAATTCCTAGGCTAAAGATAGTTTTGCTGACAACAGTTTGGTAAATATACGTAAAAGTTATATTAATAAAGCTAAAAATGTAACTATCACTTTTATAATCTTTGTAAGATTTTAGTATAACAATTTGATAGTACTTATTTTTCTGAAAACTCTGACGGTTCAAAATTTATTTTTCATCATTTTGTTAAGCGAGTGATATATTTTATCTATTTTATGATTTTTAATAATGTTTTAGCTTATTATCTCAATTTACAAGTGTTATAAAATGGTATTTTATTAAAATATTTATATTAAAATCTCATGATTGACAACAAAATATTTTTAGTTTTATAAAAACTAATGAAAAAAAAAAACTGAATTTCATTATCTCTATTAATACTCAAAACTATCGATCCGTGATATTGTATTATATCGATAATTCCGATGGGACATTCTGTATATCGATAACCGTAGCCGTAGGGAATATTTTCAAATTGTATTTATTACAGAAAAAAGCAATTATTTAATATTTTTTGGTTTTCTTGAAAATAATTTTAAACCACAACATGAGCCCTTTCTGTACTAGGTGATTCAATTATAATAATACGAAATGTGTTTAGATTATTTTTATACTGTTGGTTATATTTTCAGTAATGCTTTAAGCACCTGAAAATACACGTAAAATTTGTCCGTTACTGGTTTGTAATTTTGTGAAAAACATTAACACAATGTTTTGTTTTTACTTTAATATACGTACAACGCACGTGCAGGCCACAGTATTGACTACATAAAATATTATTTTTTATCATAAATTTTATACTAGAAAAAGTCTACAGGGATTTCCATACACTTTGCGTCACTTTCCATAACTTTCCGTGCGATGTTTGTATTGTTATAAATTCATTTCAGGTGCTTTTGTATGAGAATACAAGAGTTTATTCCGTAATATATTTTGAATTTTCCGACACATTTGATTTTAAGGTAATTTTTCTAATTTTTTTGACCATTTTTGTGGTTTTTTTTTATGGGAGGGAAGGACATTTCTTGAGTTTTTGTATCCTAGTTTTGAATTTGAAATTTTATTATTGCAATTTTATACGTCTACATGATTCTTATATAAATGTAATAAAACAGCATGTATATATTATATATTATATTGTTGGAAAATATCGTTAAAACCAAACCAAACTTGTTTTCTAAATCAATATTATAAAATATCATTTATACCTTATAATATAGTTTATACCAAAAATATTGAAAACTCAAAAAGTTTAGAATGTTATTTTTAGGATTTTCCAGGAAACATAACCATTATTTAAAGGATATTTCTTAGTGTCTTACAGGACATTAAATTGCCAGCCTCAATTATGAGTAATGACACTACAAGACTATTTATCGATTCGTGGGGCTTAAGTTTTCCTGCAGACACTTTCAGTACGTTTAAAATTTCGCAAATAAATTTGAACATAATAGGAAATATTAAAATTAAATTATAATCATGAATAGTGACGAATATTAGTATCGACGAAAAATAATAAATCGATAACAATACAATGCGCGGCGCCCGGAACTCATCACGGCTATGGTGGGGGCGTACAAAAGCTGGAATATACGTTATATATTATTATTGCTTTGATTAAGCGTCGTTGGACTAACGTATAAGGTTAATGAATGAATAGAGTACCACGGCTATAAATACAACGCGGAAAACATATTGCACTGCTTGACCTCTATAAATCGTACTAGTAAATTTCGCGCGCGGGACAACACGTGGGGTGGTCGGTGCTGCAGGACATGACTGCTGCACCGAAATGCTATAATATGCCGTTTCTACTCCTGCCGCCACCACGCGGTCGGTCGGCGGCTTTGATAAATAACTTAAACGACTCCTTTCGGGGGCATACGTCTCATTTGGACCACTATTTACATGTATTACTACTAGGTTACACTGCAACTGCCTCGCTATAATATACTGTATATGTATATATATATATATATATTATATCATATTATATACACGACGATGGCGGAAGAAGAATGATAAAACCATCTGACACACTTGTGATGTACTTTATCCGTCGCGTGCACCTTCATAGTCCCGCTTCCTTTTTTTTTTGTTTTCTTTTCCATTCCATCACCCGAACGAGCGCTAGTAAATCTTGCACGGTATATTTGACACTGAATACAAATACGCGGCCATTACACGAATGCATAACGCGTCTTCAATCCTCGTGTTCTTTACGTTTGTTTATGTCATATTTTTATTTTTTTAATAACGTAATAGGTATGTATTTATTTTCTGCCCGATAAAAAAAAACCCCCATCAACTAGCCGGCGTAAGAATACGGTTATATAGCGGTCGATGGCGTATTTGGTATTGTGTAGACTAGTTGGAAGATCGTCATGCCTAATTCATTATGTGACGTTAAAGATGTTATCCCATTCAAAACAAGATTTTATCGAAAATCGTTTATCGAAGCATTTGTGTATATCGCATAATATACCTATAGGCTATAGTGTAAAATAATAACATAATATATACAACTGATATACATAGCAGTGATAATCCGATTTTATCGTCGCCGGGTGGTAAAATATTTTCACAAAAACCAAGTGCTTACATGGTACTACACGTGAATGTATTATTTTTACATGGTGGGCAACCTTTTCTGCACTTGAGTGTCTATCCATTGTTGTATGCATATACTTACGCGAAATTATAATGTTTAACGAGCATCGATTTCGTTCAGATAAGCTATTTTTAATCGCCAAAGTCATCGCTTGGATATTTTTTTTTTTTTTTATAGCGGTTTTACCGCACGCTATTATTTTAAAATAAAACTATAGGAGGGGGTTATAACAGCTTTTGTTGGCTTTATTATGAATACACCCCACAGGAATCAAACCCACATTTTTTAATACTATTTTAGTACATGAATTTACGCACATCGCGTATAAACCACACAGATATCTTATTATACAGTCAAATTAACATAAAATATATGTGCCTGGTGTAAGATTACGTTTGACAAACAAAAGCTGTTAAAAAACGAACACAACGTTTTGGTGCAAAACAACTTTCTCTACTTTCAACTACACACAGGTGTATATTTACATACAGTAGGTACCATTGTGCAGACGAATTTAATTTCACCGCAAAAGCGAGTAAATTTCAAGTCGGATGTGTAAATGTACGCATTGCGTACAGGTGAATTTTCAACCTTTCAGACACATTTACATTTACATAATAATCTGTGTAAAAGAGTATGGCGTGCGGTGGTGTGGCACGTTTCGTTATTTTATACGAGTTTCATCAGCATTATATAAAGTGCGATTATTCTGCTTGGATAGTGTACAGTCATGTTTCTCCCCGCGATCGCGAAATCACCTTACCAATCTACTTATAAAACACTTAAAATGAGAAAAAACCATTATGTACGCAAAAAGAAAACGCAAATAGTTCTAATTAAGTAATACAACGTAGTTCTTGTAGAAATTAAATCTGCTGAGCAATTAATTACTGAAAAAAAAAAAACCAGAAATCGACATTTTTAATGTAGTAGTTTAATGTTTATTATAAGTAATAACGTTAGCGAGTTTACAAACTTAATTTGATTTAAAATAATGCTATATTATCGACACATTAAGAAAGTAGCTAGATAGATAAATGTCTAGATATTTGTTTTGTTAAATGTGTGAAACCAATATTAAATTTGTAAAATTAATATTTTCCTTAATCTAATAAATAGTAAAGTTTATTACATCATAATGCAAACATTATAAATAACTATGCTTTTGGCATTCTTATTGGGGTAAGCAAAGGATAAAATTGTTACTGTTAAAAATTGTACTGGTATTAAAGATTTTGTCTATATTTTATTTTATTTGTTCACTGTACTATTTGCGCTTTTGGTGCGTTAAATATACAAATGAATAACGAGGCTTAACGAACTTATATTAATTTTTTTTCATCACTTTTGATCCATAGCACTCATGATTCATGCATTTTTGAGTAAAATATGATATTTTTTTTAACAAATATTCAAATATTTCAAGACTCATTTTGGTATGATCATTATGAAAAGCAAGAAATAACGTGTTTATTATAAATACATACAACCTTATCTAAATGAAACCTCGAAAGTATGGCTCAAAAATGTCCTTGATATACAGATAAGCATACATACTTACTCTTTATACTTAAGTTGTTCTTCTGTAACACATTTTATTATTGTTACGGTAATTTGGGAAGGAAAAAATTAATTAATTTTTGTTATTTTACAACATTGAACATCGAACATTATTAAAAACTAAACGAATAAAATTTCCATTTACCGCGTGATTGATTACTCGTTACGATACTGGTGTATTTGAACATCCAATTATTTGGAATAAATATTAGTAAAATAGTTCCAGTTATGTTAGAGGACATAATATTTTGATATCGTCGGGGCCGTGGAATATCGGTTCTAATTCAAACCAAGAGTAGTTGAAACCCGCATGTAATAATATTGCGATTTGTTCACTTATACGTAAATTATATTGTAATCAATTACAGAATAAAAATAATAATCTACAATCTACATCTCTATAACCTTACAACAGAAAGCCACGAGCAAGAATAATACCACATTATAACCGATAGTCGAAAATATCCAACTATTTTGACTATATATTATACATAATATGAATATATAAATATATTTTCATATTCAGTGTACTCAATATAAATAATCTATGTATAAAAACTTGTACCATTTACTTAAAAAAACATAATCTATTGTCCCCTTTAAATCACGATGTTATCAGTTTATCACTAGATATGCATCAAATAACTATTCACTAAAATTTCCTAAAAAATAGAATGTCGTAAAATGTAAGATTTAATTGAACCACAGATAAATAATTGAATGCCCAAAGAAGTGGCTAATATGTCCTTTCTGATATTTAAAAAATACATCACGCATGGCTTCTTCATGTATACGAATGCTACTAAATTCAAATATCATGATTAAGTAACTTAAAATGTACAATTCCATTTTTTATTTAATTTGTTTGTTTATTTTTCTGTTTTAATTTATAATATTGAATTTTTATAGAATTTATTTATCTATTTTCACTTTTTATTGTGTATTTTAGAACATGACGTAGTAAATGAGATAACTCATAGGTCTCCATACGGGTTTAAACTCAGTGAGACCAAGTTATATTTGTTATATTAAATTAATTACATTAACAAAAATATATATATTATACTAAGTGGAATTCTATTATCGCAAAATATTATCAATTATAAGTACAAGTAATGCTCTAATGTTTATTTTAATCCATATCATATCCATATTTCATTGTACAGTAAAGCATTAATATTGTTCTACATAGTATTATTTAAATAATAAACAAATCATTTTAAGCTAGGGCGAGGGACAAATTGTATCTCATGGCATCTCTGTGGGCGTCTTGCATATACGTAATGTATAAAACAATCTGTACATTATTTTGCACATCAAGCGCGTATGATGCGGATATCCATATTCGTATAGGCTACACTATACGAAAAAGCATTTTACAGTGCAAGTGTATTATTTTATAGATAATGTTAAGAAGAAGAAAAAAAAAACACCTGTGTTTAACTCAACATTATCGCTCATCAACGCGTACCTAAGTATAAGTTATAACTTTCAAGCACAACGTACGAGTAAGTCATATGGTTATTATTATCTACAATTATTATTATTATTATTTCGATTACTAACTGTTGAGGCCGCTGCAGTGTTTCCGGAGGGGTCTGAATGTGCGTCGAAGAATTTACAAACTTCTGTCACGATGCTGTCACGAGCAATATAGTGTACGAACTCGAATGACAAACGTTTTTATCAGTCGGTCGCCGCACCTCTCACCGCTGGGCCGTATATAGCTGTGTACATGGCTGGGACGCGTTTCTCGTTTACTTCCTCGACGGTTCAGCAGCAGTCCATCGAATTAATCGTAAACGAGTGTACAAAGTTTGCCCGACACATTGCGTACACACCGAAAGCGTCCGCACGTGTGTGCGCGTACTATGTGTGTTCGCATGTATACGGTATGTACACGCCATGTGCTATCGTCTCGACATTAGTTTCCGATGCGTCTGCCGCCCCGGTTTCTCCACGAACTTTCTTCGGGCCTTGAGGGGTATTTTATGGGTTTTAGATCTCTCATGTCGTCTTCGCACGGGTCCCGCGGGTGTCCCGTGGTGGCGCGGAAGGAAGCGTTTAATATCGCGTAGCGGGGATACAGAGGGATTAAAAAGGGTTTGGGGGTAATAGAACAAAAAAAAAAAAAACCGAGAACAAATAAATAAATATCTACAACTATAAAACACATGTACACTAGCTGCGCACTGCACGCTGTGTGCACGTCAGTAAGCGAACTTCTGACACACGCGCGTTAAACATCTGGCAGAGTCGTCCGAAAACTTTTGTCCCTGTAAAAACAAACCGTTCCGTCAAACCGTACACGGGTCCGGCGACTTGCCAAAACTTATATAATGTACCAGCCGAATTCTCTTTTTCTGTGTTTGCGTTTTCCAGCGCCGGCGGTCTGGAAAAATATCCAATTGACTTAAAGATTACCTATGATAATATATTATTGATTCAACTGACGTTAGATCGCAACGCGCTGTAGGACTACTTCCCTGAGTCTACCAGCGAATAAAACAACCTGAATGTAGCCATTGCAAATAGTTCTATATTATATTATAATATACACTGGAGATAGATGATTATTAGCAAATCATAAAAACTCCAGGTGGAACAGCGGTTGTTCTTGATCTGTTCTCTAACCTTTGTAATCCGAATAAACTCCCTTAAATAAGCAAGAACGTAAATTAACCCAACCAAAATATCTATAAACCTATAATGCAAAATATACCAACGTCCTTAACGTTAGCACCCTTTCAAAATATTTTTGAGTTTTTACATACATAGTACTGTAAAACAATAAAACACACACATAATATATAATATTATATATTTAAGGCTTTCGTGTCCCTCCCTTTAAAAAAATTCTACCTACTTCACTGCAGGATGAGCCAAAGAGCTATTTTAGGACATCCAGTCGAAATGTTTTGTGATTTCCTTTAAAATATTCAGCGGGAAATTGCCGTCACAAGTATGAGAATTGAGAAGTGCACGTTTTTTTGGAGAAAATCTATACCAAGATAATAACGAATCAGTGTAATGGAATACTGCGGTGTGTTATTCATAATATAATGATCGGTAATAATGACTAATTGTTTATTGCTTAGGTACTTTTTTTTTTAGAGGATTTCATAAACAATAATTTTCGGTGGAGATTGATACGCAGAACGATTGGAATTTTTGCTTTATTTTTAAACTGTGAGCTTATTATAAAGGTCATTTAATATAAGCGGACACACACACACACACACACACACATACACACACACACACACACACACACACGCACACATACACACATAACGTACAGATATGATGCATTGACTTTTTATAGTTGTAACTTATTTATATATCTATTGCAAGGAATAGATAGAACTCGTGACCATTATGTTTTTTTTTTTGTTCCCCCCACGACCCATGCGTTGTACGCCCATTATATAATAGAACGAAACACTTTTTCCTAGTGAATTATTTTTTTTTTTAAAAGTTTATAGGCTATATACCTTTAAGTCGATTTTTCTCTTTTCTTTGTTTAGGATTAAATTAAGCTACTGGCAAACTTATCAACTTTTTCAATTACGAAATCCAGACGAAGACCTCTATCCGCACTATATAATTCTACGTCTACTATATAAGGTTTAATCACATCTACACGCTACACGCAATACGTATATATTGGAACTCGTTCTAAACGTATAAGACGCACGTATAATTAATTCACCAGACTTCACTTGACTACAAGTACAATTTGAAATTATATTTATAGCTCCAATTGTGTTTGTACACATCAATACAACTAATGGAACACCAAGTTTATCGTAAACCAACAACAATTATTTATAAGCACAGAAATAGACGTTTATACATACGAGCATCATGATAAAAATTAGGTAAGATTTATACTAAGATTTATGGTGCATATTTAACATTTAACGATACAGCATCGAACAAACAAATGTATTGCTGCTTAATTATGAAAATAAAAATACCGGTTTTAAATTTTTAGAAATCAATGTTTTGAAACGTTTAGTTAAGGTTTAGTTACTTGCCAAAAATATAATAAATTTGATTTATAATAAACTGATCAAGTTATAGAGTATCACCATTGGGTGGCTGCTTTTTTCATGTGTATACAAATTATATAATATCACCTCACATCGACTCATTGTAATTATATATTACATATTGTTTATTTTTAAGAAATAAAAGTTAAAAAAAAAAATAATAAAAAATAATTGTATAATAATATAATAGTGATTTGATTTCACTTCTGATGATCGTATTGCATTTTTCTTTTGATATAATGAATTCAAAATACAAGAAAACATGACAATTGGTTTTAGAAATAAATTTTCCTTTTGTGACATTATCATAGTGATTTGAAAGTGAGATTTATTATACATTTTGTGAATGAATAAATTACTATTCACACGTTATTACAGTATTCATAGGTGAATTATCAGGCTCTGCATGGAACAGTCTTGGTCGGGACATAGTTTTTAATGGAATACTCTCTTACATTTTTTAGATCCTAGCTATGTTTGGTTAGTCCTAAGATACCAATAATTTTTTTCATTACCTATTACCAAAATAATATTTTTATGTTTATTTTATCATTATGGATATACAGTATCCAGTAAAGGTTTCGAGTCGCTATGAAAACCAAAATAATATATCAGCCACCCTTAACATTTTTTATAGATGCTCCGCTCCTATTAGTCGTAATGTGATGTTATATAGCCTTTAGTCTTTCTCGGTAAATAGACTATCAAACACAAATTTTATTTTTCAACTCGAACCAATAATTCCTGAGATTGGCGCATTTAACCAAACGAATTCTTCAGCTTTATAATATTAGTATAGATTAGCATCTAATTGATCGGAGTATATAAATCAGTCAAACTATAATTCACGTCATCAATGTTTACTTTATTTTTATTGAACAATTGTATAAATTAAATATGCTTTGAATATTAAAATCGTAGTCACTAGTTGTACATATAGGCTATATTATGCAGTTAATTAGTACATAATAAGAAAAAGGAAAATTAAATATTTAATACCAAACTGTTATCAAAATATTATATAAAATTATGTTGAAAGATTATATTATAAACTTTTGACTGTATTTCGCGTGGCACAAAAAAAGTTAGTTGGGCAATCTGTTATAGGAAAGAAAAAAAGAAAAATAATTATAAGTTTAAATGAAAATGATTAATAATAATACAACAATGGATTTTCTGTGTCAATGGTTTCATTGTATACCTATATACAATCCCGTCGGGCGATGTACGCGCTTCTCCACTATAAATGTCATCAACGTACTCGCTGTCAACATAAACACACTTCGCACTCATCGTCTCCATTCGATTCTATTTTCATATTAGCTTTACGCGTTTGTACACATATTTATGTTACCCGTAGAAAGTTTTAATTCAAACTTCACACCACCTGCTACCAACAAACGTTATTGATTTGCCTTTGTTTTTAACATTTGTGTTGTTATTGTTTTTATTTATTTTTTATTTATATTGTCTTTTCCATTCTCTATACTCTGCGGTACATTGATTTTTCGGGGGTTTATTTTTATTATTTTTTATACGATATTTTTGGAAAAATTACTCATGCCGTGCCTGGTTATGAGCACCGAGTGAAACGTGTTCATTAAAAATTCACCGGAAATCGATGATTTTTGATCACCGTATGGCGTATATTGAGTACGTTATTTATTATGAAATAATTTACGTGCTAAAATATTACAAAATAATACTATCAGCCATATAATATATACGTATATACCGACTAAAAATCGCTATAAACGCGGGAAACACAGGAGAAAATAATGTCATTTTTATTAAATTTTTATCGGTTCACTGGTGTATTGACGACAAGGTTAGTATATATCTACCCATTATAATCATGTCTCTGTGTATATAGATGTATATATCATATGATAGCATAAACTACGGAGAGAATATAAAACAGAGAATATATTTATATATAATGCGATATTGATCCAGTTTGGTAAATATAACAATGATTGCTCAATTGTCAGCACTAAAAACTGTGACCAAAACGTTTTATGTGTACATTATTAATTCCGTATTGAATACGTGCGAGAAAAATCTGAAACGTTTGTTTGCGTAAAAAATCGTAATCACCACCATCTCGGCTTAACACACACACGTGTCGCGTTAAGGACTGCTACTAAAATCGATTATGCGGTCGAAAACTCCAAACTACTATACTGTCGTTGAGAGAGTATAAAGTTGGGCGTCGAACAACGAAATAATACACGAAAGCGCCGATGCGGAATTTTAGCCGTACTCATATTATACTATTATAATATCCTGCCGACGGAGAAAAGTTCGTCGCGAGGCGCGGGCATTGTCGTGATGTTAATAATACATCCTACTATATGACAATATGACGACGTGATAGAATGCATCAAACGGCGACGACATTGCGCATTCGTAATAAAAATAATAAAACAATAAGGATGACGGATTTGTATATAATATGCGAATTGGTGGAAAATCGTTGATGATCTCAACGCGAAACCAAATCCTGTGTATAGCGGTGTCGTACTTTCCTCGACCTCGGTCGGCGTTGAAACCGTATGTACGAGGTTGGAAAATGAATTGGTTCTCGAGTTATGACGTCATAGCGTACAAGGGTAAATGCGACAGGAATAATTATTAAAAAAAAAAAACCGTCCGTCCGTACGAACTCGTCGGAATTATGTTTTCGATTATACTAAATATATATAGTAGAAAAACAAACGACCCGTTACGGTGAGGTGTCATTACATTTTGCTCGTTTGTTCGGAGCTGATTCCGCTGGCGCACTTCACTACATTTTATTCTATTAAATTCCTGAGAAAAATGCCCAAAAGTGGTTGGCCGACGGAAGAGGGTGTACTCGTACATGACACACGAATCATTGCGAGTATATGATGAACATTTATACAGGGCTGGTTTACCCGGTTTTATTACTCTCGGCCACTGCAGCAGTTTTTCGACTTCAATCTTGTGATCGGATTAAAGTAGTTTAAAATTTAACATCCGTATCAGGACAGGACCTAGCGTGGTGTGTAAAATATATAGGCAACTAATGAAGTCTCTCGGTCGCGGTGCGCCCGCGAGTCGTTCTATTACGATCCATATGGGGCACCATAGGTGGACGACGGAAATGTCGGTGTTCCAGTTGAGGTTGTTTTTAACCCGGGAATGGATTTTTGCGAGGACAATTCGAAAGTTTGCGATTAGATGACGGTCGGTTCTTGGTTCGGTTGTACGGAAAGTCGATGCAATGGCACAGCGCCAACACACACACTGCTTAAAGAACATTCAGATGCTGGTAAATCACTAAATCATAATATAATGTCATCCTACTCTTATGCTTAATATGCTCAGTGCACTTTAAAAATATTTTACGTTAGTTCGCCTAGTTAAATCAATGAATGGTGTATAAAATTATGATAAATTTCGTGCGAATTAGAAAAATGTAATGCCGGATGAACATAAACGTAGAACACAATGAAGCAGATCGCGAGAGACGTTAGAATGAAGGAGATTATTTGACTTTATTTTTGTAACTAAGTGTGATTGGACGACAAAAAAAAAAAAAAATACATATTTGGAATAAATTTCAAGTTTTTTATAGTATCCTTCAAAAATATATTCATGATTTATAGATGCTCCTTGTAAATATTAAAAATATAGAATATCGTAATATGTTTTTAAAGTTAATAATCAACTGTTTAAATATTATTACATTGATTTATTTTAATAATATGAAAAAATAACCACTCGACATTTTATTATCATTTTGTTTTATGATAATACCTAATTATAATTATTTTTATTTATTGACCCGTGGAAAATAATGTAAATTATAACCAATAAACTGAAATAAAACTCCACCTGGAACTATTACTATTAATATTATACATCTAGTTTTATATTTTGTCAGTCACTATTGTTCTTAGATTTCCATTCGTAGTGCATCATATAATAAATTATATTTTAAGTATAATATTATTATACAAAATTTGAAAAGTTATAAAGCATTTTCATATTAGGTTATTAGTTTCAAAATGTCATTACCATGAAATCAATATTGTAGTTGTATATTGCATTTGTTAACGCAGTAATTTTTTTTTGTATACAGTTTTTGTGATACTATGTGATTATTTTTTTAAATAAACATTATTTTGAAATACATTGAAAAAGATCAAGTTATTATAATATATAGATAAAGTATACATTATGCAGTGTTATTGACAGTACAGAGTTCAAAAGAAAACCATAGCTTATTGAATCTAAGATAAATAAACTTGATAAGTATGTCATCGGAGAATAATATTTTTTTAAATATCGAGTATAAAAATATTTATGTTAATTTTTTATTTAAGAATCAATCAAAGTATTTGTATTCTGTTGTTTAGGAGGAATAAATAAATGTTTAAATCTATATTTACAGCAGTACTTTAGGATATAATATATTTCATCCCGTGCCATGGAAACGTCACAATAATAATTTAGATTATACTATACTTAGCTATTATTTGTTTTTCCAATGGAGAACGTTAAAATTTTAAAAGCTATTTATTTATTATTATTTTTTTCATCCATTCTGCAATGTATAGGAATTAATTAATCAACGCGCTAATAGCGTATAATAATAATCATAATTATTACGGCATATAATTTACTCATTAATCACACAGTAACCAGCACCTTTATTCCATTTTGATTAGTTGACAGGCTGTTAGGGGAAAAAATTGTCGAAACGTTTTTTTTTTTTTTTTTGTCCTTGTTTTCATTTCGTTTATTATAAAATCTCAAATTTGCCGTATCACTACATAATAATGGGTATGTTGCGTATGCATAGAGAATCTCGATATATGATTTTTTCTCCTCTCCCTCGGGATTGATTTCCATTATCTGAGCTCTAAATTCGGCGTATACGTGCGTCGAATGAATGAGAAGAGGGGGACGGAAAGAGTGTATAAAAAATATCCGTACCCACTCAAATCGACTCGTCGTTTTCATTTCACCAAACGGACACGGAAAACTTCATCAACTCACGACCGTATCCAAAACATTGTCGTTGTTGAGTTTAACATTATATTCCCCGTGTAACATTTGATGTGCGGGTCCGTATATGGTATACACCGTACTTGATTATAAATAACAATATATATGTACTGTTTTTTTTTTTTACATTAGGTGTTTAACTGAAAATATATTTTAGTGGATTATAATACATACCAAAAAAAGAGTTTAGTACTCACACAATCTTAAATATCGTTTGTTAATACGTTTTAATAATATTATCATGTAAAAATATGATAAAAATGAAATTATAAATTGTACTTATGCCTAGGCCCTAGAGCAATATACTTGTATTTTTAGACACTTATGTAATAAGACAATTATTATTAAAAATTTTTGCTGATTTTAACGTGTTTACAAAGTCTTAAGCCATACAATATATTAATAATACCTACCTAATGCCTGAAGTATCAACTAACGATTTGTGTGAAATCAGCGTAATGTCTACTGGATATAATAAAATATTGTTGAAATCGTACATGTCTGTGAATGTTTGTTGCAAACTTAAATGTTTAGTATTGTTTTGTTATAGATAATAGTGGGTAAAAATATAATATTTGAAATGGAAAGCGTGAATCCTGGAATAATTTTTTTGATGAGTATACTATGATAATACTCCTGCGATAATTTCATGATGTGGCCAAGACCGTTCTCAAAATATCTTAAACGCTTTTTGGGCCAATGCGTACTACAATAAATATCAATATAATGATGTTGTATAGACGCATCGAGGTTATGGGCAAAGATATTTCATGCGTGGTCAATGGCATACATTATTATCACTTTATTATTATTATTATTATTATTATTACATTAATATATAGTATTATGGTGGCCAACTCGGCTGAGCTGCATTATAATATATTATTATTATACATTATTGCGCGCCTATACATATTACGTATATATATATATATATACATGCATGCAAGGTCGAAATCAAAATTATTTCAAATACGGTCTGCTAACGAGGGCAAAGCTTACAAGTTGACTAATGCGTTAACTTAGGCGTGACTCCGGCGCTGAAGGTCGATTTATGAATGTAAGTCCAAAAAGACCTTTCGCTTCCATTGAAAGAAATCACTCCGCTGCAGCGGAAAGTTCTCGGAGACCCCATTCTCGATGTGCGTTCACGTATATATATATATATATGTGTGTGTGTGTGTGTGTGTGCCCACGCAACTTTCCTTCTTTCTTGGCATTAGCATGCATAAGAAACAATCTCGTTTGGCGTATATGCGTATATACAACAGTACGTATATATATATATACATTTTTTTTTTTTGTTACACTTTTTTTCCTTCTTGGAACACCACAAGGACGGATTTACACGTTAACTGCGTCACGAACAGAAGTGGTACCGACTACACAGCCACGTATATACCTACGCATATATAAAGCTCTAAAAAAGTTTTTTTTTTTTCTTATGTTTTTACTCCATGATTATACGTCTTTTTTTAAAACTATCAAATGGCAGCCCATAACGTTTCTGGTCGATAATACCGCCGCCGTAGGCACTCCTTAAGTACCTATAATGATGATCAAATATTTGCATTTCATAATCTGTATGATACAGAGACTCGATGATATGAAAAATAAATTAGAACTGCAGCGTCAATTACATGCGGCAGACACGGAACCGAATCTGCCAAAGAGATATTTATGGCTTATAAAATTTCCGAACTGCTTGAAATAACAGTTAACAGTTAGAGATTACCGGTCTTCAAACGTAATTAGTTCAAACCCTATAGTATTTAATTATTTTATAAATGTACATTTTTATTTTGGAATCGATTTTTGGTTAATTTATCGATAGAAAATGTACAAAACACAGAATTCGTTCAAGGGAGTTTAAATAATATATTTTAATTTTATCCTTACAAATCAGCTAGTGTATATTATACCCGAAGTGTTTTATTCTCGATGCAAGTTATTCTATTTGCGAGTTTAAGTCCACAACGCTGTTATTCAACGTATTATAAGTAAAATTTATTATTGATTCTTATCGTCAAAACAAACGATGTTTTCGATTATCAAAAGCTCAATTTTTTACCGAAGTAGAACAACACCAGTGTTAGTGGAAGTATAGTGGAATTAATTAATCAACTTTTTCATTGCGTAACCAATTAACAAAATGAAAATGAGAATTCTCAATAGCGTTATTATAATTTTAAAGTGAATAGTGATAAGCTTATAACACTGATAACCGTCTATAAACGTTTTAGATTCTGAACGGAGTGATGGAATCTATTGATTTTACAATGATGTGTTTTTTTTTTTTTTCGTCTGTCATCACGTTTTGGGACAGAAAAATGCTTCGATTTTTTTAAAAAACAACTTTTCTGAAATAAATGTAGATGGTACTTGGGCAAGTCAAAAATCCAACTTTTCTAATACTTTTTAAAAAAATCGAAAAAAACAATAAAAAAATTACGAAAAAACAGGAAATTTTACGCAAATTCACGTTTATACAAAAAAACATTTTTTTAAAATGCTCTAACTCAAAAACAAAAAACTTCAACAACTTGAAATTTTCCCCAAATCTTTATATTAGTGTTCTCTATACATGGTTAAGTTTTCAAAGTATTTTGACTTATTTATAGACAATTTAAATTTTCGATTTTTGTATGTTTTTTTTTTAAAATATCTATAAAATTTATTTGGCTGTCCAAAAACTCTTGAAAATGTATTAAAGAATTAATTATAAGTTATATTAATAATAACTAAAAAATATCGGAGATTGTTTCACTCAAATTTTTTTATAGGCCCATAAAGTTCAAATTTGTATAAAATATGTTAAAATCGCGATAATTTGCAAGTTATTTTGTAGTTGAAAATTCATAAAATTTTTTTTATTTATACTTAAGGTTCAAAATTTTAACATTAGGTTGTCCATAAGTTAATTTTCAAAAATATATAAAAAAAATTTCTACTGGACTTAAAAGAAAAAATTTTATGACTGTTTGAAATTTAAATTGTTACGAAATTGCATTATAATTCAATTTAAATATAATATACTATATTAATATATACTCATTTTAGGCAACCATATTAACTCCGTTCAGAATCGTTATTCGTATACAATGTTATCTATTATTGTATTCAAATTTAACAAATCCATTGTAATAATGACCTATCCTATAAACGAGGTGCACTCCACCCCCAACTGTACAGCGAAGCGAGGCCCATCCGTTCTTTTTTTTTTTATTAATATTATAATGAGAGCACTATACGCTTACATATTTTATTTAATGGTTGCGTTATATTCCCGGGTAAGATTTAATGACCCCAACAAATAAGATACGGTACAAGTCGAACCGATTAATTGAAATAGGTATATGTATTGCAAGGAGATACGATTATGCGTATGTGATGTGCATATATACCTATTACCTACGTTGTCGTCGGTCTTATAATATGATGTGTTCCGGTATTATCCGTAGTCTTGTTTTTACTTTTTACTGCACAGTTCTTCTGACAGTGAGCTCGGATTGCAAGTGAATTTATTAGGGTTGAACATGCTTCAGATAGCACTCTAGTAGCAGGTACTTCCTTTCCTTGTATTCATACACACAATATTATATATGTATGATGTGTTTCCTTCACCTGACGAATAAACTTCCACTTATCAAACGGAATAAAGTACGTACTATTTATTTGTCAAGTAGAAATGTGTCTACTTATATTGTACATTCTCGTCTATAAATCATCTAAAATATTTACCGTTGATTCGTTTTTATCGACAATCATAATACTATACAATATTATAATATTTAACATATTTGCGTTTGGTTTTAGTGTATTTTTAAACATAAACATATCACCGTCGAGATTAACAATTTAAATAGGTATAATTATTTTGATAGTCTCAATATAAGTTATACGTCGAATGTATACACACATATACGTATGCGTATGTCATTACTGTAAACATATAAAAAAAAAACTATGAAAATGCAAAGGAGATTAATATTCCTCTTTTTCATAATATCTATTCTCACTTAAGAGGACGCTACACTTGTGATATTTCTAACCGTCTTACAAACTTATAACATTGCAAATTTTCGTTCAGTAGTTCAAATGGCGTGTTGTTAGCTTTAATATTAAAATTTGTCCCGTTATCAAACTTGGTGGGAAAAACATCATCGGTGTTTTGTTGGGCGGTTTTTCTACAATATTTTAATTTTTCGAACTATCTACGAGTTTTTTTAAATTGTAATATTTCACATACTCATGATTCTCTTAGTGTTCTCTCCAATAAGTTTGATAATTTAATCGCCTTACGCTAATATTAAAGCTAAAAACACAGAATTCGAACTACTAAAACGCAAGTTTGCTATGTAATACATTTGTACGAGCGAGACAATTCATGTGGTATAATATTTTTATTACTATAGTATATTTTAAAATAAAGAATATTTCAAAACAACACATTTTTATTGTATGTTTTTGATTTCCGAGACTGTAGTTGAAAAACATAGTTTTATGCGTTGTCTGTCAGTCATGGTATTGGAAATTTTTGATTTTAATTTAATTTAATTTTTCATATTCCTGTATATTGATAGAAATCAGAAGTTTTTGAAATTTGGATAGCAATAATTATTATTAGGGGTGCAAATGATAAAAGTTTTATAGGTCGTTTGTTGGGTGAACTACGACAATTCTTTAAAGTATTTGGTCCGTGAAAAAAGTGATTGCACCGAAAAAAGTTTTAATTATTATCAAACTGAAACTGACAAGCATGAACACTCTACCAGACTTTTTTCTTTATCTTGAAATTACACCAATTACATTTTATCTTTTTTTTTTTTTTGTTTTTCATAATTGCGTTTTTTGTGAAATATATAATAAATAATAAGTTCTTGGACTTCTATTTCAACTTTCAAGCCTTTGAATTATGTTAGTTTGACTTCATGTAATTACATATTTTATTAAGTTTATATACAATTCTATGAGTATAATAATACATTGTGTATAAATAAAATATTAATAGTTTATGACTTATGATATAAAATCACCCAGTTGTGTTTTTCGGAAATGTATGACCATATATATATAATATTTTAAATAAACATAATTGTGTGTACGTAGTAAATACTTATTTATATGTTGTATGATGAACAATTTTAAATAAGCTATTTATATTGAATACAAAGTTCAAATCACGTATAGTACTAAGCAATAGAAAACCAATATCATTTAGTTCTGAAAACATTTTTGTAATATTTTGTCATTTTCGAAATTAAGCGACAGAGAGGAAAATTTTACTATTTCGAACACCTACTTCGACGTTGTATTTTTAATGTAAATACTACATATAATAATACATGTAATATTACATAATATTTTTGATAAAAAAAATTCATAAACAAATAATATAAAGCAGTTATCCATAGAGACAAACCGACAACTGAACACTTATTCATTTCGTTTAACCTCCACTAAGAGATCCCAGAATTCTATAGATATTATTCCATGCCACCGAATTTTAAAAAAAAACTATACAATAATATTAACGTCTACATTTTGAAAAAAACTAAAAAAACAATAATTGAATAAATATTTTTAAATATTTTACTATTTTAGGTACTAAAATATTTTACATGGTATGAGTCCCATGGGCACGTAATTATGAACATTAAACAGTAAAATATATTTTTAATGTTATCAAAGTATCATGACCATTTTAATTTGAAAAATATTAATACGAAAGTTTGAATCCCATGATCAAAGTAAATAAAAAGCGAATACCCATACTGTAAAGCAATATAATATAGTATTCATTTTAAAATCAAAATGTAGGAAATCGCCATCCGTAACGGTCAGACAGCGCCGTGCGGAATTTAACTAAAAAGTAAAAACTATACATAATATTACTATCGTTTTTGCGCTACGTCGGTTATAATAATAAGGGGTCGTTCATTACAAACAATCATGATTTGTTCATAATCCTTACGAAGACTTTTATGTAGGAAACAAAAAAAATATATAATTATAATAATAATTCATATTCAATTCATATTTATGATAGCAATAACGATGGTAATAAAATTAAGTAGAATAATTTATTATATTCTGCTGTGCGAGTCTGCGGTTAGTGCATTATTTTGTTATTGATCCCACTGAATAACAGCATTATATTATTATTTTGAACATCGCACTTTGCGTACCTGGAATATTCATATATTAATATTGTTTTCGTTTCATTAAAATAGTTTCAAAGGTTACCTATTGGTGCGGATTTATTTTCATAAAATCTATTGCATGAAATTTCATTTGATTTCCGCCGATTTAACGTCCGTAGTGGCGTAGTTGCAATCGATGTATACCCGAAAAGCACTTTGATCGTAATTCCCATATTTCGCTGCTCTTTGGCGAATCAACGAGTCCGTGGTCTGAACTTGAACGCGATTTTTAAAATCGTAGTCAAAAGTTGCCAGTTAAAATCACTTAGTTTAACGGTTCAAAACGTATTTGATGAGTAGGGTCGTCCAACCGATAGTCAAAAACACTCTATACATATATACATACAGCCTGGACAGGCTGCAGCAGGGTTTTATGCCAATAAACGTCTATCAATATTCGGCGGGAGCTTAACCAGTTCGGTGTAGCGTAAAAATGCCGAAACCGTGATTAAATGTTTCCGGGCCATTTAATCCGGAGTATTTGTAAAGTAATTAGGCACACCCGGGACAACCGGGGGCAACTTACTGCTGCAGCTTTTCCCCGCTCTTCACTATCTTTTTTTTTTATTATTATTTTTTTATGGGCGCAGGGCGAAACAGAAATTTCCAGCGGTTGATTCGGTAACAATTGCATTTCGTTATCAAAACCACCCACCATAATGGATTTACGTTGAACATAAACGAATAAAATATCACCGTAAAAATGAAGAGTATGATTTGTTAGAAAAATACACATACACACACGCGCGCGCACGTGCACACACACACATCGAAGCATCATAATTCGATTGCGAAAATATTATATTTCTATATATAGATAGTTAAAAATACAAAAGTAGCATAGTAAATCATTTTTCCACTTGATTAGATTTGGAATAATTATTGGCTAATTTGCTGATAATAATATCGAGATACCAAATTAATTTGGTAATTTGCAAATCATAATAATACATCAGAGTTCCTACTTATTGTTTCATATCATCTTTTTCATTTCATATTCCTTTTAGCCGCTGTAATTATTTAACTAATCGCCCTATTGTTCGTATGATGAAACTGGCCAATGAGGACTTACAATTCCTTAGTATTTAGTCTACTTATTGACTTTAATTCTAAAATATGTGTAATTTTTTTTCATGTGAATTCAACAAAATCAATGTAATTTGACTCGTCCCGTATTTAATATAAATAAAAAATAAATATAAAAACTTAAAACACCGTCGAATCGTACGTGCACTTGTACACAAGTAAAAAATGAGTCTAATGTGTATTTGCTCCCTTAAATATCTAAGAGAAGAATACTCTGCCTAATGTTTTTGCTATTGCATGCATCGAAAAGGTTTACTATACCTTTATCGATATGGGTTTTCATTTTTACGGTCCGATAATAATATTTTATTACAGCCTTAGAGCAAAAAAGTAGAAATCTCAGTTCAAGCTACCCATAACCTAGAAATATTTTAGGGTCACATTAAGTGTATTGTTATTTGTTACATTTCGTTTATTATTGGATCTATTGGATTGGTAAACTTTAACAACGTAATATAATTGTTTAAAATGTACTTAGAAGATCTTTTTTAATCAAAAATCAAATTTTATTTATTTATTATTTCGCAACTGTTTTGGTTGTTTTCTTTTTGATTTGTGAACTTATAAATTACAATAAGAATAATATTTTTTAAATGTTGTCGTCTATTAATACAAAAATAATGGTTTTAGTTAAACACTTTTATTCTATTCTTCATTACATAATCACTGGTGGAATAAGAACGCAATAATAATATTTAAGATTCGCATTATGATACTTAAAGGGCTTCTTTTGAGTAATGACATTAATCGTAGGGTATACATTAGGTTTTTAAAAATATAACGTAGGTACTTATATATCATTATTTTAATATCACTCGGCAAATAAGTCATTCTTAACTCCTTATTAACTTTCTCCCTTCAAGGATCGACTGTCCTGAACAGTAATGATGACTCGTCGTATCCTTTTCAAAGTTTCATAATACCATACTCATTCTCATATCTTTTCTATATATTATTCTTTTCGTTCTTTTTCAAATTATTTCCATAACCTTACCTACTATATTCTTCCATATTTTTTTCTGATGCTCATTGCAAGTATTGATAATTATTTTTCTGTTAAATACCAACCAGCCAAATTTCTGTAGTTAAACGGTTCAATATTGACGTATTTTAAAGGTTTGACCAGTAATAATAATGATAAGTAATGATTTTTTTTTTAAATTCTGAGTAAAACGAGGAATGTATGACGTATGTATTGCTGTATTTGTTTTTAATATTATCATTTTATGTGTTTTATTATTTTTAGTTTTTGGGTCCGTGTACACGATTTTGATTGTTTAGGATTCTCCTATATACGTATATCTGGTATTTTTCTGATGGGGTCATTTTTTGAATTTTTCTTAAGTTTTTTGAATAGCCGAGAAAAAAGCGCATATAATTAGATTACGATATTATAGTTGTAGGATTACAATTTTAATTTTTGTTGGCACCCAAAACATTTACTAGATACTTTTATTATATTTTATTATTTTTATATTATTAGCATTCTGTATACTTTTCATAATTTTTGTAATATTTTAAATTGTGCTTATACTTGGGTATCCTCAGGAGGGGTGGAATATAGGGCACTTGTCTACCCTAGAATTTTAAATTTATTTTTCCAATCCTTATCCGTAAAAAATGTAAGTATAAAATGTATGACATAATCTTCATTTATTTTAAAATAATTATGCTAAAATATGTCTAGGGATGCTCATGTGCATATATATATATTATATATAAGTAATTGAAATTTTGGATTAAAAGTTAAACCTACCTTATTAAGGAATCTGTTTTATTTTACTATAGACATTTATAAATATAAACTAATCTACCCCGCCTCTTCCAGAAAACAGAATCACTTTTTCGTGAACAATTTGTGCATAGATTCAACTTTAAAATACCTACACAGCAATATATAATATACCTATATTGTATAGTATACACTATAAATTCATGCTTGTGTCTCACCTGACCGTGGATTGTGTTCTAAATTTAGGAATCTGTCACTTGTTTTATTTATTCAAATTAAAAAATGCTTCAGCACATCAAGTGCCGTACAACAACAATTATTAACGATTATATTGATTTATAATTAATATTAATTATAATGTGATAATGGCATTACTATAGATGATACTATTGTACAGTTACAACGATGGATCTTCATTTTTTAATGAAAACTTTTCTTCGGCGGCAGAATGTTCTATGCGGTAGTCGAGGCCACATGCATCTGTTAAATAAACGATAAACCTCTCAACGGCCGAGCTCGTCGTTGTTTGATTTCGAGAGTACACTATTTCCTTACGAAACATTATCTAAACGATTAACATCGCATTGACGTATTTTATATCTTCACGTTTTATTACATGATCAAAAAAAAAAAACAAAACTGTGCTGCATACAAAAGAATTCCGAGTTTCCTTTCGAAAGACCTGCACCGATTGCAGCGTATGTGTAATACATTTATATAAATAAATACGACTCATTTTTAGCAATGGCTGTTATAAATTAGACCACTAGACGTCTAGACTAGATTTCTGTTTCAATTGTATTCGTTCAATGGTGCATTTTATAGGTATTATTACGACTAGATATCCTGGGATCATTTATTTTTCTTTGTTTTTCATTTTCATTATTGAATGTCATGTAAACGCACGGATAATATGATATTATTACGAATTACAATGAGCGTGTTGTAAAATAATATAGGTAAATTACATAGTATTATTAGTGTGTTTACACGCTGCGTGTTACACTAGGCGCAGGGAGAGGGAGAGAGCCGGATATTCCGCGGCGCTAAATACGATTTTAAAAGATATTAGCTATTGTAATAATAATTACATTTCAGAAACAGCTAGGTACTTTTATGTTAAGGGATTCCAAGAATTTACATCAGGCCCGGATAGACATTAAGGTAATCAACGACGGCGCAGGGCGGTGGATTTAAACGCATTCTTCTGATAGTATATACCTCGTATAGCAGCTTTGTGTATGTATAGTCGGGTTCTGCAAGCGGACGGACTTACGGTTAGTTTAAGGTATTATCTTGCAGCTCGTGTTGGACGACCGGCAACTAATTCCACAAGGCTTCTGATCGGTAAAAATTCTTAAAACAACGGGAATAATACTGCAATGTGCGGCCGACGCGAATGGGCGGGAAGATGGGCCCGTGCATTAGTATTTTCTTTGAGAAATCGAGTGGAAACTGGATAAAGCTACGCCGGCATTTGGCAAACATTCCAAATTTTTTAAATCGATAATTTTTGAACTTTGTAAACTGCAGTGAACATAAATAATAACGTTTGCCGCTCAAATAATTATTAATAAATTAAATCCGTATTTTTCGAACAATTGCTATGCGAGTCGCAGTTCATCACATTGTAATTATTATACCTTTAATCTCGTTATATTTGTTCCACTTCAATAATAATAATTAAACAATTAATAATGTACATATGTAGTTTTAAGAAATTTAGTAATTTAATTTAGTAAGAACAATAATATTAATACGATTAATGTATGCTTTGTGTATATTGATGTTGTCCCATGTTGTAATCATAAAATCACTATATTATATTCACATTATGTAACGTTTGCGTTATTGACTTTAAACATTTTGAAAATAACAATGTGACATTATATTGAAACTTGATATTATAATATTGTTTTGTACGAAACGAAAACCGCGATAATAATAATTATAAAATATAACAAGTGGTTATTACACTTGTGTTTGAGGATAGGGTTATCTCTTTTTCATGATCCATATGGTTTAAAATGGTTTTATTATTATAATCAATATAATTATTTTGAGAATTAATTAAAACCTAAGGGTAAAAATAATAATAATAACATTATATTATAATGTCTCCTTGAAGATGATGTGTTTTATAACAAATAAAAACGTAGTGATTATAATAGACCACGATGGTATAAAAATAATTAAATAAGACCAAATAGACGATAATGTTGAACGTAAAAAAAAAAAAATAAAAATACTTCTTACTTAAAACTGCTTGTAAACATTTTGCTAAGTTCAACATTAACTTTTACGATGTCAATTATTTTGATTAAGGGCTAGAAGCGTGCGCATTAAAGAACCAGTGTCGGTTAATGTTCTTTCTTCTATCCGACCGTCCGCTAATATCTTAACATTTAGTATAGTCCGACTTGGATTGTAGTTCCTCGGCAACGTTTAAATGCGTGTCGAACGGTCATCAGAACCCCGTGTAGCACAAGGCCCGTCGAGGTTTTACGATTTTTAATTCGCTTCGGAAACCGTCTTGATGGCGGCTTAATAAAGTATATCTTTTTATTCGTAAGAACATGGTAGGGGATATCGAAAAAAAGAAAAATGTATATACATAGGATGCCTCTCAGTGAACAGTAAAAATAAATAACATTTGCCGATAATTTCAGGGCTTTGCTATCCGCGCATGTATACTCTACTTTTGGAAAATTTATCGTTTGCAATAAAATCGTATTATCATATCAGGCGCAGAGCTCGACCAAGTATTCGTTCTGATTTAAATCATCCCGATGGGTACTTTTATTTATTTATTTATTTTTCGGGGGGAATAAAAAAAAAGTCCACATTATATTAATCTACATAATATATTTTGAAGATCTTTCGAATAACGAATTGAACTAAAACCTTGGTAACCAATTTCTTATTAATACGGATAATAAATCCGTATGTATAATAAATACCCACGCGCTTTGTAATATGTACATAACATAATGAACACAATATACCGTTTGTACAGTTGATGTAAAAAATATTTTGAATTAGTTTAGGTGGGTATTATTTTTTAATCAAACGTATGATATGTGTTTTTAATTTTTTTTAAATAGCTATTGTTTTACCGAACTGAAACAAAACTACGACAAGTGCAATCATTTTTGTTTTTCGTTATTTATTGTCGTATAAAAAAAAAAATTAACTATCTTTATTAACGAAACATATTATATGCTAACTAATGAAAAATACATTTTGTCTGTATTATAACTATAAATCTATAAATGAAATACAACAATTTATGATTTTTAATTTTATCGTTAATGCATTGCGTGCTAGACTTTGCGATAGTTTAATCGAATAATATTTTAGATTCTAAATAGAGTGATGCACATTGTATTGATTTTACAAGTGTGTTTTTTTTTACTGTCATTACGTTTTGAAGCTGTAATAGTGATCGATTTTCGACTTTAGCAACTTCTCTGAAGGGAAAGTTAATCTAGTTGGTATTTTGGAGGGTCAAAAGTAAAAAAGTATCAATAGTTTTCAAAAGTATTAAGAAAAAACTCCAAAATAGTAACGGAAAAACTGGAATTTTTACTTATAACCCTATTGCATCAACTCGAACATTAAAATTATAAATATTTGAACTCGTCACCAAATTTTTATATTAGTGTTGTTTAAAAGATGTGATTGCTTAAGTGCACATCATTACAATATGGTTAAGTTTTTGAAGTATTTTGACTTAAAGTTCAAATTTTTATTTTACGAAATATATCAAACTCAAGATAATTCGCAAATTATTTTATAGATGAAAATTCGTAAGGTTTGGGTCTTTAAACTTAAGGTTAAAAATTTAACACAAGATTATCCATAAGTTTTTCTTCAAATAACTATAAAAAAAAACTCTTAATGGAGTTTTAGAAAAAAATGTTTATAAACGTCTGAAATTTAAATTTTTATTAAATTGTATAAAATAACGATTTATCCTCAAAGATTTTAGATATTTTTTTATTATTCAAAAAGTATAAGTCGTAGAAAGTTTAAACTTTTACTTGTTGCTTGCATTTTCTTTAAATCGTTTTCTTTTCAAAATATTTTACTAATTGTTAAGCCATTTATACCATTTATAGGCATTTAAAATATTCGATTTTTTTTTTTTTTATAATTGTTGAAAATTATTTTGCTGGAATAAAATACTTAAAAATGTAATAAAAATTCCACATGTTCTTAGTGTCATTCAAAAAATATTAAAAAACGTATGCATTATTATTTTTTACAAGTGTTTGAAGCGCAAATATTGACGATAACATTTGTAAAATTAATGAATACATGTTAACTAGATAAAATACAATATAGTATTTTTCCCTATACTAGTATGCCTATGATAATAATATGAGATATTACGACAACTATATGCAAGTTTTTTGAAAACAATTTTAATCATGCCAACCACTAATCCGTCCTGATTGAAAAATAAATAAATTGTATCAAAATAAAAATCTTAAAATTTAAACGTTTTTTTCTAGACCGAGCAAATATTGACATAATATACTATTCCACACTGACAAAAAATCATCTCCGTTCAGAATCATTTATCGTATAATATGATACTATGATACATTGCATTCAAATTTAACACAATCATTATAATTATTACCTATAGTCTATGGCCGAGTTCTACTCAACTTCTACTGTACCTACAGCAGAATAAGTTCCTAGTATTTTTAATTTATATACACGGTTTTAAATTAGTTTTAACGATTTTTACACAGCAATAACGAAATCAATAACTGTAGACTTAATTACTGAGAAGAAAAACAAAACCGTTATTTTCCATACCAGTGATGTTTACTAAGGAATATTATGGTATATATTACACGTGACAATAATGCAGTTTATCAAAAGAAAATATAATATAAAGGCGTACCTACGGAGAAATTCCTGCGACGAAAATTTGTGATAATATAAACGAAGGAACGGCAATATAATTGCTGGTTGTTTGTCCTGTGCAGTCTCGTTTGACATCTTACGAACACCAACCATGAGCGCTTAGGGTTAAGTATATTATACGCATCATACACACTCCACGAGTTTTCTACGTCATGTTATGTAGCTTATTAGTTTTTATCGTTGAGATCGACTGATGGCGTATTGCGATGAAATCAATTCAACGTGATCATAATCCAATAAAATATTAAGTATGTTATGAAATCAATTTTAAAAATATTACAATCGTATAGAACTCGAGTTATACAGAGTCAGTAGGACTATTTGAATAAGCTAAACGTATACAAACGTGTTCGTTTAAACATAACTTAATAATAATATTCCAAAACAACTGAACATATGTCTGACGATACGTTTTTTTTTTCGGTTTGTTTTGTTAAATACTTATTATAACACGATGTGACTGAATCATAGTTCACGCGTATCGTATTGCCTGCGGGATGAAATAATTATTTTGTAGTTATGCATTGTAAGTATTATACTTTGTGATAAACGCAATACACTAAATTAGGGGTTGACAATTAGTAATTTCTTTTCTATTGGCGCCCAAGAAATTTAAATAATATATTTTATACTAAGTTCAGAGAACCCAAATTGATTTAACTATGAGGCAAATGTATAATCAAAATTGGATATAATCAAATAAATTATTATAATAATTATTATTATTATTATTTTATTTTCTTTAATTATAATAAAAATTATTTCTAAAGGTGAAATGACTTGCTGACCGTTGAACCTCTTGTATATTTTTACCGCGGTTTTGACCTAAAAATTTTCTATGGATCGGTGTAATATTGTGACTTGTGAGGTCGTACAGGTCAACATTTTCACCAAAACTATCAATGAATAAACGCGTCTATAATATTTGTGCTCAAAGTAGGTGTGATGTATACGCGTATACGCCTACTAAAGTGTTTGCATTGTTTACGCGTACGATACGTGGCATATTATAGAATGTATACACCGTCTATAGAGACTTCTCGGAGCTTCGAATTTCTGTTCGTTCCGAGGACATATTATTATAAACATATAGTTTGTGTGAACTGTAATTTAAAACCATATTTTCCGTAGAATGGTGGCCCCCGGAGAGGGGACTAGCGAAAACAACAAAACGATAGTCGGTAATCTTCTTAAAAGTTTAATTTCGAAAAACCCACTTTTCCACGGCCGGGCGGGTAGGCGCATAGTGCGGGATATCTGCTTTCGGGTGTGCCATTACGTGTTTGCACTGCTAAAACGGTCACACGTCGTCGAAGTTTTGAAAGCGTTTTGACAGTGGGCCATTAACGACGACGGCGCGGCGCTTTCCGAGGCTCTTACGCGTAGTTTGGGGCTGAAAAGGGATAGCGCGCGCGCAGGTCATTTTATCTTCTCATCTCCACTCTGCATTACCCTCTCTCTCTCTGTCTATGAAATTGTCATGAATAACTCAACAGGCGAACAACGCGCATTTTTAAGGGTGTTTTCTACCGATTTTTACTTTTTCTTTTTTTTTTTTTTTTTTTGTTCAGGAAGCATAATGGGATACGTGACTAGTTCTGGACCGGTAGAATCAATAATAATAATAATAATATGTCCTGTGCGTGCACGAGAGAAGATGAATAAAAAATAAAGAACAATCCAACGCGCACTATTATGTAGCCACACTAAACTACTCACCGGCTAATAGCTGCAGATATCCGGCGACTTTGGCTGTCGACTTTTGGATGACATGTGTCACGCAGCATGCAGATACGGCGGACACGGCCACGATTACTGTGATTGCCGTCGCACCGCCTATTAGGACCGTACTGATTTGCCACCACACGCTTGGGATGTCGTTGAACCTGCAATATACCGTGTTCAATAGTAATAATATTATGCACATAAATATAAGTAAATGAAACGTCAGGCCAAAGCCCAACGATAATAAACATTTAATAATAAAAATTGTAACATTATACGCACGTTATACAATTAATAATCTTAAACTAATAAATTAATTCATGTAAGAAGCGCTCATTGTTACAGAAATGTTTAAAAATAAAAATAAAGTTAATAATAATTTATGTCTCTATGCACATGTACTTTGAATACAAAGTTTACTCATTCACATCGTTACATCTCAAAAACGACAAAACCCATGACCTTTAAATTTGACATATTGAATCTTCTATAAACATACTTTTAGAACAATTACAATTAGAAAGAATTTTGATTAGCACCGGCCAAGACTGTTCGTACAGCGTACAGCCAAAACCACCGTTTTATTTGAAATGTTGAGGGAATGTACTTGTATATAACTATGAATTAAACAAATTAAGTCTTTGATCAGTGAATGTAATACACTTACTAAATTATGTGTATCTGCTAAAACGTATAAAATTAGACCATGTTCTAGTATAGAAATCGTACTTTTAATTAGGTGTAGAGATCATTCGCACACTCAGGTCTGTAAACATCTAGATAATACTAGACTCAAACAATTTTGTATTAAGTTTAGAAATATTTTAACCTATCTTCTCAGAGAGACTAGACCGTGTTAATATCGTGAAGAAATTCTTAAATCAGGAAATACTAATAAAAGAGGTTGAGAACTAATTAACAAAGCCTAAAATCGTACTGAACAAAGACATATGATATCCCATAGTAAGTACCAAAATGTTTACTCTTTATTCTTTAAATATAAATAAAAATCCTGATAAAATAGCCATATCTTCAATAACAATTTTTCTCTGTAACACTTAAAATATCGAACAACTTAAAAAATTACAACCTTTTTTGATTTTTTGATTACCTAAACACCAGAAATATAACCACGCAAATACAAATATATTAATTACAATAAATAATTATAAAATAATAGACGGTGTTACAATCATAAAAGTAATTAATTCACTAAAGAGCAACATAGTTCCCAGTCATGATAACACGTAAGAAATATTTTACTTCACTTCTGAAACCACTATCTCATATATTATTAAACCCTTCTAATTCTCAAGCAATTTTTCCTAGTATATTAAAAAATGTCACGATCTGAACAAATTATAAAAAAAGGGGACGAGAATAATGTGGACATATCTTATGCAATGATAGTGTTTGAAAATATAATGAAATTAAATTTACAAAATAATCTTAAATACCACAATCTTGTATCTCCTTAGTTCCTAACCGTATAATAATACGGTTTTAATTATTTTTACAATAAAGACAAGTACCAACCAAGGAATCAACAATGTAATCACTTCAGTATATACTGCACTAGATAAAAATAAAAAAAATATGCTTCAGTATATCTAGACTAGGAAAAAGCCTTTGACACTGATAAACATAATATATTAATATCGAAAAAAGAAAACCTAGGTATAAACATTTTTCCCTAAAACTGATTGATTCTTATTTATTTCATAGAACGCAATGTTTAAACTTAAATGGGATACTAAGCACAAGGAATTTATCACATGTGGTCTCATACAGTGTATACTTCACTATTTCATCTACTATTGAATGTATATATAAATAACACTTCATTACTGATATTAAACGGAGAACTTGGTTCCTATGCAATTGACACGGCTAGTATTGTAATAGGATGAGAGTATTTGGGAGTAGGATTTTCACAAAATCCAGGCTGATATTAAATCCATTAAAAATTATTCCCCATTCTATACTGTTTCGTGCGAAGCCGTCTAATTATTCGTCCACAATTTAATTTACGAACATGCAATTTTAAAAAAGGATATAAGAAAATGTCAATGCGATACGTATAATAATATTACGCAACGAGCTGAGGCAGGCATCGCTGTCAAGCAATATAACAAAATTTGTACCTCGCTATCCAAGTATCTATATTATGTATTTTTTCGTAACGCGTATCGCGTTTCGTTAAAATTAGTAATATCTACAAATGCATCACGACAAGAAAAAAATAAACATATTTGAAACACGATAGATTTTTAAAGGAAGTGTTTCGAGTTACAAACAAAAATAAAAAAATAATGCGGATGAAGATAATTTAAATATTTTCAAGAGTAGTGCAATAGTACACGCTGCGCACCGAAAGAATAGTGCGCTCATTTACATAATGTAATAGTTGAAATCCCACATAAACTATTGGCGAATTCAATTTACCTATGGGAGATTGAGTGGATTTCTTCTGATTATATTACAAGTAAATAACATTTACGCAGATATATATATATATATATATATATATATATATATAATATAATTTATGTATGCAAATTTTAACCACTCAAGGTAAGTAATAACACAAAATCGTACTAAATATGTTAGGCAAATATTTACATACAGGTACGTATAATATGTTTATTTTTAACCTAGCTGGATTTTGTTCAATAGAACTGCACGTAACTGAATGATGTGAACTTGAAAAAAAAATTGTACAGAATATAATATTTTATAAAAAAATTATAAGATTATAATATATATATATGATACTATATACCTAGTTTGAAATTGATAGGAATATTATTGGTTGTGTACCATACGTATGTTAAATGAATAATGTTTTATACCTACAGGACTATATAATTGTTTTTTTTTTTTAAATATTACAATAATTACATATCTATTTCAATGATCATAGAAAAAATAACTTATATGACCTTTTGAATGTTTGATAAATTAATGCAATATTATATTGAACAAATGTTATAATATTAGGTGTACAGTTCAATATTTGTTTAAGTGATGAAAATAAGTTTTCTACGGAAACGTTCTCGACATCAATACATTATAGTATTGCACTAAATCCTGTATAACATAGTGTTTTTAGACCATAAAGTTATTGTCGGGCGACGCTCCATTTTACACAACGATAAAACGCGTACAATATAATAATATTATTATTCAGCTGATGATGCGACGAAGTTCACAAAACGATAATCTGACTTTTTGTTATATTATCATTTTTACATTTCGGATTTATCCTCGAGGTGAAATCGGACGATACGGTTGGTACGTGAAAGGAAAAATACCGTTTCAACGTGGTTCCTAGTCCTTTTAAACAATATAATACCCATCATTTATTTGTTTCAATCCCGCAGGCGGTGGCGTTGTTTTGAATGCAATGCGGGAAAACGCAATAAACCAACTTTGTTGTGTATATAAATAATAATAACCACATAAAATGAGTGATTCTGGTATAAACTTTAACGGAGAACACACCACATGTTATAGCTGAAAACAGAAAGTAATTCTTTTCCCAAACTATATTTCCTGGCTGCCAAAGTCGTTTCCGTTATTGTTTTTCCGGTTCAGTAGATGTTTGGGAAATTGTTTGAGACACGCATACGTACGGCGGCGGTATACGTATATACATTCTATACGCAATTAAATCGGATTTTCCCGTCGTCGAACTAATACCCGTATGATATTAGAAGACTTCATAACTCACACGTGGGCTCTTCTCCCGCCCCCGCCGCGCTCGTCATCACTTTCACACACTATTGTCATGTACTATCGATCTGTCTCCGTCTCGTTCATTCTGTATAAATTTATCTTTTTTTGTGAATTTCTCTCTCTCTCTCTCTCTCTCTCCCTCTCTCTCTCTTTCTATTCGTCTGTCTTTTTCTCGTTTTCACTAACCTCAACGATTTTTTGTCCATCTTTCTCTCTATAAGTCTATATTATACACATAGTATTAATCGAAAACATAGTATCTAGGTATATATATATTTCTCAATCCGAAAAGCTATTCGATATTATTTATCTAACAGCTAAGGTGCTAAGCGATAAATGATAAAAGTATTGGTCTGTTTCGAGTTTAAATCGGTTAGAAGTAGTGCGCCTCCTTCATCAAACAGATGTAAATTAATATCATCGTCACATGACTGATTTTTAGTGATGTAGTTCCAAGTCCGGAGGTTTTAAGGTTAAAACCTTGGCCTAAAACCTTGGTATTTTCTTCTGCTTATAAACTTCTCCAAATATCAGTTACGTATAGGTATGCACTTTCCGTAACGAAAGAGATAAGTGAAAGAACACATTTTCCATATTAAAAAACTTAAATTATATCTTAGAAATACTATAATAAAGTACATAGGTGGTGAATAGTTTATAGCATTACAAAAAAGAAACTCACGAACTATCGTGATATAAGTTTAACAGCGTACGAAGTTCTTGATGAATTTTCAATATATTTTAGAAGAGTAATAGATGCAGACATAATTTAGACACAAATAAATAAATATTATGTGCTGCTAGTTTTTAAAAAATTAATACATTTAAAATAATCTATAAACTTTTTTTTATTTTACATTTTTTTCTATTGTTGTGTTGAACTGTAATAATTTAAAATATCATTATTCCGTTAGTCAAATTTTTTTTTATTATTATCAGGAAAGGAACCTACAATTGGTGTGCAAGTTTGGTAAAGTAGGTACAAGGTGTTTTGTATTTCGTACTATAATATTTGTTCATAATGTTACACGTCGTCGTGTTTTTACGTCAGATTTTTTTAACCTCACCCCCTCCCTGTGATTATCCTGACTAGACCACTATACTGGTTTAGTACGTGTATAGTAGATGCTCATCCTAAGACTACAACTTCTGAACATCAACAACGTTTTCTCAATGGTAAATATTGGTAAGCATAGTATACTATATATACATCATATATTCTATCCTTTCAAGATATTCCGTATGGAAATTTATACGAGAAAATTCCCCGAAAAACATTCCGATGAATTACTTGTGTGTGTTTGATCGTGGTCGGAGGACGTACAGTTATGTACTGCAGAATAAAACCTGGTTTATCGTCTTTGATATGTTTATGATGTCATTATATTTCACGTTCAGAAGAGACGCCAAAGGTATTATAAACCTGCGTCCCGGCGGAACTCTAGTATATTATATTGAATATACATTATGACTGTGGATGTTGTATTGAATATAGTATAAATACAATTTCAAATGGAACCTATACGAAATTATACTGCCGAGACGATGAGTTCATAACGGGTCCATTGCATGCAGTTTGTATTGTTATTTTATTATATGTATTAACATGAAATACATAAACGATAAACATTTGATCTGTATACGACAACGATAGATGCGAGTAATTTTTTATCACCTATAATACATTTTCGAATTAAATACGATTTAAGATATAAATAAAGATGTTAATATGCATTCAATGAGCAGTTGAAATTTATAAATGTGTACCTATCTATAATCAACGAATAATAAATTGAAAATAAATCTTTACAGTCTCTGTAATATGGTGACATTTTATATTACGATGATTGTTTATATACCATTTATAACACATAATTATTAATAACCATTAATTATTGTCATTAATATATTATTATAATTTTTATTTTATTTTTTATATTTCTTTATTCCAAATTAAAACTACATATAGAAGGATTGAAAATTCATATAATATTTATGTCTACCACCTTTAAGCTGACCTTGATATGGTGGTAAGTACACAGTTGTTGCTATATAACAAATCAATAATAGTACAATAAAATATAGATATAATTAATACATTATTGTTTAGTGATTATAATTATAGTACAATAATTAATTTGAACATTAATTTATACATTTAGGTTACCACATATACAACAACAAACTATACAAACAAACTATTTCAGTTAATTTAGAAACTAATTAACAATTATTTTATATATATATTAGATTTTTTACATTTCTTATGTTGTAGAATACATTTTTTTATTATAAATTGGCATTGAACTATAAAATATCGATCCAAGATAATCGATGTATTTCTTACCAAATGCCTTTTCAGTAAAGTTTAATTCTGCGTAATATGCTCTAATTTTCCTTTTATTACATATTTTATTGACATACACCCATAGATAATTCCTTTTTATAAACATAATTACAGTTGTTTTTTCATACGAACTTTTCACAATATATAATAAACTTAATTTTTTTTAAACATTTAGAAATTGAACTTACCAAGTTTTCTTTACATAAACAGATCCTAATGATTTGTCTTTGTTGTAATTATAAGCGATTGTACTAAATTCCTAGTTAGACAGCTGTTATTGAATACAAGTATTGAAAAAATGTCCAATCAAGATATTGAAGTGGACTTACTTAACTAAAATCGAGTACCTACTTATACTTCCTGCTACGTTGTTGCCGCAATCGATATCATATAAATTTATAATACAATGTACTGCACGAGTATAATATAAATGTGTGTATACAATATATATATAGTAGACTGGTTATTAAGGTAATCCGATCGACGCACAGGTACCTAAGGGTTTAGGCCATTTAGGGCCGTGGCCGCAGTCTTCGAGGCTTGTATGCCAATATAATATAACAGACGAGGCGTATTAGCTAGGCTGAGATAAATCGACAGCCAGCCCTTCTATACGTCACTTGGCTTGGCTTTATTATGGGAAAATGATGGTGACGGACGAAGAATGTTGTTTTGTGACGGTGGGCGATAATGAAGGACAAGAGAGATTGGGATGATTGTGTAAAATACGCTACTAGTATAATAGGTACACCTAATTAAACTACATGGAAAGAGTTCCCAACTTGATATTACAAAATTGTTTAGTACAAAGATCTTGCGGTGGGATGGTACGGCTATAATAGTTCACTTGCGTTGGTTCAATAACATGCAATATTATAAAATTAATTATTAGGAAAATTAAGGAATATATACAACGCATTATTTAAATAATGTAAATTTATATGATTATATATGTTCATTTATATGTATAATATCCAAAGTATATGAAAATTAAGAGTGCAAATGGGTTTTAGTACCGGAGACAATATAATTCTAGTAATAAAACATTTTCACGACAAAAATGCCACAGAATAGAGAAAAAACAAATATTCATTAAAAGGAATATATTTCTAACAATAACTTTTTTTGTTTTAATTCCGACCTATTATTTCGAACACGTATACACATTGTACTTATTATACTATTGCAGCGTGTAGATATAGATTGGGGGACACAACATTTTTATGCTCTAAAACAGCGGTCTCCAACCTACGGCCCGTCAAGCTTTTTTAGCTGGCCCGCCAAGCTAACTTATGTTTTGAAAATATTATAATAATTTTTAAATTATTAATTTCCTATTCAAAAAATAATTTATTAGACTATAAATTATAGACTATATTTATTTTTTCAGGTGTTGTTTTTTACAACTATATTTAAATAAAATATACAATTTTAAATTGTTAGAAAATAGTTCTTGTCCATCCTCGATTAAATTTTCTATTTATGCATCCCAAGTAATTTTGACCTGCGATTCAAAAGCAAATTTCAAATTTGGCCCTCCGTAAAAAAAAGTTGGAGATCCCTGTAGCTTTAAAATATTAGAACATATTAAAACGAGAAACGTTCATAACGCAAAACGATTGATTTATATTTGGTACCGTACTCCTATAGTCCTGTCCCGTCCTTTCTCTCCGTCTGTCTGTCCACGGTCTCACTTTCTCTCGCTTACGCAGTAATTTGCTTTTAAGTAAATCCACTCAACTGACGACCAGCGAGGAGAAAATAACTATTATTATAATATCCGAACTACAAACTCCGCAGGTTTTCATCTTTTGAACAATCGCGCTGACGACGTCGGCGGCGGAGCTCGACATGCGATTTATCGTGAAAACGTTCCGCAAATTCCTTTGATCCGAATGAATCTCCTCTCCGGGCCAGAACGTGTCCTGTACACTATAATAAAGCTGTACGCGGTCTGTATACCAGTAGCCCATTCGTTTGCGTCGTTATTGAACGGCGGGCTAAAGTATAGTTTTAAAATGACTGGTCGAAAACGTAGGTATTACATATTTCAATAGTTATATAGGAGTAGATCTCTGGTTACAATTGATAATTACGTACGTGTATTGTTATTGAATGCTGTTTTGCTACACAACGTTTCCTGTTTGTCACTTCGTTTTGTGCTGCTGTTACGATAATATTAAAATATATACACTTACGCATTATATAGTGCAAAACCGATTTTAAATCTAACTTCAAATCCCCTACTCGTCCGCCTGACTGCGCAGTGATAGCCGTTTTAAAATTGTCAGTAACCAAAAATAACTTATATATTTTCATAAAAATCACAGAAATGAACTCCTCACTCAGCCTCAAAGAGAAAAGAATAATGTTGTACAATAATTTCTAAGACGCATTTTAGTTATCTTGTATAAATATCCGTGGCTACCATAATACGATTGGTGTGCAAACCATCCAGGTAACACTGATTACTCAGGTGGCAGTCATATCTATCAGATTTATTTAGTTATCTTATCAAAAACCAATGTGACCAGTTTGTTTAAATAAATAAATAAAAATACGTAATTGTCTAAATAAGTTTTATTTTTCTACCGAAGTATCACCACTAAGAGGTTTTTTCAATCTGTAAATTCTATAAATTGTCATCGTTCATCACTTATATACATTGCGGAATTAAAATAATGACATTATACATGTCGGTATAGGTGTGCCACAGAGTCGGAAAAAAAAATTCGTTATTTCTCTGAATAACAAATGAAAGCATAAATAGAACTGATTAGTTTGTGAATAAAGAATACAATTTTGTATTGAATACATACAATCACTCTTGATATTAGTTCACTTTGTAAGTAAATTAATAATTTTGAATAAAAAAGTAAAATAAATTGTAAATTATATTCAATTTTTTTTTATATACAATGTAAAATATAGATATTATTTAATACAATATTTATAACAATTCGAAGTTTATACTTTAAGTTATCTACGAAATATTAGAATTAAACAAGATTATGTGGAATAATAAATGACGAATAGTTGCATAAGTAATGAAAAACAAAACGAACAATCGTAATAGTTAACTTAATAAATGAAAAAAAAAAAAAAATACGAATAATCGAATAAAAAATAAAAGAATAAAGAATATTTTTTTATTCAAATAATTTCTTGGATATTTTTGAACTCGGCATTAGTAGGTATATGCAGTTAAAATGCTCTTCATACAATATTTTAAATTATTACATGTCATTTCAAGCGGTAAATACTTTATTATCGTATACTCATCTGAATATTGATAAATATAAAAAGAGCCTTACCCTGGGTGGCTGGGTTTGAACATTTTCTGGAAAGACAAAATAAATTATATTATGTTTGGAGAAAATTGCCTTTTCAGCAAAAAATAAAATTTTAAATAATTTCCAACAGGTATTTCTATAATAATACACTTGTAAAATGCTCAGTTTGCACAAAAAAAAAAAAAAAATGTATACTTACCGACATTACAATTACAATAATGTTAATAAATGATGCTTTTGTGAAATATTTTTCTTCTTCAGAGGCCTATACAATTCCAGATGTTGGCTACCATTCCAGCAACGCTCTGTCGCGGTCGGTTGTAACACAAACAACAATAATTCAGTTATTTCCAAAATATACCCTTATTATTATTATGAAGGCATGATATTCTTCTTCTAACAGGTACATTTATTCCAAATTATTAATCTTGAAAAAATAATTTAAGTATTAAATACACATAGTACTCTCGTTCCTAATTATGTGTTTATGAGCATAAGTATTGACAATTTCTTATCTTAATGATGTTTACAAGCTCAGTGTACTTGTTCATTCTCGTAAGAATTTCGATGTTCGTAATCCGAGCAGTCTATTGTGAAATATTGCAGGAAATCATGGGCGCTTTTTATGTTTTAATAGTGACAGTGATGCATCTATAATAATATAGTTTATGATATGATAACGACTTAGTTGAGGATTGTGCGTTAGAATACTACTATTACCTACTACACAAACCGCGTCAGAATTCCGAAAGGTTGTATTGCACGTTCATTAAACTTAAAAGTTTATTAATACCGAACTTACCGTGACGTTGCGCCATCATCACGACGTTACGTAGTATAACATTCATGTCACATCCGTACGGTGAAGTGCACAATAATAATGTTATGCGTATTCTAATTTCTAGTTAATACATATAGAAACCAAATAGTTTTAATCTATGCACATCAGAGGTTGTCCAGAAAGTGTTTCATTTTGCATTGCATAAAATCGTATCCACAGTTGGTTTTTTTAACAGATACCTATATTTACTATTTATAAATTTGATAATCATTTTCTACATAAATTTACTTTTTTTTTCTTTTACAAACAATAATATTATGTAAATGATAGAATTAAAATGGGACTGTTTTCCAAAAACGTTCGCGTTTGAATTTTGTCGGGACAACGAGACATTATTATCAAAAAAAGGACAATTCCGTTTTAAACGGGATGTAGGGTTACTCTACATTAGACTATAGTATAGAATATAGAGTAATATTATTATAGTAGTATTTTATAAACATATCAATATATTTTCGAAATATTTTAATGAAATTTGTGTTGATTTTAGGGATTTGAAATTTTCTATTAAAATCTAACCATATTTAGAAATAAAAACTGATTCACTCGACTTCTTTTATTCAGTAACGTTTTTTTTTGAGAGCAATATTGCACATTGGGTTTTAATTTTAAAAGACCGATCCAGCAATATCATTCACAAGTTACAAGGATAAATGACCCGTTTTAGTTTTATTTTATGAACTATATCAACTATTACGATATCGTTCTTCTAAAAATGAAAGAAACAACCGAAGAAAATTCTATATGATTGAGTACATTGAATTTGAAAATGGTTATCAGATCATGCGAACGTCTAAAAAAAAAACTATCTGACGGGAAATTCTTCGTCGGAGTATATAATTTCCGTTTTTTCAAAGTACGTTTAAGTAAGATTGTGCGGAGGATGTGTTAGGTGAAAATTGTCAAGGAAAATATCTATTGTTATGGTTCTATGATTTCTTGGTTTTGCCTTGTATGAATTCTTTGATTTTTCGTGTTCAATATAAAATGTTCAACAAGATACACACACACACACACACACACACACACACACACACACACACACACACACACACACACACACACACCCACACATACACATTTACCTGTTTCACTGAAGGTTTTAGATATATGTCAATATTTTACTTTTATTCAGATATACAAACAATATGTGCAGAATAATACATTGTTTTTCGATGAAAACTTACAAAATATTATATAGGTAATATTGTGCGTAATAACATATATGTTTTATAAATATACACATGCTATATTATGTATTGTACCTACGTGTTATTATATTTAGCCAGAAAAGAATTACTTATTCGTTAGTGTATTTCAAATAAAATTGCACCACTACGTATATATTGCGACTTTAATACTATATATTATATACGTTGTGTATAAATGTGTAATACTTTACACAATATGACGTCGTTATAACGCATAAATTGGCAAGTTAAAATGAATACATATCGCTTGTGTAGGTACGTATATATAATACACGGAGAGGGAGAACAATATCGACAACGATGCCGGCAATGTCCGTATAAAATAAATAAGTCTATATATGTTTATTTATATTCTTGTTCCGTTGCAACACGATTTATAGGTAAGCGAAAAGTAGTGTTTTCTCATTGGACATACGCGTCTCTTTATCCGCGTGGAAAACGTAAAAAAAATGTACGATACGCCTGCAATATTATCTTTTATGCTAGTGGTTCCCAACCGGGGTGGAATTCCCCTTCTGCGGGGAGGAAAAAAGAACTAATAGTCATTATGGTTGTAAAATATATACAGTTATTTTGTAAAATTGATTTGTACGGCTTTCTAAAATAAAAGGTTACCAAAGCTCTAATTTAAGCGGGAGGAGGCGTGCGATTTAAAAAAATTTACAAGGAGGGGTGTAGAATAACGTTTGGGACCACTGGTCTATACGCAGTAAAATAGATATGCTGCCGACAAGGGGGTTACTGCGTTGCTGCGGTTGTGGGGTCCAGGGAGACGATTTCGGCAAACGATAATGTGAAGATGATTGCTCCGAGGGTACATTTTTCACGGGACCGAAGGGTGGTGGCCGAATCGTTAGTCTTTCTTGTTTATCGCTCTCCAACCCTCCTCTCACGAGCAATAAAAGTTTGTTTATTTTATTATTACTATATCTTTCGGGGTTTTTTTTTTCACTACTGTTGTTTCAATATGAACATTATATAATATATGAAATAATATTAATAAATATAGCAAAATAAACGATAGTGAGTGCAGTACGCGCATATACAATAATACACGGCGATGGACCGAATTAAACGGCGTGGAAGTCTTATTTAATTTTCCTCTTGCCCGTCGTCGGTCGGACGAAATTAATAATGCGTGCCCGTAGGCCGTTTGTTCTATATAATATAAAATTCATTCGTCGTTATACCTATTATACATCGAACCCATATCGTCCCTTCTCTTCCGCACTGTTTTTCTGAAATACTCTGCTTTACTGCTTTTCTGCCCGTCCGCTTTCTCCATTCGTTAGCTGTCGGACCTTTTCGCGTGCGTACGCGTGTGTGGGCACGTGGGCCGTAGCTGTGTGTGGGTGTCCGGTGCAAATAAATTCGTTCAGGATAATTACATCACGTATAACCGAGACCACTAGCTAACCACGGTCGTGACCACTTTTTTTATTTCGCCCCCGTTCCCCCGTTTACCGTTTTTACCGTCTACCCATCTTCTACATATACAATATTATACTCTCATCCTGTTTCGTGCGCAAACGACGTTATCACCGTGTTTACCCTTAACTTATGGACCTCAGCAATTAATGCAATTATACTTTCTTCTTTTTTTTTTTCCTGTTTTTATCATTAATTACAATACATTAGTATATATGTGGTGGTCCTGTACATAATATACGTTTAAGGATAAACGGCTACAACAGCAGTAATGACTGAAAAATTGAAAGAAAAAAATAAAACCCTCGTTGAATTTATAAAAACATTTTTTTTTCCTACACGTTTCTCGGGAGCTTCATTTTTTTCCTTCTTCCAGCGGTCATTACAGGATCGTAAATCAATTGATTTACTGCGTCGTAAATGGAGGGCCGTTAAATATTATATTGATCACATTCGTTTTACATCAAATTAAATTAGTAACTAGACAGACGTCATAAGATTCAACGTTAATATTATATTTCATAGAAAATAATCAAAAACGCTAACTGTATGTAATATTATAAATAAATTACTTTGTTAGTAACAGTAGGTATAATTGTTTTGTATATTATATGTTTTTGAAAATTATCAATCGTATTATTAATTGGACTACAGTAGGTATTTGAAATAAAAAAACGACATGGATTATAAAAGCATACGAAAAGGAATGAGAAATGAAATAAAATAAGTAAAAAAAAATAATTACATGGCAAATATAATAATAAACATGAAATTGTGACATTTAAGTTGTATTCTTATAATAATAAAATTATTATTAATGAGTACCCTGGTGTACCGTAGATTATATACCATTTATAATAAAGTAGATATAAAAACAAATACTACCGTTGCGTTTCTAATTAATTTTATTGATTTTCGATAATCATTTATTATTAGTATTTAATTTTTTTTTTTTTAATACACTAATTGAATGTATTTTGGTGCTTTGAGCCCGATTTAAAGCGTTACCGATGTAACGAATAATATAATATATTTTATATAATTCCATCCTGTCTCCTATCCTAAATAACGAAATAAAAGTTTTCTAATGACGAAAATAAATGCTGTCATTTATTAAAAAAAAAAAAAAAAAATGTAAACGTATAAAACAAAACCTCTTATATGAAAAATATATTACATCATTATATCACACTGAACATAGACTGAAACGTTGCCAAGTTTTCTTGCTTTTATTTCGCGTGCCGGGGATTGTATTCCGTAACATTAAGTACGACTAATCATAATCACACGTACAATGCACATATTATATTCTGTTGCTCTAAACCACTGCGCTGCACAAAGCATAAGTTTTAAAGTAGTTGCTATATCGACTGCCGGGCGTTTATACTCTCTGAACAGTTTTATCGTGAATGTATGCTCTCGTGAAAACGAATTAAATCTAACTAATATACATAAATATATTTACATATATATATATACTCGTATGTATGTGTTTTCAATTAGCTTACCGTACGAGACGTGCATTGCGCATAATTTACTGCACTCGATGCTGCAGCATTCAAAAGGAGAACAAAATGTTATGATCATGCGTCCGTGGTTACAAGCTATATTTTAATGTCTAATGTCTTTGGACAATTAATTTGTTTTTATTCGTGAGATTGTAAAATACGTTAAACGAATCGTATAGGAGGCACACCTATTGAATATGGATTAATATTGTTTTCATCGCGTGTACTTAAGTAACGGAATCAATTCAAAACGTAAATAATACCATATAATAGGTTATCATAATTTATCGTATGCATTTGGTTTTCATGACCGGCCTCGAGACTAGCCATGCCGCATCGTGTTGGAGTTTGAACCATTGATCTCCAATATTTTTCAAAAATTTTGATATTTTCAAAGTCTTAACTTACTGGTGATTGACATCTATACTTATTTGTATTGTATTACATTGGTGTATTTATGACAAAATAAGTATCGAGTAACGTACATAAGTTTATAGGTTAATTTATTTTACTCAATTACAAATAATTGAAAAATAAAGTCAAGTAAAACATAATTTTTATCGAATTAATTGTTATTTAATGTAACGTTTACATACGTATACAATGAGAAAAGTATGAAAAGTAATATAAATCACACTTAGATTTTTGTTGTGAAAATTAAACCGCTGTTTATTGTTTCTAGTTAGTAGTCAAAATGACCAGATTAGTCTCATAATGTTGAACATCAATAATATAATATCTATATTAATAAAAATAATAATAAATAATGTGATGTACACGACAACAAAAACCTTACGTAAATTGACATCGCAGAAAAAAAAAACTTATTATCTACTCTATAAACATATTTAATATGTTAAAATTGAATAATATCATTCAATGGTACCATAGTAAAAATAATAACAACAGATCGCAAGTTTGCAATGGTAAAATTAATTTTTTCTACGATCGACCAATAAAACTCTAAAGACAGACTAGTTTTACACTTGCGATGTGTTGTAGGTACAACGAGACCGAGTGTTTGGCTTACAAACAGAAAATTAACATATTCAATATTTGAATATTGAAGAACTGTTTAACGATAAAATTACTAAATATAGTTAATGTGAACATATTTGATATGGTTAGAACTTTATACCGGTGGAGGAAATTGTTTTATAGTTTTAATAAATATTATCTTTTATGTACTGTCCTGATGAGCACATTATACACACAGTAAATGTAATACTAAAAATTCTTCTCGCTTAAACGATTGAATAAATTAGATTTAAAATTAAGATGGTCTTTTGAATATATCAGCATTTTACAAGAAAATTACAATAAATGACGAGAGGAACTTCGACATTTCTGTTTATGTAATATCATGAATGTATATTATTATTTTCAAACTTATGTTAAATCCAAACAAAAAGTTATAACCAATGTAATACTTTAAAATTGATTGAAAGTTTTATGTTGCTGCTTTATAAACATGGATAACTTATTAATTTGAAAAATATATTTTTTACTGTTTCTTTTTTACCTGAAATATAAGCTATCTACATTAAATATTAACGGGAACAATAGTTGTATAAGTTAAGTTTTTTAATTCGAGAGCTATTTTAAAGCTAAATTGAAAATTATGACTAATGATTTAGGGAATCAAATTAATGCATAAGTATTTAGAAAAAACGATTTTCAACCAATATTATGGTAGGTAATATATTTTGTAGAAATAACTCGATTTTCTTTAAGTCACCTGTTTGTGGTGTTAAGTATATCATTTGGTTATTAAAATTTCATTTCGGTAAAAGTCTTCAAAACTTTAATAACTAGAAATTTAATTAAACTTTATAAAGTTTCGTATCACGGACATTAATCAAATTGAAAAAAAAAAAAAAAAAAACAATTAAAACAGTATGTGGATTTTATATTATTTTCTTATGAATAAATTAAAATAAGTAAGCACTTCAATAGCGTTTGAAAATTCAATAGTACATAGTTGGTAATACTAATAATATATTAAAAACAATTAAATATATTGGAAAGTACTTTTTAAATAAGTAATGTGTGCACATTATCGTGCCAGTGCATTTTTAAATATTTTTTCACTTAGGTGGTAAGTAACTATTTTTTAGCCATTCTTATTTAAATTTGTAAACGTTTCAAGAGTCATGTGAATGTATTCATCATTAAGTTTTCCCTACTTTATTAGTTTTTGATATACTTGATATGGGCAGAAATCACGTTTTTATTTCTATAAATATATGTATTCATTAGTTTTTTTTTTTAACAGTCTGCGAGTTTTACACTTCAAATACCTAGTCTTGAAATTGGTTTCTTCTGCTGACGGTACTTAATCTCAGTCTGATCATGTGTTTGAATTCGGTTTCGTCCAGTTTTTATTGCCGAGGAAGAAATTTAATAAAACCTCAAAAACGTGTATGTATACTGTCTGCTGGTAAAAATTCGATTAAAATCGTTTAACTTGACTAGTATCGTAAATTAAATTCTTTATAAAACTAAATAAGAAGAGATAATAGTGTACTTGTTACTTTAAAAAAGATATACACGCACATTGCGGTTTGTATGGAATTTTTATTCCATTTTAAAACTAATTGCAGAAAGTTTTTCAATTTTAGTGTGTCTGAATAGTGATCTTTATTGATACAAAGGGGAGGATGGGGCGAATGTCATGTCTTGGCTGTAATTACCATGTGCTTTTTATGTTGTAATTGTATGTTGTTTTATATTATTGTTTAATACGTTCTAAAGACAATGCTAAGACAATTTTTATCATATTTATGTAAACACTATTCAAATAATTTATGAATAAATAATATGATTTTTTAGTATTTATGAATAACAAAATAAAAAACCTTTTAAATTACCGGCTAATTCATTATTACTGATATGGGGTATAGCTCATTTATCTTATTATCAGAATTTATAACCCTTGTAATGTAGGTCATGAATTATGTTCGATAACATAGTATTAAAGAGAAACTTAAATAATGATGCCCAAGGGATTCTTCTATTTCCTCTACCTATCCTTCACATGGTCAACACTGGGCTATACACATGCATAACAATATGTTTAATCACAATACCCTGTTGATAATGCATTTCGTTGGTGAGCAACCCGTATCTAATCATCACGAATTCACGATATTATGATGTATTGATATATCGATATTGAAGCGTAAACGGTAGTGGAGTTAAAATATTCATATTTCAATTTAAAACACAAACTAGATAATATAGGCGAAACGCAGAGCACAGTCCATGAGTAAATTAAGTAAGTTAATATAATATTGTTACATTTATGCGAACACTGCGCGCGCGGATAAAAGTATAGACGAAATCGGAAGAATTGCGGATCGTGGCGTTACCAATAATTTGGAAAATTGAACATGCTGATGATAATAGTATTATATTACGTTTCGTTTTATCTACTTTAATGATGCCCTTTTGTTCCTCATCAAATATGTATACCTACATGGTCGGTACGCGTTTATATTTCAGTAGTGGCGTTCCATTTGAAAGCGAACACTTTTTATTCCTCGATAAGAGTAAATAAGCGAAACATCGACAGACTTTTCTCCGGTAGAAAGGGCAATACTGCGTACCTATACGCGCGAAAACGAAAATCGTAACACGAAAGACGATATAGTCTAGGAATACGTTTGGAAATATGTTCAACACAACCGATACCCGGATTCCAGCTATTACCATTTTTCACCCTAAATATTCCGATGAAGTTTTGGCGGAAAATAATATTGCATACGGCGCTATAGCAGCGGTTCCCAAACCTTGAACATGGTAGTATAATACAAGTGTGATTGTCTGTTTTTGGAAAAATAAGCCGTTAAAAACGTACACCTCGTAAAGATTTTTTCCATCTACCTCCATGTTATAGTTTTAATTTTTATATTTATACATTGGTAGTTTATATATATATATATATACTTTATATCAATAGATCATATCTACATCATGCCTGACACGAGAAAAAAACATGGTGGTGGCTTTTTTGTGGTCCAATTTTAGTCATAAAAAAATATGCGATATGGTGCATAATAAATTAACACTAGTTCATTTAACTCTTTTTTTATTTTTCATGGGCTACAGTGCATTTTGAATGGGGTCGTAGTGTCTTTGGTTCACCACGGTGCACAGTTTCGTCCAATAAGTATGAAAAAAAATGAAAATATTAAAATCCCAAAACAAAAGTCTTGATGATACAAAACGTTGACAAAAACCATTCAGAGGGAAATCATACAGTATTGGGTGACAGTGATTGTACGTTGACGCCGGAAAGAAGGGAAATCTTTTCTTTTTTTTTTCCACTGCAGTCACAAAAGACTATGTTGTCCCCCTTCCACCCATACGAGCTCGGAATTATCATGTCATGCAATAGCTGTAGGCAGAAGCGTATCTATGGTGGTTAGGGAGTAATATCCCCCCTCTCCTCGAAAAATCTGTGGCTAAATATTTGATTAATATTATTAATATCAAATATGTGCGAATAAAATACAATAGTAAATTTGTAGAAAATTACAAATCAACTCCCTCCCCCCGAAACGGTCCCAACGTTGAAATATTCGAGTTTATAATACTGATGTTCTCAGAGTATTATGATTCATGAGTTTGCGTAACCTCGCTATTCATCGATTTATATGAAATACCGTACGAGTAGCACAACAATCTTATAAGTACAAAAATCACGTTGAAACGTCATTGCAATTATTGTAAATGTATCTCAACCGAGCACTGTCAAACACATCATCCGGTACACACATACACACACACACACATATATATAAGTGCCAATGTGTGTAGCGATACGATATTGTTTCACGTATTATTGTGTACGGTCTTTAACAACTGCAGTACATTAAAAGCGAGTTTTAGTAACACCGGGGCAATGACAATTCACTGATCCGTTGCGGCTTTGTACACATAAGGTGAATCAATATCGTTCGACGGAGGTATAATCTATATTATATTCCTTTTTATAACCGTAACTAATATTGTACAGTACAAAAGGAGTAGGTAAAGACTACCTAATAAACGAATTACTAGTAACTAATTTTTCACAGTTAGCTATCTACGTGTATACGCTTAACTATATCCGCTGCTTACTAAGGCCCAAATTTAAATGCCAAAATAACAATCTAAAAATTCTCTAAAAAAAATACCAAAAAACGTCTTCTGTCTGCAATAATGCATTTGTAAATGGTCCGACAATTTTGAAGCCATATTGCTATGCTAAGTTCTAAATTAAACGAATTATCTTTTAATGCTTAATACCTACGTCATTTAATAAGTGTTGTGGTTTTTCATTTTTGATTTTTGTAGAATTTATCCGGATGAACGGAACACGGGCCAACACTTAACATCGTATTTTGATGGCAAATAATTCGATCGGCTTGCCAATAATTATTATTTTTATACAACGTCCTTGAGTGTGTATCGTTTTGGATGTGTACGCCATCGCGGTGTACGGAACCAGCATGAGAACTTAGCGCGATGTACTTTTTATTCGTGTTTATTTAAAAACAAAGATGTCTTGAATAAACATACAAAATGTTTGTTCAACATCCGAGATGAAAAAGAAATTACTATTATTATCATAGAAATAATGTACCTTAATGTTGTTGTTTTCTTAGTGCTGTATTTATTTATTTATTTATTTATTTTTTTTTATTCCTGAGAAAGGTACAATATTATTATTTTTAATGTAAATGTATTAATCGTGCCATTAAAATTTATCAGTAACCGTAGTTATAAATTTATAAGAACGTCGAACCTCAATCTCCACGACGACGACGTAATGGTAATTGATTTACGAAGACTTATATTTGGCATTTTCGATTCACCATCTCCTACGATGGCCGATAATCAGGTTACAAAATTAGTCCTCAATTCTCGCTTTTAACTATCTTAACGATTGAATCAATAAATTTTTCAAAGTTGCAACAGTCCTAGGTCACTTGCTAATCTTATACTATATCCTAAACCATAACTACGGCAGTGCATATTATAACGTATATATCTGTGTTTAAATATCTTATTTGGTAAGTAACGGAGTTTTTCTTTAATCGTGAAATAAGTGCTAAAATCTTAAAGTTAAAAATAAAAGTTCAATTAACGAGGGAAGAGAAAAAAACTTTTCATGCAAGTATTCGTACTGGTGAGCGAATTAAAAATTAAAAATTCGCCACGGATAAAAAAAAAAAAAAAAAAACTGTAGTGTGCGCGTTTTGCTGTTCTCATCTTGAAATCGATTAAATGCGTGTTGCTTATTTGAAAAATATTATGTAACGCCGTCGGACCGATGCCATTTTTCGTTATAATTAATTCCAACTATCCAATTAATGTTTTCGGTAAGAATTAAAAATTCAAAATCGATAGTAATTTCCCCGTCATCGCATTGTCGTGCGGACACAATCCTTGTACTCATGTAGCCAGTCATCGAGCCAACTGAGCCACGTGATTGAGATTTAATCGAGTTCACATACCGCGGTGCGTAATAATATCTTATTACGCCCATTTAACCGCGCTAAGCAAAAACGACTGACCAATCTCTGGTCAGCTAATTGTAATGGATTTAACTACTCGCCAATTGTCGTAAAACTCAATTAAGTTTTATATCTATAGCAATAATGACTGTTTTAATTATATTTATTTTCAAAACGTAATAGTATTTATTATACATTAATTCGATTAAAGTACGTAGAATTGTCGCATAGGTTTAGTAATGCGGTCTGCCAGCTCATTCGGCCATTTAGTGTTCACTGGCCACCATATATTATTAGCTTATCCTGTACATAGTTTTTCGACATTTTATACCCACAATTTTGCTGTATTGGTAAAATCGTCCAATCGCCTACGGTATGATAAATTAATTAAAATTCTTCAAAATCCTCCAGACAATCGTTTTTACTAGATTTGATCGCTCCCATCTATCTCACAACTGTTACAATCCATATAAGGTATATGTTAAAATGTAGACGACTATTGATATGGAAGTCTTGAGATAAAACAAGTGATTCGCAGACAAATTAAAATATAATGTGCTCACGAATGCTACAGACATCATCAATTCATCCGAACAAATATAAAATGTTTTTCATGCGGTTCGATTAAATTTTAATATGGTTGAAATTTCTATCCCATTAACTAATACATACTTCATTGTATCCACTCTTCTCAAAACTATATGTACGTTATTACAGGCGTTTGCATAAAGCGAACACATTAAAACCGCTCCGGCCCACTTTGACATTGTGCTTTTTATCGATTTACGTTTCTAATCGCTTTCTGTTTATGTATATTTAATAATCACATATTACCCAAAGCATCAAAATGAGTAGTTACACTTTTAAATATATATGTATAATAATATTGGCTATGTATTAGAATACAACTATGCAACAAATACTGAACTGTTGTAAATTAGACAATGTGATTAGGTATTCTTACTTATTTGTGATTCGATGTTTTGGGTGGATCTTCTTTTCGTCATTATTAGTTATTTAAAATAAAACATTTTCCATTTTCCCCAATAGAAATACAAATCCAAGAAATCAACGTCAAAAACTACTTTTACCTTTGACGGTAGAGTTTATAATAAGCCGATTACTTTTTTACACTCGTGCGTTCCATTACATTTTACTATAAATTTACCCAAATAGAGGTACATTTACGTTTCAGGTAAACTACTATTATTATTGTTATTATTATTATAAACACTATACTTATATTTATATATGCGTTCTAGTCAAATGGTGTTCAACCAATGTACTAAAGCTATTCTGAGCATATAATATCTTATACTGGTCGAGTAACGTATTTCGAACCAAAATTCAGTACCATTTTACGTGCAAGTACCTACGCCTTTTTATGTATACGATTTAAGTATTCAAGCTAGTAGTAAACTATTATTAGATATCGGTGATCAATATACTCGAAGTGGTGCTGCTATACTGTTAAAATCTGAATACTAGGCCGCTACTGTCCTTTCGAGCTTTTAATGACAATAATAACATGAGTAGCAATAAACCGTCAGAACAACTATTGCGTTATAAATAAGTAAATATTGATTTCATTTTTGGAATATATTTCACTGTTACTCGGTGATAGATGAGAACTTTGATAACATTTTAATAAAATATGTACTTATATATATATTTTATACAAGCATAATTAATTTTCCATTGCATATTTGTCATTACTATGCTGTTACGCGAGTGATGAGAAGAAATGATTTTTTGAGAAAAACAAATTTTGTCATGCTTAAAACTAACCCTAGTTAAGGTAGTAACCATTTTCTGAACATTTTCATACCTTGGGTACCAAGTTAAAATGATAAATCCATACACTTAATCGGTCCTATCTATCAACTACGATCTCTGAAGTTTAGTAAATTAATTAGTGTTTAGAGCTAAAATAATTGGAATACATTTACATCACCAGCGTCCAAATGTTTAACAAAATAATGTGGGGCACTTTATTACATTTCTGCATTTAACTTTGAGCTGTGCACACTGGTTATTGAATGTAATAATAATTATTCTATCACGGACATTTCAATTGAAACCATTTCATTAATTTCCCAACAATTATTCGATGATCGTATTTAGCGTACAGAATATTATGAGTATATCACTATATCCGTTGATTAGGAATGCCGATTGTCTGAAGTCTGAAATAATCGCAATATCTACAACAATAATTGTCCAAGCAAATAAGTATATTTGAATATTTCTAGCTTAATAGGTTAACGAGTTCTGTAATCTGTTATTAATATACTTTTCTGTTTTTTTTTTTTCGAAAAAAAAACCGCAGTTATTAAACTTCATAAATGAATAACCAATAATAAACGTGTTCTCTCCGATTTTTACTCCTTTAAAAATTCTAAGACGAAAAGCTCGCCCATTGAAATGTTCATAAGACGTAACACGATTTTAAAAAGGTTTGGTAGGTTATCGCACAAGACACTGTAAATAAAGATAAAGTAAGCGGTTACATAATATAATGAAAGTTCCTAAATGCACAAAAATATACCGGTAGGTGAGTTCCTACACAAATAAAAATACGAATATGAAGTTTCCTACGTGGCGACAAAATTAAATTAATTACTTTTTTTGAACTATAATAGTACATTTACTAATAGATAATGACGTGTTTAGGTAGTTTTACTTGTTCAATATTTAAACTCAATATCTTGTATCTATGCACGGTTAAAATTTAGATTAGACGTTAATTTTTTTTGAAACAAAAGCAAACAAATTTTAACCGCAAAATGTAACCAATTTTACATTTAAATTGTAATATTACAGTGAAAAGGAAATTCGTACGACGTGTTATAAGTTTTCTCCGTATAAAAATTTACCTAATAATATATCAGAAGTATTTTTTTTTTATGTGGAAACTTACATAAGCCCATTATAAATAATCTTTTTCGAACGCATGTAGTAGAGCATATTATGTTAACGTACTCAAGCTACCTACCCGTTGACATTTATAATATTATTATATGATATAGCGACGTAGTTTAAAATTACCACTTTTCGATGTCGAGAAAATCGTAATCGAGTATTTTATTTTTTTTCTTCAGTATAATTTATTCTAACGGTGATGAAAACGTGTTATTGGTACAACGTGTGATGTTTCTTCATCCTTGTATACATAGTTGGTGTTTGTCATTTCGTCTGACAAGCGTTTGTTTTTTATTTTTCCCAACAACACAAATAACCGTCATGTAGGTACCACCGATACCAAATATTGGTAAAATGATTGTTGTCATTCTCAGACGATATTCTTTTATATGAGAATTTGCCCTTTGATAACGACTTGGGCGCTGGCCCGAATCCCTCACCGAGCCAATTCCAATTCACTCGGCGCGAAATTTATCGCATTAAACGCGCACATAACGCACGAGCCCGGAACGTTTTCCATGCTCTTTACCCTATGGCCGGCCGAACGTTTTGCGTGAGCTAAGACGCTGCAGCGGGTGCGCGGGCCCCGCACACGACCGGCCGTTAATTCACCGTTGGCTGAGACACCGGAAAACCATATCCGGCCGCGACGGAGCGCCACCCGGAAATATCTAGTCAAGTGGATATTGCCGTGATTGTTTGCCAAGATCAGATATGATTAAAGTTCGTCGTTCGATTATCGTTCGGTTTTTCTTTCATGTTTTTTCGTTTTTTCGTTTTTTTTTTTTTTTTCCTAAACCCGACGCATCGTACAAACGTCGTATAAACTCGCGTAACACTTCTCGGTGCAGTGATTATAAATATATAGTACACCGATAGCGTAACAGCAGCCTGCACTTAATAAGTATAACCGGCTCGCCGGTTAGTTTGGGTTCAAAGTGGTATACCTACGTATAATAATAATAATAATAATAATATGTACGATTGTGAAGTATGTGCTCGACGAATACGTTTTGTACATTGTTCACGTGAGCAATTCATGAAGCGTTTCCTTTCAGCGACTCGAAGAAATCAAGAAAACGCGACGAGTGTTCTGCAGTCATCAATTGGCAAAGGATTGTCGAGGGCGAAATGGGTGTGAGAAACATAAACCGGATGAGTTCGCGTCGAATAATAATTATTCCAACACTTTATTATTACACGTATATATATATATATATATGTACACATAAACCACTGCCGAGAAAATACTTATATCGGAACCGTGATTTATCCACATCAAATATCTCAAGTGTTCTCCGTACGTGCGTCACGCTGTTTTCCCGGTTATTGCATCACCCTATATTATTATTATTATTTTTTTTTAATTACCATTATAAATAAAGGCCTCGACATCATTGGCCATGAAAGTTTTACATGGTGTATGAAATATTGGGTAAACAGGTATTATTTTGTTTTTATAACATCAAAATAAGATTTACAAACATTAATATTTGATACTGATTGAATAATTTTGCATAAATTAGTTTTTTTTTAATACATTTTAGTATGATGTAAATATTGAAAGTTCATTGAGGCATTCTCAGAGGCTATGGTGTATGTTGATTTTGATCCTTTCTTAATCAATAGAAGTAGGTGTTTGATGGAGATTTCAGATCTGTAGGTGGTATAAGGTTCGGGTTCTTTTTTTTTCCATGAGTTGTTTGTGGTATGCCTGGTGTGTCCTATTCTTAAGTGCGTCAGTAATTATATCTTGTTATTTGGTTTAAAATTAGCTGGTTAATTCATCTGTCTATAGTATGTTTTTTTCCCCTTAATTTGTTATCTCTCATTAGGTGCCAATCCTTACGCCATAAGTTGGTTATGATTTTTTCGACCTTTCTTTTGAGGTCGCCTTTGAAGAAAAATAATATTGTTTGGACGGTTTGGTCGCCCGTTGCTTATTTTACCGAAGTATCTGCTCTTTCATTCCCTTCTATACCGATGTAGCTATATTATTATAATATACTTATAGGTTTTATATTCTTCGGGCCAATTCTATATAGAAATTAGCCCATTGCGATATCCCGATCATCTCCGATCAGGCACGCATTAATCTTTTTTTAACATTTTTGTTTTTTATGCATACGGTTCAGAGTAGATAGCGTCACAAATTTTAAGTGATATTTGTATTGACATCCCTCGATCGGCTGGGAAAAATGTTACGTTAGACATTTTTATTTCTATAATATTACAAAACAGCCATTCTTTGGCACTAGTGAGTAATAGTTTCAAAGTTTGGAAATTATTGAAAATCAAATAATTCCTTTCAGATCACATTTGATTATATCAAATGTAACTTAATAATAGGAAATGGTAATCACAATCAGTTATATATCGGCTGTTGAAGTAAATTATAATAAATCAAATAACCTTTCATAGTATTATACCGATGTATTTGTGCGGATACTCTAAAATATGTATTATCGCAGCACGTATACTTATTTATTAATTGGCCAATGAAGCTATACTGTGTACATTTAACATCTTATTATAAGCTCATATTAGCTATAAATATGAAACCATTCGTTCGATTATCAATATAGTGATACTTTGAAATGTTCATAACTGAAACTTGTACCAAAGAATGGCTTTTGTTGTTTTTTATAGAAATGAAAGAGTAAACATTTATTTTTCCCAGCCGGTTAAGGGATAAAAATACAATTAATTCGACTGTAAGTGGTTTGATGTTGCAGGGGAGGGAGGGGGCAACATCAAACCATCTATCGAACCGTTCTAAAACAAACCGGTTAAAAAATCAATAGTATATATTTGCATCGGGATATCACTGTGAGCATTATCCGGGTATACCAGCACGTTAAACCTTTTCACCTTTCGTGATTCGTACGAGCAAGTGCGTAATTTCGACGAGTCACCGAAAATTATGCCCGAAAATTATACTGTACATTTAATAACTTAATTTACGCACGTAGTATTATTATAATTTGGGAGATATTTGCACTATGGATTTTCTTTAAAAGTTTAATCATTAATATTCGTTAAGCACGCGCAGTGTTAAGGTAACGTATATACTAATGTAACGCATTGTACTTATATTTATTGAAAATTGTTTAATGAAAATTAATTGTCATCAATATTATGAAAATATATTAGATAGGTACTAAATCGTGAATAAAGTAAATGCATATATTATGTTTTAATATTAACCGTGGATTTATTTTTAAACTTTTTAATTTCAATAATAATTACTTTACCGTCCATCGGTATAGTATAAGTTTACGTATATTATATTATTGTTTGTTCATAAATGAAATGCTAAATTTACTCTTTTTGGCTACGGCCAATGCATAAATTCGATAGTATATTTTATACTAATCAGTGGCGTTACTACGGTTCTTTCATGGGTGGTTGTCTACCAACACCATAAAAGTACAGTGGTAAAATAAAATTTTAAATATCCATACCTATTTTATGTTTATTATTTACCAACCGTTTCAAGTTCACCACTAGTGTATGGCTTTCGATAGGACGAAAATTAGTATTATATGTATTACACAGTTACTATAGTTTATTTCCTATACGGCTACACCTTTAAATATAAACAATATCTAATCGTATTTTTTCTTTGAGTTAATTATTTTATCATGTCATGTACTCATGTGTATAAAGTATCTGTAATTTTTGGGTGAAAATTGTTGTAAACTTAAAAATAAGAAAGTGTCCCCATTATGCATTGAATCAGATTTTCAGAAATTTGATTAAAGGGGGTTGTCATGATGAAACTAAAAATACCTCCCCCTTGGTTGCACTACCAATACTACCTATCTGTTAATAATGACGACACGTCGGTATGAGTATTGATCCGATTGACTAGAAAATAACAGCTGGTATTAGCAGGTTATATTTACGAAGTGCAGTATTAAGGTTTTTCATTTATTTTTCTTGAACAATATATATTCTTCTTGGGTAATGAAAAATTAAAAATGTAAGTGCTTAATAAATAATTGATGTCCGAATTTTTCACTCGTTATACATTTTAGGGTCATTGAAAGTTGTTGTAAATAAGTATGAAATGAAACAGGTACCAGCGTTATAGGTTAGAGAAATTAATTAGCTCTTGCGTAATAGTGTTATAAAATATTTAAACCTTTAAATTCCTTATTTCCTTGTATTTTTCTAAATAATATATACATGCATTAGATCTTATAGTGTTAGTCAATATTATTTTAAAAATGATCACGGCCACCATAACTACTTTATTTACTGTGTCGTTATATTTTGTTTCAACAAATATTGCTAAGATTACAAATAAAAATACAGAAAATACAGTGTTTTTAATACTACTAAATGAATTGTATTAACATTGGAGATGGAATATATTTTAATACATACATAATTGGGTTTTACAAAAGAAAAGTAAACTAAAAAAGATAACCATATTTCAATTTATAATTTGTATTTTCCACTCGAAAAATGTTCACCTTCATTTCTTAGTCTAAAGACTCAACATCTCAATCATGGTCCAGTAAATTTAGAAGTCTTAGAATGACAACATGTGTCTGATAAAATAAGTCATCAATCTTCGTCTGGTGGTGCGTATAGTTCAATTTCCATTTTACGATGGAAGTTAAGAGAGGGAGCATGCACTATTTTTGTTTACACGCCATTGAGCTGTCTCAGCCACTCTCCGAGAACAATCAGCAACATTGAAATTTGGATTTATAATATTTGCTTTTATGCAATGAACACAAAATACCTCTACTGTCTACATCATAATATTATATTCAAAATTTTATCATTGTACACAGTTTTAAGAAGGTATATTCAATGGGACATAAAATATAGTGTCAAAATGTGGCGTAATGCACTGGTTCGAAGTTAAAAATGAATTCATCACTATAATTAATGTAAGGGTGAAAACATTAAATGTGTAATTGCTAATGATCAGGGTTGGGATTTTATAGCATTTGCATATTTCTTATGAGATACTTACTTAAAAAATAGCAGAGCAAGCTGAAAATGTGTTTCATGATACAGAGGACTCAAATAAAAAATTTAATTTTGCTTTTTTTTTTGCATAATTTACGGTATTTTAGTTTTAGTGCTTTTTTTTGACTTATTGAAACTTTTTTGCATTTTTACCTGTTTTTTTTAATTACAATTGGTCATATTTTATGAAATTATATTTTAGTAAACGAGTTTTTAGAGTTATATCAATCAAAATATCAAGTAAATTGTAAATGTAGAGATTAAATAAATATATGGATTACGATGATGCAACGTCGTAAAATTACAGCGATAATAATATATAGGTATAATATAATTTTATGATAATTTCGTATTAGGAATTTGTTTCTAATTTTTGTTATCTGCTGATTTTGTTGAACCCTTCAAGATTATGGTGGGAGTGATTAAATGATTTCAAAACTTAAGTAACTACCTGTAATATCTGTACCTAGCTGATTAAAAAATTTTAGATTAATAAATTTTCTTTTTTTACATATTTTTACATACTTTTAGTGCATATTTAGCAATATTTAAGGTAATATTATAGCGCATACTTATATAATTTTAAGTGCTATAAAATCCCAACCCTGCTAATGGAATTTTAAACGATGAAATCAATAAAGTTATGTATTAATTTTTATGTAATAATTTCTTTCATAAGCTATATTTTATGTGTTATTTCGTGCCACGAGCGTTTGATTAGAGAAAAATAAAAATAATAATATAATGATGTTTAAAGTTATAAAATTTCTGGCTTCGCTTAGAATCTAAAACGTAATACATTTTTTATTGACTGTAGTAAAAATAAGGAATCACTAATTAGATAGCGTTTAAAAACTATGCAAACTTTATAAATTAATTAATTTAATAAGTAATAAGTGTTAATGAAAATTGTATAATATATAATTGTGTTAAAATAATTATGGAAATTAAACTTAAAATATTTTGTTTCCGTTGGTGCACACGACGCGGGATTTTTCCGTAACTCATTAATTATACACAAGAACGATCTATTTCGAACTACATCCACTTTCCAGTAGGCGAATACGCTTTGTACGAATGCAGGGCACATTTATACTTCAAAGTTCAAACCTTTCTTTCAGGATAAAAAAAAAAAATTCTGCATAATCAATGTTGAATAGTTTTCTCGTTGTTTCACTCAATATTTAAAATTTGAGACAAAACCCATAATTATTTTTAGATAGTTGGCTTTTGAAAAAAAAAATATATAATAATTGGTTCGTGTAAATATAAGTGCCGTTGTATAACGTCACTTTTGGTATGGTTTCATTAATTCTATTATAAATGTTTATTGAGTGAATCATATTGAAATGTATAGTATGGTGATACCTACTCCTTGAATCGCTATTGGTAGAATTAATGAGCAAGTATACCGATATTCATAATTTTTGAGATATAAATTTTGATCAACAAGTTTTTTTTTTTTTTGTTTTAATAACAATCCAATTCAAACAAAAATAAGCTAGTGTGTGCATAATAATTTAATATTATATGTGTGTGCATAATAATAATTTAGATTCCATCAAAATAGTTCCGTAAGTAGTGACGTATTTAAGAATTTTAGGATAGGAGTAACGGTCTTAACAATGTAATGTAAAAATTATGAAATAAAAATTTGCCACCCCTCAAAATTATTAAAAATGTTGTTGTTCTGGAAAACGGAACTCATAGTCCCTACCTAAGTACGCTCCTATCTGTAAGAAATGTTTGTGAAAATAATCAATTTTTCCGATTAATCTTTTGCGTAGGAAATAATATAAATAATACATCAATAAACGGGTTTCAATATTGTACACGGACAAAACACAAAATTTAGTATCGAATTTGGTATAATATTATGGATTCTCCATTGATTATCACTGCATTTAAGAGGATGCCACATCCACATTATGTTTACGTCTTATAAACGCACAATATGGCCAATTTGCGTTCAATGGTTCAAATGTTGAATCGTTATATTAGAGTGAACTGACCTATTATCAAACATAGAGGAAAGAACATTTGACCGTGTTATGTTTGTCGGTTTTTAGCCATATTTTAATATTGTTAAGCGAGTATAAAAATATGATGAGTGTGTGAAACATTACAATTTTAGAAGAAAAAAATAACTCGTTTAAAAATGCAGATGAACACAAATTTGCTGACCATAATGTACACACGTTTACGAGACGGAGACGATACAATAATATTATGTGCGGGTGCTGTGTGACATTCTCTTGATTGGCGGGACGGACGGAGAACATTGCAGGCCTTATTCGACTTCCCAGCGGTTAGCACACGCCATTGATAATTAACATTAAAATCAGTATTATCTGTTTACGAGTGTTTCGAGAGTCAAACGAGCGTGCGTGCTATGATAATAATATACACGTCCGAATACTATAGTGTGCGGAATGCACAGTTGTGGTGTCATCGTCAGCGTTTCGCGATTGCCCGACGTTTCGCTTCAGTGGAGCCGATGAAAGGACCAGTGGACTGTGTAACCGCCGACCAAATACTTGGCAGGACGCAGCCACACGCACAAGTCGACCATAAAAATATTCTACTGTCATACACCAGCAGCCGGACAAAGGTACTATATGGCTGCATCATATGTTTTTCTGTGCAACGAATCCAACGGTATGTGTACTGTAATATGGCGTGTAATGATTCCCGGATCATCCGGCCGCATTCGGAGGATATACATCTCCATAAAAGTTTTTCTAAGCCGGTCCGTAACCTGATTTTTTCGCACCGAAATATTCGAAAACACAGTGCGGTACAACAGAGCTCAGCAAACTTTAGAACTGCTCGTTCATCTGGTGCGAGTGCAGCGGACATCACATTTTCCGGGAACGATATCGTCACGTCGCCCATCACAGGTTTCTATTTACACTGGGTATTTTAGGATGATTCGACAAAGGCAATAACTTTTGTTTCAAATCTGTTATTTTATTAAATCTGTTATTGATTTACGTTACGTTGAAAAGAAGAAATCAATTTTATTGATTTTTGAAACACAAATTTTCAAATTTTAAACCTTGTTCTAGTCTTCAAGGTATTAAAAAAAAAAAAGGTCAAAATAGCTCTTTTGTGACACGGATTCTGAGAAAAATGTTGGTGTTTAAAACTTTAACGTAAAGGTTAATCCAATAATTTCCTACGACTTATTTAAGTTTGAGAAAAATTTTACCATAATATTGTATTTAACTTTTTTTCATTATATAATATTATATATCACCAATCATTTAGATATAACCTACCTAGTCTAATCATGGTATAACGCATAAATAATTGTACAATAATTTTAAATATTAAATTAAATATATGTTTATTATTTATGCAATACATTATGAAGTTATAGCTATTATAAATATTATATTATTAAATTCATATTTTTGAAAAATGAATATAGTATATACAAAATTTCATAAAAGTTGAAATTTTAACCGATTTTGGATGATTTAGATCAAAGAACGTACAATAGTTTTATTGATAGAAATAGATTATTTTTAATTCTGATGAGGTAAAAAAAAACCAACCTTGAAATGTATATTATTTTTAAATCAATAAATGTTTTTCTCAGCAAGTAATTTAATTAATTCTTATAACTAATACTTATAACTTAAATCATGTTCATTCTTGATTCATACAATTTATCACCATTCAATGGCAATAAGATTTTTACAATATATTGATTAAATTGCTTAGTGAAATCCAAGCAACCATAATAATTCTATTGAATGCATTATGCTATTCTTTTACGATTTCCGTAATTATTTTAGATTCTGAACGAAGTGATAGAATCTATTGATTTTACAATGATATGTGTTTTTTTTTTTTTATTTTTTTTTTTTTTTGTGTCTGACGTGTCTGACGACACCTTTTTTGACAATAAAAATACTTCAATTTTCTCAAACAGCAACTTTTCTGATAGAAAAATAAATGTAGATAATACTTGGACTTGTCAAAAATATAAACTTTTCAATACTTTTTAAAAAAATCGAAAAAAACAATAAAAAAATTACAAAAAAACGGGAAATTTTACGCAAAATCAGGTTTCTACAAAATACATTTTTTTTTAAATGCTCTAACTCAAAACGAAAAATCGCAAACACTAGAAATTTTTACCAAACCTTTACATTGGCTTTTTCTATACATGGTTATGTTTTCAACGTATTTTGACTTTTTTTGATTTATTTATAAACAATTTAAATTATCGATTTTTGTAAGTTTTTTTTCTGAAATATCTATAAAATGTATTTGGCTGCTCGAAATCTCATGAAAATTGAATATAATGTTTACTATAAGTTATACTTATCGTAACTAGAAAATATTGTAGATTCTTTTACTCAAATTTTTTTTATAAGCCCATAAAGTTAAAATTTGTATAAAATATGTTAAAATCGCGTTGATTTGCAAGTTAATTTGTAGTTGAAAATTCATAAAATTTTTTCTGTTTATACTTAAGGTTCAAAATGTTAACACTTGATTTTCCATAAGCTAATCTTCAAAAATATATAAAAAAATTTCTACCGAACTTAAAAGAAAAAATTTTATTACTGTTAGAAATTTCAATTTTTAGGAAATTGCATTATAATTAAATTTAAATATAAAATACTATATTATTATATACCCATTTTAGACCAACATAGTAATTCCGTTCAGAATCGTTATTCGTATACAATGATACCTTTTCATTGCATTCAAATTTAACAAATCCATTGTAATAATGACCTATCCTATAAACGAGATGCACTCCACCCCCAACCGTACAGCAGAGCGAGGCCCATCCGGTTCTTTTTAGTATTGTAAACACCATTGTGCACTTGAAAATCGAGATCGATCTAAACAATGGTTGCTTATGTACGCTTTGTTAACAACTGCATTCACTATTAAGTGCTCAAGTGATCCGTGAACGGAGGGAAAACTATTATGCTTAGTTAGACGAGCGAGGCGAAAGCGCGTCCACTCGGGGAAAAAATTCTAGTTATTCATAATTATTATTTCAAATCATAATTTTTTTACAAATCCCAACCGATCACCGCGCCCTCCGTAAATACAAGCTGTGAACAATTGGTTTATCAATGATAATGACTGATGACGTGGTACTATGTTATAGATTCAAAATGCGCGCATTATATCGAGGTAGCTGACTCGTGTTTCATGTTTGTTTTTCTAAAAAACTTTATATAGGTTACCGTCATACTACGCTGTACCAGACTCCTGTGATGGCCGTGTATAACTACAGCTCGTTACGGTTTGTTTTTCTTCTTCCTCCCGATACTTTTAATTCGCCGGTGCACGGCGGCGAAACCAACTTTAAGCATCATCATTAATTCCCATCACGTTCATTGAGCACAAAAGTAGGAGGGAGAGAGCAGCAATCCGGTGTGGGAATTATTTACCGAAAAACGCCACGGGGTACAATCGACCATTATTTATATGATCGGAGCAAAGACGAACCGCACCGCTGTCGACTCCGATACCGAAAACTCCGTACCTACCCCTGGATATAGATATGGGTGTAGGTTAAAAAGAAAAACAAAACATTATCCGCCGCAGAAGCTTCGCTTTTGGATTTTTTCGTTTTTTTCTTTTTTTTTTTTTTTTTTTACCAAAAAATAATAATAAATGAACATACAAAGTATCAACCTCGGGGAAAAACCGTCGGGATATCTTTCTCCGGTGTCAGCAAGCCGATGATTTATTACAGACGTTTGGACGGTTGCCTGCATACGCAATTTTCGGAGTTTGTCTTTATTATTATTTCCTTTATTTTTTCTTTCCTTTTTTTCTCGCACCCTTATACACTCGATAAAAGAATACATAGAATCACCTAGAACATCTGTTAGGCCTATGCACCAAAGATGATTTTCAGGTGCTAAATGTTAAACACCGAACCCCATATTGCCGAAACTGTTCGAAAATCCTAGTCGAGTTATGATACGCTCGAATAAAAATTATCTGCATGAGAAAAAAAAAACAATATATCACCATAGAAATTAATCGATTCCGGATTAGTAGAATTGAAGTACGGTATAATTTTTAAGAAAGACATCTTTTTTAGAAATAACTGTTGTACACCGACATTGGTAATTCGAACTGCCTCATCGTACACATCACGGATTCGGTCATTTTAAAATTATCTAACATTTTTGGGGAAAATCATATGGTTAATTTTAAATTGCTTCTATTATTTTTATTTGAACTGGAACGTACATTATTTAAGAAGTCCCATTAAGTGGGTACAATATGGTTTGATATGTTTTCTTTTAATGACGCATCGCTATGAATTTTTGATTAGTTTTATTAGCATTTTTCATGACATTTTAAAATGTTCGGAAACTTTTATATTGCATTTTCATTAAATAAAAATTTGATACACTTTACGTAGGTACGGTACCCTACGAACAGTTTATGTTTTATAGTAGCTTTCGTGATTACGATAAAATATAATAAAATAAAATACCTATGGATAGATGTGTTATCATTTTAATATTGTCAATAAATACGTCTTGTCAGTGATAGTAAAAGTGATAAAAATATGTTTTAGAGCAAAATATAATAGCTGTAAATATATATATATCTATAGGAAAAATTATTAATTGTAGTGTTGTTGTTGTTTTTATGTTATTTACATGTTTTGATCGCGTAAAAACTATGTTTTTTTCATAATAATACAATAAAATACGTTCAGTTTTAAAATAAAATAATTTTTCTTTTTTTTTCTTTAAGAATAATTACATTTTAAGTAAACGATAAATACTTTAATAAAATAATATCCGTTAGTATGTTTTTATACTTTGAAAGCTGTAATAATTTATCATTGTTTTTTTGAAATTTTAAAGAACAATAAGACGTCTCACTCAAATCGAGTTGAGCAAAATGTGATGAATATCCCACTATCGAGTTTATGTACTCCATCAAAACTTTTTCAATTCTTAATTATATATTATTATCCCATGAGATGAAAATCGTAAAAAAAATAAACTTTTAAGCGTTTACCGAACAATAATTAGTATTTTATTCAAGTTATACGGAAGTGTTTATGTCACTGAAGCTGTTTGCTATTACCAAAATGTCCTGGGGTCACCCATCAAGGGCTAACATCAATACATTCTCGGAAAAAAGAAAAGACAAATTTTTTTACATTTCATTCAGACATCAGATAATAATATTTTGCTTCATGTGTAATTTATGTAGCTTTGGTATTACGACGCGCGCTTGAGTGTATAATATTAATTAACTATCTTAGCGTAGTGGTTGCGTGGATACCCGATATACCAAAAAGTATGCTGTTAATAATAATATCATGCAAAAAGTTTAATAATACACATTTTGCGAGAATAGTAATTTAGTGAGTTACTGGACAGTATATATTATAATGTCTATTATTTTTGCCAACCCTTATATTATAATAATACGTTTGGCAAAGAAGAGTAAAATCAAAAGTTTACTTCACGTTGAACACACACTATACCTGCATTGAACAGGTGCGATTATTTTGAATTACATTCCCAGATGGTTATTATTATGGCAATTGAAATAGAACTTTTTGTTGAATACAAAATGTAGTTTGTTGCTAACAATGGTGTACAAAATATTTGCATGCAACATTTTTCCCATTCGGTATCGCTATTAAACTCCGACCGTATATACGCTATTACTTGCAGTTACCGGTAATATTGTTGTTATAATTATTATTATTGCGTAATGCGTTACATGAAATGTATAATGATTTAAAACAACTAAATTTCAGTATAATTACTAAACATGTTTGTCGCTACATTTTCTTTTTAATTTTTTTTTAATTCGTGTTTATGTTACTGCGATTTTTATAAAGATATCATCTCGTTTTCCACAAGAGGTTATAGCTTACTAGGAGTGGAATGAGATGTAAAAACTAAATAAGTAGATTGAAAGTGAAGTAAAAAAGTAAAAATAATTTGAATGTAATAAAAGATAAGATCAAAAGAATGTTATACAGTCTCAACATCAAAAAGTGAAAGTATGAATACACTATTAGCATTCAAAGTAAAAATAATGTACAAGATAATGGACAATTTGAAGATACTGCAGGGAAAAAATGAAGTAAAACTAATGTAATAAAATATGCAAATTTATGGTCCAGACACTGTTTGGATCAATAACAAAATATTTATTATGTACTACGCCGTGTCGTCGTGTCACTATATATAATATATGTGTAAGTATACGCACTTATATAGAAATTCAAATATGTGTAACACTACAGCTTACCTACGAGCGTAAATTGATGAAAAATATTAATTTATAAAACCTAATTGAATTGGATAATTTTTTTTCCGAATCATATTGGCTCCTATTATATTTTTGTGTAATAAACAAATCCTCAACGTTAATGTACATTTTAGATACCAAACTTTACAAGTGTATTTTATTACTTATATTAAGTTTATTTTGTAATAATTGTATATAATTTATATGCAAACGGTTTAGTGTAAAAAATTTATCCTTCAAAACATTATATGGTCATAAATACATACAACATTCAATGTACAAAATAAATATTGAAAAAATAAAAAATTGAAAAGTTGCATCATGAAAAAATGAAATTGTTCCTCATTTACTTATTTCTTTGACATTTTTTTTTTCTTAATTTACCTCTAAGCTCCAATGAGCTTTGCTCATTTTTTCATACAACTTATATTAATTTATATTAATAAATATCATGTACTTTATACTATACATTTTATTTTAGTCATTCAAATCTTTTTTGAACAAAGCTATCATAAAATAAAAAAGCCATTATCGCATTAAATTCATGTTAAATGTTTAATCATGTTTATAGATCCTTTGATAATATCCGTTCAGTGATATATTTTTAAAATAGATTCAAAAAATCTAAGGCATATAAACGATTGAACCCATGCCCTAAATATATAATTGTATTTCTGAAAAAACATTTCAAAGAAATCATGTTTTATAATTTTTTGTGTGAAAATATTTTTTAAAGTATTATGGTATGTCGGTATCCTTAAATATTCGATGCACGATTTTAATTTCGAAATGTATCGTAAAAAATAAAAGAAACGGAGTAGGTAGCACACCAAAAATAATATATTGGTTTAATTTTTAGATCGTTACGAAAAATTTATATTCTCAAGTCATATTAGATATACCTTATAAAGTCATAAAATAAATTTAAATAAGATTGATCTTGTACTAAATTTATTGTTCGATGAAATCGAGTCGAGTTTTATTAATTTAAATAATTTAAATTTAATATTCATTATATATTACCTGTTATAGATATAGTTTAATTATTTAAATTTCCTAATTCATTAAGATAATGATTATAACACTATATTTATTACATACAAAAAAAATATTTTTATTTTATAAAAAAAGAGACTCAGTTTAGTCAAATATTTATTGTAGTTTTTTTTTTCAACAGTTTTAAAATTTTATGCTACCGCAATTTTGAAGTAGGAATATTTCACAAACAAAGCTGTTTTTTTTTTTCATTTTGGTTTTCTTTTTCAAATAAACATTGCGATAATGGTACTCAAGTACACATGAACCGATTCACTAACATTTTGTACCACTCGTACGTCATACTAATGATATTTTAATAACGCATAGGAGTCTATAACATGCCTGTAGTCAAAACATTTTTTGTTCTAGGCCATTGCTTGTACTATAGTTGTAGTGAACAATTATTATATGATAGTCTCGAAACCGTCATGGCGAGAAAACATGTTTAAAGAGCATAATAATGTTAGAGAATCGTTGGGCACGATTTTCTTTCGCACGTTTTCATAAAATTGTTCTGCAGGATTTTATTTTTTCCAAGTTTACATTTACACTACACACAGTACACGTTGCAGGTCAAGTGTTCTACCGTTATTACGTCACGAATATGCGATATGCGTCCACATCGGTCGGTACTTGATAATATTGTAATAATGTTTATAACGTGTGTAGGCGCAAAAATAAAACAAAATCAACAACAGCTAAATCTATGTCAGAAATATACGTTTGATTATATTATAAAACGTAAAAACCGTACAAGTGTTATATTATCTAAAACGAGTATAGTATTCGTATCAACGGACGTTCGTCGCGGTGTTACTTAGATTTTTTTATCTCACGCGCGTCTACACGATTCAAACGGCAGTTACATAAATCGCACGAATCACGTATTATTATAATAATATATTATGCGCATGCGATAAACGATAATATATAAGCTTTGTAATAATGGTATAAATGGATTTCGAAGTATTTATAGAGTGCGTTAGGTCACACGAAAACGTTATAGCTGTTCGGCGACGCTACGATATTAAGTTCTCGGCCGTCATATAAGGGATATTTTAATGGCACTAAATACGTCCATTCCAGGTAAACGATTGTTCAGCTACATAACCTACATTTTGGCTCACGGATAGATGATCACAGGAGGCGAGAATTTAATATTGGCAGTATTAAGAAATAGTGAAAAAAAAAAAAAAATTGAATGCGGTTTATGGTAAATATTATAATATTCGACTACCTATTTCCAAATATTAAGCATCGTCTGTGCATTATTGCCGCGTTATTCAACTCCATCCCCAGCCCCAGGACCTATATATTATATCCAGTAGATTTTTGGACGGATAAAGATGATTGGTAGGTATAAGTAAGTACCTGTTTATATTTTATAGTCGATCCGAGACGATGAGATGCAATACTGTTTCATTGATACCAACATGTTAAATTTGTACTCTACAGTTTTAACGTAATTAAATCATATATTATTATTATTTTGTTCCATACGCGTTGACCTAACCGAAAGGTACACACACACGGGCACATTAATGCCAAATGTCATTCGACAATAAAAACACCAACCAATAAACTGTCGCTACACGTATACATACAGCCCGAATAATATAATTGTTTACACGACTGAAACAATACGAACTGTAAACGTAATTACAGACATATTATAGGTATGACAAACAAATGAATTATCGAACGTCAGGCTCATGACATTAAATATAGTAGCGACTAGCGGGCATCGGATAAGTGGTAGGTAATAACATTTGTTCGACTAGAAGTCATACAGTGGGTGTTCTCAAAGCGCAACACGTAACGGGGTGGGGGGGGCACACGTTATTAACTCTTTTAAGACCGTCTTATTGTGTAGGTATACTATAATGTTAATTAATAGTAGTCGACTACACGTTTAATATTATATCTATTATAATATTCGATTTATTACTGCGTTGTCAGCGATGCGTTTTTAAACCGAAAAAAAAACGTGTTGGAAACATACAAGTGTAATGTTTAACAACGGTCACTGCATATTTTTACATTTTTCGAACAAAAGATTAGTTCATCGAGGTTACATCAAAACGTTGAACACATTTTCAGGCCTAAGAATAGTATTTCACGAGCGGCGTATACGGTACTGTGTTTCGATATGAATCGTGATTTTAGTGTTTAATATTATAAATATTTACAATTTGCCAAAGATTCGCTTATGTCATACAACCGTTTTTCGACATATTTTATTCTATTTCATATTATTATCGCGGTATTGAACACAACCATTATATTAACTACATACTGTAAGTAAATAATATAATAATCAATAATTAATAAGTAATAACTAAAAAGAACATTCTAAGCAGACATGTTGCGTTGTTATTTACATATCCATCAAAGTGAATACTGCCCTTTTTTTGTCCATAAAGTCCATAAAGTACGATTGATGTGTTAAAGCGATACAGGTTCTGAAAACAGAATCAATATCGGCGTAAAACTATACCTAATGGCTAATACACGGAATCGATTAGTTATCTAATTTAAATTGCATCAATCGAGTGTATAAATATTAAGTTATGCACAATGTATAGTTTTGAAAATATTGTTTGCTCAAAACGAAAATAAAATAAGATTCAAAAAATTGGTCTGATGCCCTTTGAAGTGTACCTAATTATTTCATACGGATATTGTTCCCGTAGTGTGGACAAAAAAAAATGGATAAATTTTACTACACAATTGCATAGGTGTGAAAGACAAATAATATGGATTCTTCTAGAGATATGTATTGTTATTTTTTCTCTCCCCATCCCTGAATTTATTTATTATTGCAGTACGAACGCTGCGAGGGTCAAAAAGGACAAAAACACGATAGTATTGGTGAATCGTAAACACGTTTCGGACGTCTCAAAGTACGCAAATAATTCGTAATAAATAATAATAATTTATTATTATATCCCGCACACGAGAATCTTGCGTGCGTAAAATAAAAATTATTTATATTTATATGAACTGCGTTTTACGACGTCAAGACGTTTCGCCCATAGGTACACGTAGAAAGGCTGCCATGTTCGACACGCGCGCATATCTTGCACATTTCTGTCCTCCGAGAGCTCATATCCCTTATTCCCTCGAAGTTTTACATTACCCTTATGCGATTAACGTGGGCACGTTATAAATTATAATAGTACCTATTTCGATAGACGTCGCACGGGCTGTGCGCATCCACCGGGGAAAACTAAGGAAACGTATAAATCGACCTCAAACCCATTGTAATTTATCCATGTATGATATATATTATATAAATCACATTTGTTTCTTTCATTTTATAACGGAAATGATAAAATAATATGAATTTAATAACGTCAGTGGTACGCCGTAGACCATTTTACATTGATTCAGTAAGTATTATTTTTATATCATAAATATTTATACGCGTTGTGTTTAAAAATACTATTTAAAATAGTCATAATTCATTATGGCATCATCATACTATTATGGTTCTAAATAAATATTGGATAATAAATTGTTGGTGACCGCATAGATTATAGTAGAAGATATTCGTATTGTGAGACAAAAAGTAAATGTTCAATAAATTAAATAACATATGGTAAAGAATAAAATGTTCCAATAGAAGAAGACGTGATGGTGAACGTGGAATAATATGCTTTTACTGGTTAAATTTGATTATCACGATAAAGGGTCAATTTAAAACAAACAGCATTGGAGTGTGTCCAAAAATCAATATGTAAATACTGACAAGAGAAAACAAATTAAACACTTCAATGTTTGTTTTCGCCGAATAGAATTAAAGTAAAACCTGCAATAACAGTTGTAGTCAAACATTAGTTTCGTATTATACAAGTATATGTTTTCTTTGCTTATTTGATACTTCTATTTATCTTTAGCGTCAATGTACTGACATTTTATACGGTAAATATTAACGTTTTGTGAATAAAAAATAAAAATAAACTACTGAAAAAATAATAAAGTTCGAAACTATTTACAAAATTGATTTATGTGGTTGGTAAATGACACTTCTGTTTTAAAAAACTAATTATTTTTTACCTACCTTCCTAACTAACTTATTATTTTACCACAATAATTTGTCTTTTAAAATATATTTTCGTTTTAAATTTTTATGTTCCATATTTACATACCTACATTGGAATAGGTATTTTTATACCTATAATAATGTATAAACATATATATTGATCCTCTGTATTCTGACAAAATTAATAGCATTTTTTGGGAAAACTCGTGTGAAAAAAAAAATGTTAAGTAAATAATTTTTTATTTTGTTACTTGAGTAAGTATAGTGTATGATGTATAACGTAAAATTAATTTTGTCGTATTATTATATTATAAATTAAAAAATTATTGAGAGATTACGAAGACAAACTTTAGAAACTGAGCTGAAAAATGATTAATAATACAAAATGTTTAAAAAGAATAACAAATAATGTGTTTTAAAGTAAATCCATAAGTCAACATTCCTCGTTCAAACTGTTCGCGTGCGCCTTTTCAGTGGCTCACAGATCACAAAAATGACGGAATGTGTATAAATGTTTACATTATATAAAATATACTTTCTGCATCAACATCATCCGGGCAGAGTTAAGTTTTGTTCCATACCGTGTACAGTAGCAACAAAATTGTATTACTTATTTTTGCACGATAAATCAAAAATAAAACGAAAAAACTTCTCGAGATTTTTTAATCGAAAGAAAAACGATGAACAACATATTTGTAATAAAAGAACATCAAGACTGTGACTATAGTGTGTATACAGGGGAGAGATGAATAAGATTCTGTGTGAAATTAAAATCTGCGACTAGGAAGACGGTTAAGTAAACGTGTTGCATTGTATTTTTTTACTCTTGACCTAAAATATTATACATTTATACATCGCGTTTTCGCGTAATATATATATTCAAATCGTCTCATAACTTTTGCTTTATGGAAGTCATCTTAATATCTTATAACTCGTAAGTCGTAGAGATACATATTTTATTGAATAGCAGACGACGGACGTTTATATTATTTTCTTTGATATTAAAAAATAAACGTTTTGCGCTGGACTGCCTGCATAAATCACGTCTTGTCTTCTGATTTTATGGTCTGTTTGTCAATCAACAAAGATCTGTTTGTGGAGTGTCGTACAGTTTTTACGAGAGTCCTGCAGGCGTAAGAAATACTTTGATGTCTTTGGAATCGATTATGCTGAGAATATAATAATAATAATACTACTACTGTACATGAGACGCGAGTGTGGTGAACGCAAAATATAAAAATCTGTCATATCGTGCGTAGTTTGGACGCTTTTGGAAAAACAAAAACCAAAAACTTAACACTTCGTATGTACATAATTTAAATTGAATATCAAGATTCAGCAAAACGTGGGTGAACAATGTTCTCATTGCATACATTTACGTTTTACACGTAATTATTTTGTAACAATACCTGCGAAATCCAAATAAAGATTTGTACACTCACGAGAGGTTGGTTGGTCAAAGTAAGTATTATTATTATTATTGTAACGATTTAAGGTCGTTAAATCATTTTCCCTTGAGTTGATAATAAGCAGGTATAACGGTGCCGCTTGGTGAATTTTTATTTTTTTTTTTTGATTTGTTACATTGACTTTTATTTATTTACTATGAATAATTCAATATTAAGGAGGTATTTGAATAAAAATGGCTTACATAAAATACTACATAGAATAAAGAACCTTTTTTTTTTTGAAAGTTTGATAACGGGTGGATGATAAAAAATAAACTACTACAAAGCCATTTAGTTTTATTAGAGTGTGCTATGTGTTGATAAATGACGCATTTGTTTGGACTTATCGAGGGGCTTTTGGCTGGGAAAATTGAAAAATAAACTGAAGCCGTAACGGGGTGAGTATAATACTGAAAAATGTTCAGGATCTAAAACGTGTTTTCCACACAAAATACACTTGAATGTATTCTTTGAAAAGCGAACGGGTTTTTTTTCTTTTTTTTTTCAACCAATCCATTAAATAATTTTGGAATATTTTATTGAATGGACATTATTGAATCTTTTAGTTTTGAGGACCATTAATATAATATTGTAATCGGAAAAATACCTTTTAATTAGTTAAAAGTGGAGTGGAAACCAATAGTATACGATACCTTTCGAAAATCCATATGTTTGGATACACGTTACTATATATATTATATACTCACAATTACGGGCCTTATGGAGCTTTCAAATGCTACATTGGTGTTATAAGCCTTTGGAAAAATATTTTCTGTGACATTGTTTTCCATACCTATCTATTTGGGAAAAATGAAAATGGAATGAAAAAAACAAATGTGTAAACAATGTACAAATATTTATTCATAAAAATAATATGTATTATGTGTTCAACAATAATCTAAAATTGATGACAAATAATTATGTTTGTTTACTATAATTATTTTTGAAGTATACATTATTTTACATTATTTTACAGTTGAACATAATATTATGTTATATAATATAGCTTTTGTAAAAATGATTAATAATGGTCTTAATGTTTGCGATCAAAAACAAAATACATTTATATATTATATATTCAGAAAGACCGGAATATTTATATGTAGTTTGGTTATACTTTATACTCACTGGGCTATTATAATAATACAACAGCATGATATGCTGAATTTTGAATACATACAAGACGACTGTGTAGCAAACAAACAGCTACGAATAACAATACATAAAGCAAGGATTTGTACTCAAATAATATATTCGAGGTTTAGGTTTTGTGTCCTTTTTGTTATTCACATACGCCACAACGGAGGAAAAAAAAAAGAGTTTTAAAATAATATTAGATAAATGACGATGATATGGGACGGATTGGGATATATATTCGGCCCGGGAAATCTGTTCATATATCATTTTATGAAAAAAAAAAAAAAAAACAGTTGAATTCTCAAAAATATATTCCGATAAATTGAATTATAGTTATTGAATAAATGTATTTATAAATTATAATGAATTAGTACATTAGTTCTTTCTTTAATGTTTTATAGCTGTTTTTTTGTTATTTTATTGATGAGTGGTGGCCCCGTGATTATTACTCATCGCGAATGGCTGAAGTATTTCAAAACACTTCTAACGTACGTCGCATAGTTTATTACCGATAATTTTCATACCTAGCCACCTACCTCTCCCGTCGTCATCATGATAAGACCTTTACAGACGTATAAACATATTCTAATAATGTTAGCAAGGTTTATTGGTAAAATCTTTTTGCAGAACAGCTTCAAGATGGTGACTTGAGTATCGTCAAAACGTTCATGCAAGCGTACGCGCGACAGGCAATAGTTGGAATGTCTTTGCGTTTTGCTGATGGATCGAAATTTGAAGAAGTAACGCATATATAAACCATCGAGATCGCATTAGTAATAGTACTTAATCAATCGGCTCTATAATGACATCCCGTATCCATATTACACACGTTCGACCGGGAACTTACACTACACGACGTTTTCGGATAAACGCAACTTCGTAGTCCACGGCAATCCAGCAATATTCCACGGAACGATAGTTTATACCAGACATTAGACACTATGCGTATTGGCCGATTCGGGTGACTGTGCGAGCTTTGAAATGATCTTTTGTGGGGGTGGTTTACGTTATCACTTAAATAAATCATATTACAGAACAATATATACATTATTATAATGAATTATTTAACTGAACGATTAAGCCAATGTTTCAACCGAAAATTTCAATGGTCCTCCCGAAATAAATTGTTTTCTATTTTGTGATTTTTTTAAGAAAAATGTAATAGTATAGCAATTGTTTCCATTTTTTAAAACATCGTAACAAATAAGGGTACACTAATATCTTCTCAGATTACGGAAACTGTACACATTATAGTGTCCAATACTTATCATACTGTAAGGAATAGGGATACAGTGGCTCATCTGATCGAGTGTCGCTTATATATTGTTCTGCACTTACACGGAGGACCCCCCTTCCCCCTCCCTCTCCCCCTCCCCCCTCCGGGAAGCACGGACTACGGTCGCATTCTTCCGACCGGCCACATGATCAATCAGCCTACGGCAAGCAGTCGGTATTGCGGAGAAACGTTTTTTTTTTTTTTTTATACCGTACGCGCATTGGGTGCAACGAAAATCGGTGCACGACCGAAATACTTCACATCGCTGTTCGGCATTAATTTACGGTTCAGTTATGACACGGCCGTGGAAAAATTGGCGAAAAATTCACGTCCTCGCCCGCAGACACAGATACCAAACGCAGTTGCAGATCTCCAAGATGAGTTATGCGTTTTCGCAAGATTTTGCGTACGTCGCGGGATGCAACATCCAAGGTGTTACTCGACAACACCTATTGTTGTTTATTCGCATTTCTTCCGAGGTACGTTTCGCTTGTTCGCCGCGATCGGCCGACGATGACGGGCAGAAAACGTAGGGTACACGTGGGACAGCGTAGATAAAATAATATTCATCTGATAGCTACAATCCGGCATTTTTTCTTGTTTCGCTCTTATGCGTAAGGGGTCTGCAAACATGTACTTTTGGCATACTGAGTATTTAATGTATTTATTATTTTTTTCTTCCAAACATGTAATCATTATATATTGGGAAACAACTAAAAAAACTGTACGGGACAGACGTGGATTCACGGAGAGGGGATTATAGGTGCCTGGGCACCCATGTAATCCCAAATCACCAAAAAAATATATCATTTTTTTTTTTAAGATTTACGGTTATGAAGGAATGTTTATTATAATTATCAAATGAATGAAATTTTTGATATTCAGTTTTTATAGTTTGTATCGAAATATTATAAATTATTTGCGTTATACCAGTGACTATGTTTTCTTTATTTCAGAAAGGAATATTTTCTTCTCTTTGACATACAAAAACGTATCTAAGAATTAAAATTAACAATGGAAGAAGATAGATTAAATAAACTTAATATGCTACTTAATATTCATGAAGATATTAAAATTACTCAAACAGAATTTGTTGTAGAATTTAATAAAACACACTCTAAAAAATTATAGTTACAAAATAATATGTAAAAAATTAATAAATATTTAATATACACTACTAAATAAGTTTTAGTATAAATAGTTATGGTTAGTTTTTTTTCGAGCATCCCCTGTTAAAATTTTCCGGATGATGACTCAAACTCCACGTTATTTTTGAAATGTTTGTAACTTGGTATGTACTCTTTGGTCTACGTTATACGCCTGGTGAATTAACGTGAATTTTTTTTGCGTTAAGTTATAAACCGATTCTATATATTTGTTTCTATAAGTGTAAATATATTTTTTGACCTCGATGAATAGAATTTCATTGCAACGCCTTCAAATTATTTCGTAGTAGGTGCATACTTTCATTTTTGTACTAAACGTCGTAGATCACAAATTCCATAGACCCTGTCGGTCAAATTTTCTATAAAAACACAGATATGTATATAAATGATTCGCGTTTTTTTTTTCTATCACATAATGACGTGCTTATTGATTCGTTGTTTCCGAGGGTAACCATCACGTTTTATATAAACAGTATATTATTACGTATTCGCCATATGTGTAATACATAAATATATAATATTATACCTATATATTATAGTATATATTATATACATATTACAGTGTTCCCTCTGTTTTTCGGACATAACAAATGTGGAAATATAACGTTATAATAACATATACGTATGTATACGATTTACTCGTACGCATATAATGGTACAATATATTTATACCTGCCATTAGTCGACATTAAGACGTAAATATGGTATGTAGGATGTAACTTTGCAAAGTTCCATTATCTTTTATGATCCATGCTTTTTTACCGTCAGCAACCAGAGGCAGGTAATAACTAATAAACGAGTGACGTTTATGTAACACACCGCGGGTATCTGGAGAATGTCCAACGGGAATAATGTACACGTTGTCGGCGCTGGGGGAATAGCGAATGGTGTATTTCAAGTGATGGCATCAAGTATATATATTTAGTAGTTGTTACCGTCGTACAGCAATCCCTCCAATGACTTGGACAATGGCGTCGTAAAATTCGGCTTTGGGGCTCACTTAACTGATTGACCTGCGCGGAAAGTGTAGGACAGTCAGCGTTTCTCTTGCGTTATAAAAAGTACATTTTTCACCAAACTTATATAGTATATTCTCGGGAAAAAAAAGAAAAAACAAAAAAAAAACGCATTATAATAATACTATAGTCTAACGGTTGACGGCGTATAAGTATAAAAACATTAATAACATTATTTTTTCGTCCATCCAATTTTCATTTTAAATAACATGATAGTACTTATCAAGAGGATAAGGGTCCAGGAAATTTGAAAAAATAAGACCGAAATCGGGAGTGAAAAAAATAACAATGCCATTCTAATAACTTTTTAAATTATTCGTTTTCAGATTTGAAAAAAAAAACTCTTATGAGATGTATAATATTATTATATGAAACATTCACACTGATTATAAAATTTACCTTTTCTTTTTTCTTTTTTTAATTTAATTTAAAACTGTCATTTATCTTGTAATAATAACTCTTCTGACAACTACTCAAAAAGTGTCGTGTACATAAATTATTGTTTAAAAGTATTTTTCTATACATTTTTATTGAACTATAGATACCGTAGTTAATATAGATAGGTATTATATAAAAACGTTGGATATTTACTATTAAAATATCATACCTAAAGTTTATAAAATAAAACCGGAAACATGATTAAATAAACATTTTTATCAGTTTTAATTTGCTATGTGAATTTTGATGTTTTTTCTTTAGTATAAACTGTCTGGATATCTACAGAACATTTTAATAAATTATTTATAATATTACATCATTTTCCAGACAGCTAAATAGTTATTAATCTGCATGCATATAGTTGCCGTTATAGGAAATATGTAAATCAAATATCTGAGTTATAAACGTTCACGTTCAAACTTATTATTATAATTTAAAGTTTTCAATCATCATATTAACAATACAACTTGAAGATATATATTAACTGATTGATACGGAAATTATGTAAAATATTACATTTCATGATTGTATACATGTTATGTATATCATAATAACTATATTAGGGATAAACGTTTCGATTTCAATAAATTGAAAACTTAGAAACGAAATAAAAGTCTATTGTGTACACTGAACCGTACAGTTGATTTATAGTTAGTGTTTGCTAGGTTTTATGATCATATTCAGGGGGAAAAAAAATCGAAAATACTAATAATATATTGATTAATGTTTTAAATAATATATACGCGTATACGTGTATAACGGACATGTAGACCAATGATAGCTTACCTATATGATTCATTTTTGAAAAATCTTATGAGAAACGAATTACAGCGATCAGCGGTATATTCGTGTTGCATAGGTATTCGCTGCAGTTCGTGCACAACGTAAAGTGTATACGTTTCAATGCGCACGCCTTGTTAGATTTCAATCACGTAGTTAGATCTCGGCAAATATGAGAATTTCATAAGCTATTACATAATCATAAGCGATCTCTAGGGGTGGATATACTCCGCATTCACGTCCTGAGTACTTATATTATCAGAAATGTGTAGATATTAGATAATAATAAACAATACACATATAGATTTTGATAATATGGTAATTCGAGACGTAATGGAACTAGTTGGATAAAATCACTTTTGAATCAAAGTGTTCAATGTTAACGACTGGATCCTGTACAATCGCATTAACTTGATTACAATGGACTAAACATTACAGTGCATTGGTTAGCAGGAAGTTGTTAAATTTGCAAATTATTTATATTATTTCGTTTTAAATTTCGGTTTAGAGAGAATTATAAATGTTCAAAGGGACGGAATAAAAAAATATGTAAGTCATTTTTTGATTAGAAAATATATATTGAAAATAAATAATTCTTTTTTTCGATGGGTTAAACGCAAAACGATCATTTCTCACCCCAAACGCGGTCAACACGGTCATGATATTATTTAGACTACATTATAATATCAACAGGTATACTGACTTTGCATATCGGCCGCACTCGTGAACCAGCGCCACCGTACCGTCTGACATGAGCCTGGGATAGTTGCACCGGCGGAACGAGCTGAAGTACGCGTCGACTTTATCCATCAATCGTCCCTGGAAAAACATTATGTAATGTAATAATACATCGCATGAAAATCGAGAAAATCTAAATCAAATAACTTATAGTATATATGATATAGACATAATTGAAGTTATAATCTTCCGTGTGTAATAGGTAGGTACGCGAAATACTTCGAACAATTTTACTGGGTTATAATCATAAAATCGAAGAGAAAAATGAACAGCAATATCCGGTTATAATAATATAAATAATCGAATGGATAAACTATAATAAAAATAAAAATAAATTAAAACCGCAAAAGACTTTGTTGAACTTTATTACATTTTGTACCCGTCCGCGCTATTTAATTTTGTATTAAAGTAGTTTTGAGTAATTTACAAGACAAACGTAATACCTATGTCCTATATACTGCAAATATCATCTCATAAATATAAAACTATTATTTTTTTTATACCATATTTAAGCCCTTTTTACACTATTATATTTATTTGTATTTTATTTTCATACTAAAAAAAAAAGTGCCATTATATTTAAGCTGTTGTTTTTAAAATAATTTTTTTTTTTTATTGAGTTATTAATAATAACAATATTATAAATGTTCATCATAAAACGTAACTAGTATTCGTGATTTATAAAACAAAATTGTCTACAACAATTTATTATAATTTGAGAAAAATATTAATTTTCCAGGAAACAATTTTGATTTTTAATGTTTTTAAGAATCTTTTCTTTAGAAAGTCAAACTGAATGATGAGTTTTTGTATTCAAATAAGACGTATGATGTTAATTTTCTAAAACTATGAGAGTAAACGAGTACCTAAATCTAATACTAAACTATTTTAAATTAAAATTGTTAAATTGTATATATTTTATGTTTATTTTTGATCTTAAATTTAGATCAAATGTTTCAAAATTAAAAATACACATGCTTGACAAACTTTCAAATTTAAATCCTAGGACAGCATTAATAGTATCTACTAAAGTCGAAACTCGTATTATAAACTATACAAAAAGATTACACTTACAGATTATGTGCTACAAATAACGAATATTTTAATGCGTATAATCATAATACCTAGTACTTGGTTTATGATGTTCTAAAGATTTTAAAGATACGACTTGTGGACATAAACGACAAAATAATAATATTATAACATTAGGTACGTATTATTGCAATATCACATTAAAATATTGATACATCGACATCATGGGCTGCATTATTATTATAATACAACTATTATTATGGATGCGGTTAAATAATTTCGCAATGATTAACGTTAAAACAATGTTGTGCTCGTAGAATTCGATACGTCTTGGAGACGCGATACTGTTATAACATTCAAATAATTATATTAATACTTCAAACGTGAACTCGACACGTCGTTGGAAAGACGACAATCGGACAATCACTCGTGCGTCCGTTACGCTATGTCTGAACTTTAGACGAAATGTTTCCCACTAATTCGATACCTATGGACGGATGATTATATTAAAATATTATGTATGTATAAGCTGTTGATTGTTAAACTTATATCAGACGATTTATTCTGCCGCGCCGCACCGTTACACTCGTAATATTTATCATAATGTAATATCCTAATAAATATTCATTCCTTTTTTTTTCACCGTGCAAAATGTCCACGGATCACAAGTTAAACAATAAACTGTTGTACAAATTATCTATGTACCATATGTGTGTGTGTGTTTGTATATAACCACGTGTATTCACGTGCTTGTGTTGTATGCATCGGGAGTGGATGGACGTATATGATAGTAATGTCAGTCATACTTTGAACCATCGTTCGCAAGCGGATTAAAAAATATCTAAGTGGTGCATATACATAATGTACAACGCGGACTAAGTGTATAAACTGTACTGAAATTATGAGATCCCTGGAAGATTTGAGTGTTTTATGACAGTGCTGAGTGCCACCAAAATTTATTTATGAATCGCTTAAAATAGTTGAGTACATCGTGTACATCAAGCATAAATGTACGAATAAAATAAAGAGATAAGTTACCCTGGCACTTAACGAGTCGAACTTTCCCCGGCATTCGTTTTTAAAAATGGATTTTCAAGGTAAAATATTTAGTTACAAATTCTGATAATTTTGGTATAATTTGCGACAGTCGATGGTAAAAAATGTTCAGAAAGTCCGACTTACATTTGAAAATATATCGTATAAAATAGAAGTTCTGTTTGAATGGTAAGTTGCGGGTAGGAGAGAAATGGTAAAAACTAAAAAGTCATTACTTTTCAATAGGGTTGTAAAATTTCATGAAATTTTTTTTCTTGAAATATCTCATTTCCATGAAAAATATTTTTTTTTTATTTTCAAGTGAACATTTTTAAAATTTGGTTTATTGTATGAAATAATGAAAATATGTAACATATATACATACTACATACATTATAATACACAAACATAGACATATAAAAAAACCTAGATAACCGACTATAAGACAATATATTGAAGTCAACCATATGCCAACAGGGAAAAATTGCATGATTGATTGTATCAAATATGTATATTATTGTATATATTTGTAATATATATTATATTATTATGTCATATACATATGTATAGGTATCTTATATTCTTATAATCTTATCAATTGAGTTATTTTTTAAACATTTCCTGTTGGCAAATGACAACTAGACTTCAATGTTCCTATGGGAATGTATTATACAAATCCGCTATCTAGTTGTTTTATATATCTATGAACACAACATATATAATTTAAAAGTTGTTTAACAAATCTTTAATATAATTAATTTAAACTATAACTTTAAAATATTACTGAAAATACACTACTTTTTCATTCACTGTTGAAATTGACTATTAACAGTACCTAGGTAGTGTTTTTAATCCGTAAACTTTGGTTGATAAATGATACCTAATTTATAAGTTATTCATAATCAAAGTTTTCTTTGTTTTATCATTATATTATTATTTCTAACCATCTATAAACACGTTTAAAAGAAAAAAAATATTTTTCATAATTTCATTGAAATATTTCAAGAAGAGTGAAATTTTCAGTTTTGAAATATTTTAAGTGAAATATTTCAAATTTACAACCCTACTTCTCAATAAACAAACAAAATAACTATACAACATTGTTATATGTTCACATATTATGACTTGTTAAGCTCTCAGAAAATTCAAAATATAAAAATTATACGGGTATTGATTTTCATGTTATTATAAGGTTTTAGTGCTTCCTTTAGAACTACCACAGCTATACAATATGATAAGAAATATAAGTTACACGTATCTGTATACTGTACATAGATATACATACAGTAAATAAAATACTTTACTTGTGGTTGGGGTAATATTTGTATTATTTTTGGGACACATCTTTGAATTTCACTGCTTAATTTGAAAAATAAAATCGACGACATTAATTCGATTGAATTTGTTTAAGGAATATGTTGCTTGACGTTTAAATAGGCATAGTTGTTTTTATTTTCGCCAAATTTTAACAAACACTTCTTTTATTGTAATATTATAATTACTTCATTTTCTTTTAAATAATAAGTCTGAATATAATTGAATTAAAATATTTTTTTTATTGTGCTTAAAGTTTTTGAGGTGTCTCATTATAACATGTGACTAATGATATAATTCAAGTTAAAACTTCAAAATATAACATTTATTCAACAAACTTGACTTATTAAAAAATAAAGACAGTATTTATAGTATTTTTAATGGAAAACATTATTCAAAAAAATTATAAACGCTATTGTTTTGTAAATGTCTCGTGAAAAAAACGTAGTGTTAGAATAATGAATCCACTGAAGTAAAAAAAAATAATTACGATTTTGTTATTGTTAAGTTTCTAAAATGATAATAATAACCATGGTTTTATTTTTACCTCATAAGTTTTTTTCTGTCATCCAAAAGACTAGTAAAAGTAATTTCTTTAACTTAAGTTGTTATATTATTTTACAAACATCTGGCAGTAAGTCGACGTAACCATAAATATATGATATATATATATATATATATACACGATAAAAATATAGTTTTTTATAAACAAAAAAAAATAAACAGCTTTTAAGTTTATCGGCACCCGAAGTCAAAAACAATAAGCTAAAAAAGTGTGTAGATGTTTAAAATAAAAGATATACAATGGCCTCTGACAAATGTATGCGATAAATAATACGTTTGTATTCGGAGTAAAATATTATGTATTTGTAAAGGTAGTTATAAAATAATACCATCTACTATATAATAAATAATATATAAGTATTTTTAATTTAAAATATCACAGAAAGTTGACTATACACCAGCAGTTATTTAAAAATCAATAGTTTGTATTTTAGATTATGAACGGAGTGATGGAATCTATTGGTTTTAGAATGATGTGTGTTTTTTTTATTTTTTTTTTTTTGTGTCTGAGGATACGATTTTTGGTAGTAAAAATGCTTCGATTTTCTTATAGAGCAACTTTTCTGAAAGAATAGTGAATGCAGATGGTACTTGGGCAAATCAAAAATCCAACTTTTTCAATACTTTTTTAAAAAATCGAAAAAAACGATGAAAAAATTACGAAAAAACAGGAAATTTTACACAAAATCACGTTTTTACAAAATACATATTTTTAAAATGCTCTAACTCAAAAACAAAAATCAACAACAACTTGAAATGTTCACCAAATCTTTATATAGATGTTCTCTAAACATGGTTAAGTTTTCAAAGTATTTTGACATATTTTGACTTATTTATAGACAATTTAAATTTTCGATTTTTATAAAAATTTTTTTTTTAAACATCTATAAAATTTAATTGGCTGACCGAAAACTCTTGAAAATTTAATACAAGGTTTATAATAAATTAAAATTATCGTCACTAAAAAATGTTGGAGATCGTTTCAATCAAATTTTTTTTATAAGCCCATCAATCTCAAATTTGTATAAAATATGTTAAAATCGTCATAATTTGCAAGTTATTTTGTAGTTGAAAATTCATAAAATTTTTTCTGTTTATACTCAAGGTTCAAAATTTTAACACTAGGTTTTCCATAAGCTAATCTTCAAAAATATATAAAAAAATTTCTACCGGACTTAAAAGAAAAAAATTTATTACTGTTAGAAATTTCAATTTTTAGGAAATTGCATTATAATTCAATTTAAATATAAAATACTATGTTATTATATACACATTTTAGACAAACATATTAACTCCGTTCAGAATCGTTATTTGTATACAATTATATATTCTATCATTGCATTCAAATTTAACAAATCCGTTGTAATAATGACCTATCCTATAAACGAGGTACACTCCACCCCCAACTGTACAGCAATGTGAGGCCCACCCGTTTTTTTTCTTATTAATATTTACGTATTTGAATTTGAAATCTCTGTAATAGTTTATAGATATCCCATCAGAATATCGAGTAACGTTTTTGTCCAGACCGATTTCAGAACTAATTTTGTATCGCAATGATTTGTCGAACTGATTCTTCGTGGAAAATAAGAAAATTTCGCGCAAAATGAGAAGAACAGAACAACGATTCGCACAATATTATACTATGTTCACGGGTTTCTCGGTCTTATGTTCTATAACGTAAAAGAAAAAAAAAATAATAATAAAAAATAATAATACAACGGCTCTGCCACCGAAACGGACCACCACCGCGATATGGAAAAGAATATTCTGGTGCGGTCACTATATGAGGTTATTTGTTTGTTCTTCACCGCTGTAAAATTGTATTTTTCATATCTTCCAGATCCGGCCGGTCACGTACCATACGCCACCGTCCACCACTATTATGTATATGCAGCTTGTTGAGAAAACAAACAAATAGCGTTTTTGTTTCATGCGGCGGAGGCCACTTGTATAAATATACACCGTAAACGTCGTCTGCACCGACTGAACGCCCCAGTCGTGGCTTACGTGTTTTATGCCGGTGCGGTGTGTAAATATTTTTCCCGACATTATTATACGGCGAGGGGAGAGTTATAATAGAGTTCGGCGAAAGGGGCGCGAGGTTTACAGGTTACCGGCTTTGGTTACCTTTCTTACACGGACTGAGACGTAGGTTACCACACGTTACCTACTTATATGCGTGGACGGATCGCAAAAACAATAACAGCAGAACTCTATACGTTGTACCGGACGTTTTCCCTTATCGAGCGACATGTTTGAGCAAACAACAAATTTACAAGTAATCGACCAATCCACTGCTATAAAACCGGGTCTTTCGGGTCCCACATCGAAGCTGCATATCGATCATTTGCCGTTCTCGCCATTTTAGAATTTTCAAAAGTTTCTGACTTATTAATCGAAAAAATTCTATCCTGTTTGGATGATTCATAAAGATTTGTACATAATGTATTCGTACTGGTTACTTTTAATTATTTATTTATTCATATAACTAATTATCAATGCCAGCCGATCTCCATAACCGGTATTATAGCGAATAATTATACATATGATGTTATGCATTATTAATCATTGCTATACCTTATAATATGTATATTACAATATTACAATATAATAATTAAAGTATTACGTAGAGCTATTATGTACGGATGAGTTATGGGTAATAGTTGTTAGTTATTGACATCAATATTTTTATGGTAGTGCATATTTTATAAAGTTACTTTGGCTGAGTGAGAGAGGGGGGGGTAAGAAAAATCATTTATTCTAATATTACGAAGACTGCGTATTCCGAATTTTTCTAACTAACTAAGGTCGTCGATGTGTTAATTTACTTATCCCTGAATAAAACGACAACTGGAAGAAGTATTTCGACGTTCAGATATTATAGTGGTTTGAGTTTGAATAAAGGAAGATTCGCAGCGCTGTGAGTGGTAGCCCACTCACTAAAACTTAAAAAGTGGGTTTGGACTCGAAAGCCCAGGATTAAGTCAAGACATGTGATGTTGCTTAAAGCGTAAGGAGGCGTGGGCAATCGCTCCGTATTACAAAAGGGATCTTATAAGGGAATTGTACGCTATATAGATAGACATGTCGGATCGTTAAAGTTTGAAGAATGTTTTCTAATAAAGCCAATCTCAATAGCGCTTGTATTTTACAGTTGTTTTTATCATACAACGTTAGTTATTGGATACGATTTGAAGTGTTTTTCGAACATAAAAATACCGCGGTATAAAATCACCAAATTTATACTAGTTAAAAATATTCAAGATTTGTCGAAGAAATAAAAACGATCAACGGTATCGTTGCATCGATGCGTTGTAGACGTTTTGTAATACCTACTTTATTTATATTTAAAATCGATGGATCAGGAATGCATCGGTCGACTACAAATAGCTGCAGGACGTACATGTAAATCCACATAAAACGTCACTCTTCATTGAATTCAACTACCTATATTTCAGTTGTAAATAATTAATTTCTGTGTGTTACCATTACTATCAAAATTGTATCGTTGTAGATATATTATAATTTTTCAATACATTATAGAGCTTAAAATAATTAAAAAAATTACCGAGGTCAATATTTTCTTGGATGAACAACATCAAAACTTAGTGTTCCAATTAATATACTTTTTGATTTAGAAATATTCCGAATTCTTTAGAATTATACTCTATAGATGATTGATGTTTTGTGAACAAAAGTGTTTGAACACATTTCTGGAATACCGACGTGCTGTTCAAAACATGTTGTTTGTAACTTAACTGTATTTTTTACTATTTTCTCGACGAGTAAAAAATTCCAAGAATTACCTCTCAGATGTACTATTTATATCGGATTTCCTCGTGACAAAGAGGATAAAATATTAACTTCACATTCTTACACCTTGAAATTCTTTTGTACATCGAAACAGTGAAAATATTTCAGTAAATAGTCCATATTTTATTTTAACACACGTGGATTTTGAGACAATCAAAACTATGTTTAAAATAGTGGCTGGTGACTAGATAACACTATCTATCAAAACAAGCGAAGCGTTTAATTTATCCACATTTAATAACGTTATTTATTTAATTTTAATTTTTGTTTGTTATGATATTTTATTTAAACTGAAGAAAAACCATGAGAAAATATTTAAAATGTTTTGAATATTATCGTATTTTTTTTCGGAAAACGGAATAACGCTTTTGATATTATTATTGAAACACTAGATAACATGTAGGTAGGTACTATAATCAGTAGACAAGGAATAATAATTTTTTAATAAAAACATTTTTAGTATCATATTCTAAGACGTTAATAATAATTTATTATGATAAAATACATTTTAGAGTACATAGTAAGTCCTAAATATTTCACATTTGTAATTCACCAAATGCGTAGTATGGATATGCTTTTTTAAAAAAAGGTAATGATAATAATAATAAAAATATTTTTAAAGTTTAGAATTTAAATTATATTTTAAGTGTTAAGTCTAAAACTATTACATTTAGAGTCCTTATTCAATTCCATAATATCTATTTATCTTTTGTAATTTCATAAAACTATTTATAAGTTTATAATCTATGATGATTTAATATTCATACCACATCTCCTGCAGACATTCACGATTCAGTAAATTCATTCACGCTTTCACTTGTTAGAAAATATAAGCTGTTAAAGTTAAATGAAAATAATTGTGATTTCAAATGACGTGTCTGTAATTCGATTTAATTCAAATAACGTTTCAATAACTAATAACTGCACGTTTATAATTTTGTTTTTCAGAAATACATTTAGTGAACTTTCAAAAATATGAATATTGATCGTTGACGATTGAGTTAATACAAGTCTGAATAATATAGCAGTACTTACTAATTATATAATATAATTCGACAAATTATAGCTAATTAAATTGATTCAGTGATTTTAGTTGTAGAATCAAACACTGATTATGTAACCTACCTACAATAAATTTAAAATGTTTATGAAAGAGTTCAAATTTTAAATCATGGTTATGGAAAACAGCATTATTTTAATTCAAAATGAATCGAACCAAGATTCTACAATATAAAAGATCTATATGATTTTGTGTAAATATTTGAAGGTTATTATTACTTAATAACGTCTTTTAGTCTTACATTTTTCGGCTAAAAATTATAGTCTATAATATGTTAAAACTTTGATTTTACTGTTATAAGTACATATTTTGTACACACTTACTACGTTATTTAAAAAAATAAAAAAATGTGTAATAAGCACACTTTTAATTTTAAAATGTTACTTATCGATCAGTTATAAATGTCGAAAAAAATCAGTATAAAACTATATCAGGTATAATACATTTTATTCAGTACCTACTCTCATATTATTTAGCAAAAGTCACGTTGAATTACAATATTACATTAACGATAACACAGTACACGTATAATCGTCTTACCCAATCAAAACACTGAACTAAAAATTATTTTTTAACAAGAACAAATAAATTTAAATTACTTCTGACGGTTTACTTTTGTATTAAAAAATAATAAAAACTGCAAAATATAAAGAAATGAATCGGGGAAAAAATATCACAATTATACATTTGAATCGATTGTTAATAAAAAATATAAACTCATTTATCGGTCTCTTATACGAAAACTACAATTAAAACGTTTTGTCTAAGAAAAATATTTACACTAAAATATTTTCTAGTTGCAGTTATAGAGTATATATTATTTTCAGGACAAGATCTATAGGAGGAGGGTAATTTTCATACCTGGGCATGAAATTATATCAATTATTAAGGGCGTACATTTTATTTTTATTTTCACGCCAAGTATGCAAAAAATTAAATATACTTAGAAAAATGTATTTTTATAATAATTCAATATTTCATTTATTTGATAATATCAACATCTTCAAAATGTAATGTCAACTAATTTATTTTTATTTTAATAAATAAAATTGATAGTTATTTAGTTATTTTCAATGAATCATCTCATAATAATGTATACAACGTTTTCTTTATGTATCATAGTTTCATTATTATTTTTATAATATCTTTGTTAAATATCATTATAATTTATAACTTTAAGAATCACACTTTTAATGATGTACAATAAAACTAAATTAATATTTTCAATTGAGAAGTTTATGATTAGTAAAATACTAATGTATAGCATTATCTATTTTACCTGAAGGCTAAAATTATAAGAAAAGTATGGTAATGTATAATATTTTTATTTATTTCACCGGCTGTAAAATCTCCTATATCCGGTCTTAAATACCATCAGAGATGATTTTTCCATAATATTGGTAAGATATTTGTTGTTTTAAGAAAGAGACGTTTTACGAAATTAGAAGTACATTATCTTAAAAAAATGTTAACGCTATTTAATGGTTTTGTTTTGTGTATATACCTCAAGATGATTTCTTCGGGTTTTTTTATTTCCAATTTATAAAAAATTATTATCAAACCTTTTACTACAAGTTTAAAGTCTTTGGGATTAAAAATTACTCGAGCTTAAATGGTAAAAAACAATTTTTAATAAAATTATTGTTTTTACAAAGATTTTCCATGGTTATTCGGTTATAAATTAAAACGCTCTTAGTTGAATAACATGATTTAAATACGTTTATAGAATTACGAACATTGAACACACTATTAAATATTCAACAGGTATTATAAATACGTATATTCTATTATTCATAAGATAATAAAACGAAACACTAATTAATATGCTTTTGAAATCAGATATTGGCGTCCGTTTCAATGTCAAACAATCGAACAATTATTTCGATTAATACAACGTTATTACTACACAGCGATATCTTATAATAAAAGTACACAGAACTACAGTTCTAAGATGTTTTAAATCTTATATATATATCAGACGTCCAATTATGAACAAACAAAAATACAAAACATCAACTATTTTATTTTTAAAATGCAGAATAATATATTGCCATGTAAATAGTGAAAAAAATTAAAATCGTTTTAATAATGTGTTACGCAGTGTTTTCGAGAAATCAAATTTAAAACAATTATTTAATAGACCATCAACTATTGATTAGATAGAAATTCGATAGATATATTATTTTACTTCGAATCGTTTAATTTAATTGTTTTGATGTGGGTGCCTACTCTTCAGAAATGAATTGAGAGTAGAGACGATGTACACAATATTATTATATTCGATTGCAGGATTTCGAGATGCAATCAAATCGGTAAATCGTTCAAAACATTTCACATGGATACCATTATTATTTGTAAATGTTCACACTTGAATTTAAGCGTTCAACAATAACTACTACATGGTCCTGTATATCTATTTGATTATGGTGGATTGAATTTTGCGTTCGAAGTGTATGGTGAAATTTTCACTAACTACAATAACAGAATAATATAGTCAATAAACAGAGTGATTGTTTTTCAAATGCGATGGTTCATTATTGCTTTCAAATAATCATCAATAATATAATTCCAATATAGTATAGTAGCTCTGATGGCCGTTTCACGTCAAAATGCGCAAAGTAATAACCGAGCAATAATTACCGTAAATAATTAAGAGGGCGTCACACCAAAAGTTAAACATACACAACGACCGATAGAACGCGCTGTTAGGTGTTTTCACGCGGCGCATGCACGCGTTTTAATCACGCCCGACACCACCCGATCAACACAACCGGTCCGATAAATATTCCATGCGTGAGCGCGTTTTATTATCGCATGAACGGTCTTGGTGTGCCGGCATCGACGATAACGTAATCATTACACAAACGTTATGAATGTTATGATATAATTATCCAGAAATTACACTGAGATAATATAATATTGGATCCACGCCCACGCGGGCGATCACTAACTTATTAGCTATTCCTTATAATTATTTACTAATATGTGTAAATAAATAATCACTGAATAATCGTTTTTCTATCATAGCTTAAATGATGGCAAATACATAATATTTTTAGTAGAAAATAGGGTTGTAGAGATTGTAGATAAGTTGAGTATGGTCTAAATAATCATGTAATTTTGGACAACTTCAAGTAGAACAGAGAAAAGTAAGATTAAACAATAAAACAGAAATGTATTTAATAAAAAATATATTTTATCATTATACTTAAACAATCAAAATATATAAATTTAAAAGAAATTTTAACCTCATTATGATTTTAAAAATATTGTATTGTATTTGTATTTTTTTTTTTTTACATCACATTGAAATCGATTTCATACTGTTGATTCAAGCTGAGGTAACAATCTGACATGTAAAAAGTTCAATTTAAACAATCTGAAAATAATTTATGACAATAATACAATATAGAATCAGAAATAATTATAAACTTAAATAATTAAACTACCTATTTATATAGCTAAATTATACATTTTTCCATAATAATTAAAAATACTTACTAAATTAATATATATATATATATATTATTATTATTTAAACTAATAGGAAAGAACAATACTGTCTACACTACAGATTTTTCTAATTATCGGATCATCATAATTCGTGGTTGCCGCGCAGCACTCGACGGGAAAAAAAATTGCACACAGCAAAAAAAAAATGTATACATTTAAATTGCAAATTACTGTCTTTAGAGTGAATTTACACAAAAAAAGACCATAATCAATATTAAAAAGGACAATATTTTTGAGGGCATATCGGAGCCCTTTTTTTGTTATTTCAAATAGGACTTTCAAAAATTCGTTTTAAAAATACAAATTTGAACATTTTTAAACCCCTGTAACTCCTAAAAAAAAATGTTTTTTAAAAAAAAGCTTTGAGATGACCTCGGAAATATTGTTTTCTTTAATTTATATAGTTGGTGTTTTTTTCATTAAAATCAATCAACAGCCACTCATTTTCAATAAATGTAAATATGTTTTGTGGCGTTAAAACGCCGCGCTAACACCTCTTAAGACGATTTTGAAAAACGATTTTTATCGTGGAACAGACATGAATAATACGAACATTGTCAAATTTAAGTTGATATTTTTTACATGAACGAGTATCGTAAATCATAATATTTATAGTGTTATTCACTTATATATATTTTAGATTCTGAACGGAGTGATGGAATCTATTGATTTTACAATGATAGTTATTTTTTTTTTTTGTGTCTAAGAACACGATTTTTGGTAGTAAAAATGCTTCGATTTTTTCAATCAGCAAATTTCTGAAAGGAAAGTGAATGTAGATGGTACTTGGGTAAGTCAAAAATGAAACTTTTTCAATAATTTTCTAAAAAATCGAAAAAAACGATAAAAAAATTACAAAAAAACGGGAAATTTCACGCAAAATCACGTTTTTAAAAAATACATTTTTTTTAAATGTTCTAACTCAAAAATGAAAAACCGTAACAACTTGAAATTTTCACCAAATCTTTATACTGGCGTTCTCTATACATAATAAATTTTTCAAAGTATTTTGACATATTTTGACTTATTTATAGACAATTTATATTTAAATTTAAAACTAAAATATATCGGAGATTGTTTCAATCAAATTTTTTTTATAAGCCCATAAAGCTCAAATTTGTATTAAATGTGTCAAAATCACGATAATTTGCAAGTTATTTTATAGATAAAAATTCATAAAATTTTTTCTGCTTATACTTAAAATTCAAAATTTTAACACTAGATTGTCCATAAGCTAATCTTCAAAAAAAAAAAAAAAATTCTACTCGACTTAAAGGAAAAATTTTATGGCTGTTTGAAATTTAAATTTTTACGAAATTGCATACTATTGCATTATATTTAAATTTAAATATAAAATACTATATTATAATATACCTATTTTAAACCAACATATTAACTCCGTTCAGAATCGTTATTCGTATACAATGATACCTATCATTGCATTCAAATTTAACAAATCCATTTTAATAATGACCTATCCTATAAACGAGTTGCACTCTACCCCCAATTGTACAGCAAAGTAAGGCCCATCCGTTCTATTTTTTTTATTGCTTATTTACCTGTGCTTTTTAATGGTTTAATGAAAACAAAAAATGCCCGTTGGCCGCATATTATATCGCATCGTCGTCGCGGCGAATAATAATCATTTGGAATTCGAACGACGATTATATCTTCTAAAACGGATCCATTATGTTATTATTTACACACATATTTATATATAATATATATATATATATATTGTCTGGGCGAAATGGCGTTCCTTACGAAGCGCATGTCCCGGTTTAATCGTTGCCGCGGGTCAGTAATAATAACCGATTGCCACTGTCTCTCCGGTGAAAATCGCATTATCCATTAGTACCGGAGCTGAAGCCGGTGGCGGTGCGGGGGCTTGGATGACAATAAAGTAGGGCCGCCGGGGTGGTGCGGCCGTAAATAAAAGTCCGAAGCTATATCAGATGACAGGAAATCTCCGGGACCAAACCTCTTAAGTACTCGGTTATTGTTTTTCTTGTTTCGCGTTACGGGTCGCTTTCGAAGGAAATCTATTTCTCGTTTCGTCCTGCCGCCGCACCCCACCTTCCACCCACCAGTCGTCCTGTCGCCGCGCGTATATAAACAGCGTCGAGAAATGTATTATTTGTTCTGTATACACTCACACGTGGACACGTGCATACACGCCGCAGACACACACACACACTTGTATATAAATATTATGGAATAAAGTATCGATACCGATATTATAAGTGATGACGCTATTTTGCAGTCTTTGCAATGTCGGAGGTATACGTTCGCGCCACGGCTATACGTGACTGGATTTCGATGTAATATTATTATATTAAACTAGATAATAATCAAATTTACTGGCAATAATCTCGGAAACAGATTCCGGTACATATACGCTTTAATGTATTAGTATAATATTATATTATTTATATACGCGTGCCCGTAGCGTTTCCAACCTCAATACGGAATCTATTTATATTCCTGTATGTGTGTGTTTACTATTTTGCATATGTAAATTTTACTTATTTCATTAACCTATTTCCGCTATGCTTGTATGTGCGCGCGTGCTGGCACAATAGTTCTTAAAAAATATTTCGGGATAATTTATGTGTCGTGAATTATTTCAAATGGATGTATAAGGACGTTAGGACTTTACCCTTAATTATTATTAACAACGAACATTTCATATTTGTCATTGCGGACCGTACGAAAGGATGACTGGGGACCGGTGGATATTAATATGGAGTAACTGATTTAATTGTATTCGAAGACCCGATTGTTCCCAGGCTTTTGAAACTGGTGCAAATAATAATCTATTTCAGAATTCAAATATTCTACACATCCTCTGATATATTTCTATACCCAAGGATCATTTATGTCTAGTGTCCTTTGTAAAGGACCCTAGGGCTTATAATATTGTAGGGCACGTATATACATAGTTATACCACTGCAAGGTATTATAATATTTGTGGTTGATAAAACACAAGAAGTACAAAATAAAATATACATGAATATGCAATGAAGAACTATGTGTTCGCACGTATTGCGTATTACAGGGCAATATTCTCGTTCCAAGAACAATACCTACCGCGCCATCCCACTTTTCTTCTTATTATTTATCATTTATTTATTACATTATTTATATGATTTGTATTCTGCCGTCGTCGGTGAGCTGGAATAAGAATTATTTTGTTTGTTTTTTACTTTCCGGGCATTATTGTTATCGATGGTTCTGATTAAATACATAAATACATTCGAGTAAACGTTTCCGAGGGGACTGCGGAAAATACCCCTCCCCTTTTACGGAAGAATCACAATTTGTTATTGTGAAGCTATAAAAACTACTGCGGTCATACAATGATGTATTATTTGTTTCTCCCATCACCAAATTAACATTTTTTGCGTTTGCAGTAAAAAAAAAAAAAAAAATGTTCAAAAACTTTTATTCGGTACCTCTATAAATTGTAAATTAAACACAGATTGTCAGGTCATTTTAGAACTCCCCTGTCGTATTTTTCAAATTAATCATGAAATACAGCAGCAAAAATGTTTACGAGCAATCGTTTCGAACAGAATTCCGCCCATTTTTTTTTTTTTTTTGTGCAAAACGAAAATCTAAAATTTGTTTCACTGATTTTTTTTTTCCTATGATCACACCATATATTATATAGTATTATTCAATAGTACTATATTGTTTCGTATAAAAGTTAAATATTAAAATATAATATCATCATTAGGGCTGGGATTTCAATGCACTTTGCATTGTTTTCCAAAGCTTACTGTGCAATGCTAGTCTTATCACAAATTTGTTTTATGTACATTTAAATGAGAATAAGAAAGTTTATTTTGCATTTTTTTACATTTTTTGGAACTTTTTAGGTTTTAGGTCATTTTATTAATTTTTTAGGGCATTTTACAGTTTTTGAAGCATTTTTTGAGTTTTTGGAAACCAAGTATGAATTTGAAATTTTATTTTAAGTTTTTTACATCAACATGGTTTTTATTTAAATTTAACTGATTATTAGTAGGTAGGTACTCGTAATTCGTATTATATATTATCGGAGTTATCGTTTATCGACTATAGGTTTGAGTAACCACTACCCGCATTTCCTGTAAAATAATCAATCGTTAAAATCGACGATTTTCTTAGGGCAATATTTAGAGTTTTTAGGTCATAAAAGTATTTTTTTTAGGGCATTAAAATCCCAGCCCTAATCATCATGTATCTTGTGCACCGACGTGCCAGTGATAATAATACAACATAACTGTTTGACGTCGTGAGTGATTGTCGTGTGCGTCGTCTGTGTTAACATCGTGGTACGCGCGCGTATAATAACCTATTAACTTATTTTCAACACGCAAATCGTTATGAGCATAGAGTTCCAGTGAAATAGACAATATTATAATGCGATTGTCGCGTGTAAACATTCGTGTAATGTATTTGTAGTACACGCGTTAAAAAAAAAAAAAAAAAAATTAATACTCCGTTTTCCTTTTTAGGTGATGAATAATATTATGGATTAAAATACATTGGCGTCTCTGTGGTTCTACGACGGCGGCGGCAGTTGGATTGTGTGCAGTTTTGTGCCTCATATACGCAAATCGTGCGATGCACAAAGCGCGAGAGTGCACAATAAAACTAAGAGTATCTACACTACATATAGATACATTGGTATATGTATCTGTATGTAGTGTAGATACTCTTATAGTTTTTTAATATTACATTATCATTTTAATAGCGTTCTCGGTGTCGGACAAATTAATAGAATAACCCCCAGCCATAAGACATATATATGTCAATATTACGGATGTGTACAATAATTTGCTCAGTCACGAAGTCATTGTCTCCAATAAACGGAAAACGAACACATTGCAATACGCTGAAAAGCTTATAATATATTAATATATCGTGTTAAGTATCCGCGTGCGATTCAGCTGCGATAAACGTTATTTCATCTAGCAACTATATACAATATAATATTCAAATCGTTAAATCAACATAATCATAATATAATAATTTATTATGTATACGATTTAAAGTTGATATTTCGCTTATTTTGCATTATTTTTAGTCGAGTGCATTGTAATTAATTTTCAAGAGTTTACGTAAATATTAAAAAAGAGTATAGTATAGTAGTAGTAGTGAGTGTTTAAATTGTAAAACTTTGATGATTAATTATTACTAAAATTAAATAATGTTAAATGAACGGGGAAAATGCGTTAAAATTTTTCAGGGTATAAGAGGAATTATTAAGATTATTCGAAATATTTTAAATGTATACAATGCTGCTGATAAACGATTATTATTATTACTATGTTCAAATAAACGTTTTCACATTTGTTTTCTTTTTTTCTTTATTAGGTTACTCCACATCAAAATAATATATTATGATAAATTACTTTTGCACGATAGAACTGAAATATTAAAATCTAAATAAATGACTCGAGATAAATAATATTTAGCAATATCTATTAAATAAACATACAATGCGGCGAGCAAGCGCTGATGATTAATCGTACAGGAATGAAATTTTAAAAAAATGTTACCTACATTTACCAAACAAAATGAAAAATATTTGAGTTTGAGTAATTTTTACGCGTACAGGAAACAGTTTTTCATAACTTCAAACATGACGAGGTTTATGATTTCGCAACGGAAACCATAATGTTATATGATTATATCTTATAGGTAGGTATAGCTAATAAAATTAATTTAATTATTATATATAATACCGTTTAAGGTTTTTGGTTTGTATAATGGACCACATATTTTCATTTTGAGGAAACTGCATTGTTCAGGTGTACACAGATACATTGAATGTGTGCCCTGGATACCATCGAGAGGAGTAGCTTCTAAATAGTAAACCTCATTATAGTATTATAAAAATTCCAAACAATTTGGAAAGTTTTTAAAGTCCCGAAAATACCTCTTCGACACGCCCCTGCATATATTTTAGCGGTAGTGATTAAAAATACTAATCATATAGATTAAATTAACGTAAGTTAACGTTTTGTTATCGGTTTATCTCATATAAATGAAACAGAACAGAAGGTCATCGATTTTCAGCCATACTGATTGAAACCAGCTGTATACTCGTATACTGTTCATAATGTAATATAACATTTTTTTATCCGTGTATGGGTTCATTACTAATATTAACATGCCATTATTATCCATGAAATAAATTGATATAATTCTAGAAAATATTTTCCTAGTCATGTTTTTAAACCACTTGCTCAGCTGCAGCCTACAGACATATTATGAATTATATATTTTTAATTGAATTGTTGAGAAAATTTTTTTTTAAATATAATCGTTTATTGTATACGATAATATATGGAAGTATGTAAAAATAAATTATACTTTTATTTCGTTAAAATGTACTATAATTAGACCAGAATATTATCTGTTTATTTGAATGGTTAGGTCCTTTTGAACGGTAGGAGGAAGGTAAATCGGAGAAAGAAATAGAATTTGGTGGACGTAATAGCATAATTAATCACGTTATAAGACACATTGTGTTTATAAAATCCTTAAAGTTCAATCCGTGTATGATTTAAACCATAACTTTGGTACTTTATGCCGTGCACAGCACTTCTTAGAATATTACGAGAACTTGGTAGTTTTGATACACCTATACAATAAATTAACAAGCCGTTCTTATATAATCATAATTTATATACAATAAACTATATTACGTACAGTACTCGTATGAAACTCATTCGCGATAAATTTATCATATATTTAATTAGCAGTGCTGCGCGCAGAGGGTACTAACGCAAGTTTTACATCGTGAAGATCACATCAGAGGGTAATAAATTAAAGTAAAATATAAAAATAATATTAGTATACCACGTCAATTTTGTCGGTCATCGTATACCGCTCGACGACGTAAAAAGTGAAATAGGTTAGTTAAAAAAATTGAGAGTATTTACCAAATATGTAATCCACCGTGTTGTATTATCTGTTGTAAATATCTTAGCTGTTATACATGTATGTATAGCAAGAATAGAGAAAAAATAATACAGTGATATGTATTCTTATATACGAATGAATTCTGCTAATAATAATGAATGTACGATTATTACAAGTAAACAAAAATCAATATAGAATTTATAAATAAAAAAATGGAATTATATAATGACGGCCAAATTGATAGGTATAATTTTGTAAAAAGTTTAGTATCATTTAATAACATTTAATAATATTTAGTTTTAATTTATATCATAATGACGTATTATGTTTATTGTAAATTGTGTTATTATTATTTTTCTTAGATAATGTTAGTTTTTAGTTTAAAAAATAAATTTAATTTAATTGATATAAATGTTTTTTTTTTTTTTTTAATAATAACATAAAATATTGTATTTAAACAATAAAAAAATATGTGCGAAGTTCAGGTGTTAAAAAAAACCTTGTATGCTGAGTTTAGGTGATATATTATAAAATGGCCGCAATGCATGCGGAGTTACGGTGCACCGATAAAATCACACCAAAATATACCTATGTTTATTTGATACACGGGTCTCCCAATCACCGTCCTTATATATTTAGTATAGTTTCAGTGTCGATGACATGCGCTTTGTTATTATTATTAATATTATTGTTGTGCTCTATTCGCCCTGTGGATATCGTAAATTTGTGTGTGTTTTTGGCAATCAGCATATTATTTGTTTCTAAATTAGAAACTATATAATATTATTATTACGTAGTGCACTCAGGTTAATAAATGGATGGCGAGGGCATGTGCCGTTTTCCCTTATATTAATCATTGCGCTCTTCGTCTGCCGCCGTGTCAAGAGCATTCGCCGCTGTAACTTCAGCCACTGTGTAATATACTGCGTATTATACAGATTCCATTTCAATTCGCAAGACAACGCTGGGTTTTTCTCGCCCTCTCTAACGCGAAAATGTGCTTCTGCCCGCGCGTCTGTACGCGGCAAATTGAAAAAACTCCGATATCGAGATGATTATAATATATTTTACCGATGATGGGACAATAATTTTTTCTCCTCTCAAAGGACACCTGTAAATCTAATTGGAAAACACGTCGGTACATTTTTCACAATTTTTTTATCATCATTTTTGACGTGAAATGATATCAGAAAACATAATATTAAAGTAAATTTGCTTTAAACGATTAGGTTCGATTTTTATGTGAGAACGGAAATGTTGACAAGACTTGTTCATCAAACCCTTATCCCTATTGTTCTTTGCAGGTTATACTGAAACTCTCAATTGTCTGTAAACCATTGCTTCTATCTTGTTTTATTTCAATTGTCATAGGGTGACCCAATATAAAGACAGTGTATCATGGAGTTCTACTTGCACTCTTCGACCGTCGATTTGGTTCTATAAACGAGCGGCAGTAAGTTAAAAATGAAATAACTTTAAAACAATCACCGATATTGAGATTATTATAAACATTTTTACTGACAAAGGCGTGTTTAGACTGCTACCGTTTGTCTTTTCTTTTGTTCCGTTCGAGTGTTTTAAGAATATTCGAAAATAATAATAATAAAAATAATAATAATAATAATAACAAAACGATTATTGTTTTTCATTCCCAACACCACATTGTTCCCAGCATTTAAGCGCTCTTTGCTATTGTGTTTTAGTTTTTTTTTTTAATGCCACTCAAAACAAAAACGAGGCTGAGAGAAAAGATTACTTCGCAAAACACGTTTTCTTTTTATTATTTCGAAATTATTATTACCTTTTTCAGATTTATTGAATCGTAAACGGACAGTGAAACGAACGTCTATGAATTTAAATCAAATGTTCAAAATATAATCCAAAGCATATTGTGGTATTACCATACGAAACATTGCCACCGCGGCGCCTGTGGTGCGTTCGATCTGTCACCCCTAAATCGCACCTAGTCATGATGTACACCAAGGGACTCAAAACCTTTTTTTACGGAGGAAAAATCTGAGATTTGCCTCGAAATCTTGGGCCAAAATTGCTTAAAGATGTACAGAGGGAAAATTTAATCGAAAATAAGAATTATTTTCTATCAATTTTATATTGTAGGTATCTATTATATTATTAAAACGTGAGGCGATTTCTTATGACAGTTGTATCTGAAGTTCTACCGGGCCGATTTTCACGATTTTTTTTTTTTAAACACAAGTATTTGGTTTGTATATAAGCCATCTAATGAGAAAAGTCCGAAAATGTATCAATTTAATAGTTTTTGGAAGTATTTTGTTTCCCCTGTAGTTACGTATAGCTGCATGCGTTGCCTGCCGCGTGCACACCACACATGTTTACAAGACAAAACATTTTTAAGTTTAAACACAGTGTCAAAAGACTGTGATCATTTTCTGTTTCCTACAGAATTTTTGAATAGTTCACATTTAAACGGTTTACCTCCACACAGCTTGGTACTAAAACAAGGTATTATCGTAATACTTTTCAGAAATTTAAATGTAGTGTCCAATCTAATGAATGGTACAAGATTTATTGTACGAACTATGTATGAACATTCTTTAGACTTAGAATCCATAACTGGTCAAGAAACTGGCCAACGTATTTAATTGCCTAGAATTTATTTGGCTCCTTCAGATCAAGGCCACCTGCAGACATTTTTCTCGGGGGGGGGGCTAGCAACAAAACTGACGAACAACTTTGTGTCACCTTATTAGTTATCAGTCTTCCTAATCGCCCTCCAAGACTGCTATATAAAATGCAAATAAATGCTATATAATTTAAGTATTATCTAATTTAGTGGGGGGGCTAAACCCCCCCCCATGTGGGCGGCCTTGCTTCAGATTCTACTCTTCTCTTTTCATCTACTAGGCGTCAATTTCCGATATGAATAGCTTAAGTTATAACTAAATATTGATATATATTTATATATACATAAATAAAAATATTTTACTATCCTATTTTTTTTCTTACTTTAACCCGGCAGCGACGGGTAATTCAGCTTGTAAATGTATATTAGTTGTTAAGAATAACGCATGAAGAAAATAATTAATTTTATTTTTAACTTTTATTTGTTTAATACATACAATCTGTGAACACAATTTTACAATAAGCATATACTCTGTGAGGATTTACATTGATATTAGGCATGATTGACATAACGAAATAATCACCCAATGGTAACACTTACTGGCATGGGTAGTTTAATTTTTTTTTTTTTATTTCAGGTCATAGTCTCAGTTTTGTTTTAATTTTCTAGGTAGTTTTCCTGGAATGGATTCAAAATTTAAAGCAAGGATTAGTGGGTTAGTATGATTTTTTAGACAGGTATAGAATAGTTTCTAGGAAATGTTGCTTGCTTTTTATTGAACGGTAAAAATACAAGGTGTGATTTGATATATAAAATGGAGCTCGTGAAAACATTCGTAATGTGATTGAATGTTTAGATTTTATTTGAATTATTAAATTAAAGATTATTATTATATTTTCTTTCAAAACATCAGTTAACTTGGCGGACCGGTTGGAAAATTTTGACGGGCCGCAACCGGGCTGTAGGTTGGATACCCCTGATGTATAAACACAAAAAGTTCATTTTACACGCCTTGAGCACGGCTCTGATTATGGGAAATTGATTTCCGTAAAAAAAACCCTACGCATCCTTTGTACCGATTTCAAACGTATCAATCGTGAATCACGCGATCGTATCGGGAAACATAATAACTAATAAGAGTAAGCTGACGCGATCTGCTTCTTTTGATCTGCACTGCAGTCACTTATTCATTATTGTATTATAAGACCGCGGGCGTCATTGTGATCTCTCGTTGTGTACACCAGTTACACTAGCCATGGGTGATTGAACTTTCCCAAAACGTTTTGTTCAAACTGTATAGCTCGCGGTCTATATACATATAAATCTCAATAACCTTTGTTTTCCTTCATTTTGGTTTGTGATCTGAAAAATCAAACGGCATCGTACGATATACGGCTTAATTTACAAGGATACGAATAGGCCATTACTTGTGCCTAATATTATTTGTCATTTTTTTTTTCTCATATTTAACATTTATTATAACATTGTACGCTCGGCTTTTGTATTTCCGGACCATCCTAGTCACTTTTTCAATTTGTTCCTATGACCTCATTGACAAACTAACCCTTTCAAATGAAACCAATGCTAATCCTGACGTGGTGTCCTATTTTCTATATCAGCTTGTTATAATTCCTTAAAAATAACCACTTCATTTTATAGCATACAAAATGTATATGTTATATTGTACACTGTACATTATTTATCCACTTTATTTTTCATCACTTCTCAAACTTCAGAAATGAATGTTCTTTTTAGTACTCAGAGAGTATTTACTAACTCTTTTAGACATTTTTTGAGTGAACTTAAACCATAGTTGAAAAAAACGGTTTTTTTTTCGTCGGTATTTTTATTGATTTTATTCTAAAATGTTTTCATGAATATTATTATGTTGGATAACATCATAATATTATAATAAATCACTGCTTTTTAAATTTCAGTACTAGTTATATTATTTATCTTTTATTTATTTTGTTTTTAATTTAAATGTTGATGAGAATAATATAATAAGTATAACAATAATTTTGAAATCGATTTTAAAATGAAATGATCAATAGCTCAAAGTAATTGTTTTGATACTGCAGCATATCTTGTGAGTTATAGAATGTACGTGTTCCTAAAATTCGTATAAGTACAATAAATGATTACCAATATAACACTCAGAATCAGTATTATATAACAATACCTACTGTATTTGACTTAGCTAGAAACTATTTTCGGGTAGGCTTACTTATTCCGAGGTTTATATCTTATGGGATAGAAATAAACTTCTTGACACAAACTATTGATTTTCAAACGTAAAGTTTAAATTTCAACATATTTCGGTAAATGTCCTCATATATAGGTTAGGGTATATTTCGCAAGAGTTTTCAGACTACTTAGCAAAAGAAATAAAAAATAATGTTTAAGACAGAACAAAAATACACACTATTATTATTATATAAATTATAAAACAACATTTTAGAAACTGTCATAACCGTATATATTATAATCATAATAAGATGTTTACTTCATGAAATATGAAACGTATTACGGTGTACATTCACTAAATTTGTTAAACATTTTAATTTTATAATACTATTTAAAAATGTTCGAAACATGTGAATTTGAATGAGTAAAAGAATCGTAATGTTTTAGATTCCGATAGATAGAAATAAATAGATAAATAGATAGAATCTATTTATTTTTAACAATTATATTCGTACAACAATTTAAAAATATTTGATACCATGTGTTATTATCAATTAGTAAATAATCAGTTATTTTTAATCCTTAGTGTTGATTAAGTAAATGTTTTTAATTATTTGCACCGCTTACTAGAAATTTAATTTACTATCCTTCGAGATTGCTTTGACCCCATCCCGATGACGAAGACCGACCACTCTTGGAATTTTAGTGTGAAATTTGATTTACGCTTTGCCAGAACTTTTAATAAATGCAATGTTTGTCGTTATACAGACAACTGCATTGCGGATGACAGCAAGTTTCCGCCAACGTACGAGTTAGTTCTATGACATCCGAATAAGCCGGAAGTAAACAACGAATCGTTCTACACTGACTTGAGCAGAAGGTTTTATTTCTTCCAGATTTATTCGTAACCTCGAATCTAGTGCGATTTTTTTCTACATTAATGGGCATAACTGTTAGTAAATAATTTTACGTTGTACAACGCAAATCTCATTTAAAATTGAAAAATATACTTATACTTGAATATACTTCTAATAATAATAATACGAAATCGTCAAAAGTCGTGTGAGTCTTAATTGAATTATCCATTGTGGAACGGTGTCATTGCGAATGTTAAATATGAAATAATAATAATTATAATATTTTGACAAAATGATAAGCAACCGCGAGGTGGTTGGATTAATATAATATTGTATACTACGCTGTAGTTGGAATTAAAAAAAAAAAGAAACCACAGTTAGGCGAATAATAATTTTGTTAAATTGGCATTTTAAACTTAAAATCATTGTTGCACTTCAAAAATACGATTTGGTAGAAGAACTTAGTGTTCTTATCAAATTGGTTAAATTTACAGTGCCCAACTCTTTGAAAACAAAAATATTTAAAAAATTACGAAAAGTCTATCTAAGAATATTATATAAGGTAATCGGAAGATGTTGCTTTATAATTACATGTATAACTCGTTACCCATTATAATGTCTGTTATGAATGTTATTGTAATTACGTAATTTGTATACATTTTCAAAAGGGTCTCAATCCTGTTTATTATTATAAAATAAAAATGAAATAAAATAATTATTATTTATATATATATATAAAAATCAAATAACTAAAATTGTAAAGTTGAAGCATCCGAATTCGTCAAAATTTCAATTGCTAACACTCGTAATTCGCTGCGACTTTTAAGTTATTATTTTTTTCATTGGCTACAAAGAAAATCTCATGAAAAATATTGGACCTCTCCACGAAACATAAACAAGATAATTTCAAATATCTATTAGTAATCCATTCTAGTAGAATAGTACATGAAAAAAATACTACGCGGGTTGAAACTCGATCAAAATTAAAAGTTGTTTGGAATTTAGTTTTCGTTTCTCTCCATTTTTAAAAAAACCACGGATAAAGTAAAAAAAATGACTCCTCAAAAATTGTATACTATTATACAGTTACTGTGACTGTGATGATCGGCGGAGCACTTTTGATCGAAATCGTTTTCGCACAGACACACGAAAAAAAATCACACTTGCCATAGTATAACCAATACCTCGTTTCACTCAGAAAATTATCATTTTGTACACACTTTATCAACTCTGAAACGTTCATTTATGACCAATATGAATAATAATTATAATATTTCAACCAACATTTCAATGATTCGCAAAGGTGGACATTATGTTGTTAAATCGTGTTGAATCAGACACCAGTTTGGTCCTCTTCTTCGGCTGGGAAAATGTCACTCTATGCAGGATTTAAATACCGACACACAATATAATTTATCCCCTCCCCCTCCCGGAACTGTTGAAAATATCATGATATTCGTAATATTTTAACGAAACGAAAATAATATATGCTTATACCGTTTGAATGCGACGCGCAGAAAATGAATTACCGCGACAAACGCGTATCGCTAAGCACATGCAATCATTTTTAACAACTAGGGTATAATATATATGTATGTAGCCTGTAGTTTAAATTCGTCCGTTGCCCGGCCGCGAAATAATGAACGTGTTTTTATTACAGTGAATTTCTAGCCGTATAAAATAAACGATTTTTCGAGAGCAGGACTTATGAGAATCCCGTCTAACGATCCCGGCCAGTTACTATATATTATATCATATACTATATATTATATTATAATATATACAACTGTAGTATTCCGCACGAGCCTTCCAATGGAATTGCCCTCGTTCGTATGATATTCAATCATTTATCTATGCGGTGCGATAATTTATTGTAATTAAAACGGGACATTATCCGCTCGGCGCACGCCCGATTTATATACCGCTGATTCATATTGTACCGCACACAATATTATACCCGTACAGTACAAGATGTAACGGAGTTGCGTACATTTAAATTTCAAAATTATACTATTATATATTCTTTCGCGGCTATAATACAACAATAATAGTATCGTAAAAACACACAGTACAACACCAGTGCTTATTGATTGCTGTTGACCGTAGACCCCTTAAGTTTGTGTATTTTGAGCGGAAGGGGAGAGGGAAATAGTCGTGTACAACGGTTTGAATTTATTATAAATAGTTAAGGAGGAAAAAATTGAGCTGTTATCTTAATGATTTTGATAGTAAGCAATGTCTACACATAAGACCTTGTGGGGGGAGGGGAGCTGCAACAATTGGGTGTTGACCAGTAAGGTTGCCCTCAGCGATTGTTTTTGGTACTTAAATAATATACAAGTTGCCCTTCATCAAATGTATATCGATCGTTCTCAATGTATAAAACAGTACCAAGAGGGTATTTTAACCAAAATAGATCACGTAAGAAAATTCATCCAATATAATATGTATGTACGGTTAATAAAATATATAAGTACTTACAATAAGTACTTACACGACAATAATTCCGCTGATAATATAATCAATGCAAATATTGAATTTATTCTGTTATCTAGTTCGTACATTTTCTATTTTAATTAATTTTTTAAGTAAATTATATTATATTATTTGTAAAAATAAAAAATAAAAAAAAATATTTTATTATTTAAAATTAACACTATTTTACCTGGTGTAGTTGTTTACAGTACAAATGTTAATAAAATGTTCTGTTGAGGGCAACTGGTACATTTTTCTTTAATTAGTTAGGAGAATCGATAAACAAACAAAAAAAAAAATATATGGTAGAATTTATGGCAAATGGTATACATATTCACAAAAACTTTACATTAAATTGAAGTCACCGTATTTCAAAAAAGTTTGAGGAACATTGAAATACATACTACCTAGCTATTATTGGTTCTGTGAACCCATAATACGATGTTAAGCCACTGCGATGTTATTCAAATTAAATAATAATTGTTTACTGCATTATTGTCTACGGCAATATACAAGCATTAATGACTGGGCACTATTAAGTATGACGAATATTAAGTTCTTATTAATATATTGTCGGTGCAATTTTTACTCACAAAGTATGCTTATTTTCGCTGACGTATAGAAAATTTCAAACTCATAAAATATTACAATCATGGTATTTCAAATAAACAGAAAAAAAGGACGTTCAATTAAAATTTTAATTTTTTCTGAAATTTGTATTATTTTATGTCAAAGTGACATTAATAAGGTAATGGTCCACTTTAAACATTAAACATTTATTTATTTTTTTTTTTTTTATACAAAATGATACATATACGATCACGAGAATAGACAATTTTATCCTTTTAATAATTATAAAATATGAAGTTAGTCGAACTATGGTGTTCTCGATATGTTTAAAAATACTTGGAACGTTTTAATTAAATGCTTTTTACGAGGCTTTACATTTCGAAATAAGATCTGGAACATTTAACGTCACCATAATTTTGTTTTTATGATGATTTAATATTCAAGCCATGCGTTTATTATATCATTATGCAATAGTATAGTTACTTTTGTGCACATATAACATTATAACCGATAATTATATCCCTGTGGTGTATTTGAATGAATACATAAGCAGCATATTATATTATCTACATACATAGAATGCGGCAGTGTTCTGCTTATACGATCGTCTTTCAGGTGTGATACCATAGCCATAGCGTCGCTTTTAAATTACAACACTAAACCTAACTCTGTCAAAACCGAGTAAATTAGCATATTAACGTGCTAGGGGTTCCCACTTTTTTGGGATTCTATTATACCGCACCTGGATCCCATGACGTCGATTGTTTATTTCCACATATTTTTTTTTTCTGGGCCACGTCGTGCGACTTTACAGTGAATTATTATGGTTCTTATGATCGCGATTATTGTTAATTATTATTGTTGTGCGTGGTATGACGTGGGTAGCAATTTTCATGTCCGGGTCGTTGAGAATTCGTTCGAATGATTTCAAACGTTTTCCCATTGATTTAAATTAAAAATGAAATAGTGCGTTTTATTCATTTGCCGGTACTTAACTTGAAAAATGTCTATAGGAAACTTTGTATTGAAATTCGGTATTTATTTTACGTTTAATAATTTTAAAAATAAATTATTTTCCAAGTAGGTACAAAATGTTGCGTATCACATTGCAAAATAATTGCGTTACACCACTGCCGTAACAGTGACCCGTATTCAGGTATATGAATAGCATTCGTCGTAGGAATCATATAACTAAACTAATATATATATATGTATACACATTTATGTATTCGTGTAACGTCGTATAATAGTTAGACAAATGTATAGAAATCCCGTGGAATTAGGATTAGTGAACAACCTCTTTTGATTCGATAGAAGTTCACTTGTCCGCGGCCTAAGTGTAAGCAAATTAATTATTGAACTTTGACCTTTTCACAGTAAAGTCACACGCTGCAGACTGTTCGGATGAATAAATATCATTAGCAATCGGCGTGGATTCGATTAGGTACGTAATACAACTAATGCGCCGGTAATAGTTTAATATCGGTATATTATTGATTAATATGTTCTAATACCATCGTGTTCATCTCGCGGTTTTCGTTCGTCACAATTCCGTGTGCTACGCGTATATAGGGCGTTTATTTTTAATTTTTCCCACGCGTTCGTCCAGCGTTGTGTTGCGATGGTTTTATACATTACATATATATATATTTATACGTATGTGTCTAGCGCTAATGAGACGGCTTAAGGGCTGGGCAGCGCGTATATGTGGTTCGCAAAACCTTGCGGCCATTGACCAAAGCACTCCAGTCGGTGGTAAAATAATTATTTTCCGTACCGACATTTATGGAGGAGAGAAATTAAATGCAACTCGTGTTGTAGATGATTTATTCTAACCACTACCGGCCGTCCCGTAGACCGCCGACGCTATTATATACGCACCAGGTATATTAGATATACGTATACCGAGACTAACGCACCGGATGACTTATTTTAAATGACAGGCCCCATTAGTCAGAAATACTTACATAAACGCGTTTTGATTTATCAAATTGTATTTCTCAAAAGGAAGTTAATTAACAATAATAATAATAATAATAATACTGCAGTATAAGACATAGTATTTCACTTTTTTGTGTAATACAATTAAATGTTCAGTAATACATTCTGCTTATAGTGGAAAATTGCTGGTATGTCAGGACCCGACTATTTCGTAATATTAATTTAATTAAATTGCATTAATTCAACATTCCCGTCTCAGAAATAGTTATGGAACTGTTTTTAAAAGTTAATTATAACGTCATGGAATATTATACGCGTTGGACATATCACAAACGTTTGTCATTGTTATAAATATTTAACAATTTGTTTGTTCTTAGAGTCGTATATTAAAATATTTAAAATAAAAAAAGCTATATTAAAATTTTTAAATACTTTAAGACTACAACCGAGAGGAGAGTTATCGCATTCATTATCTGCTGTAGATTTTATGGAGCTTTAAGTAGCACACATTAATGTGATTATATTTTAAATCATCAATAATCGAATACTAGTTAAAATCAAGCCCAAACCGAGTGCTTTAACTGTGTTATTTGTGGACTTGATAGCAATGACAAAAATATCTTATGAAATAAAAACTACCTACTTAAAAAAAAAAAAAACATGGTATTCATGATTTCATCTGCGTCTTGTATATTCACAAATTTATAATACGTAATTACTATTGGGTGAACTGAAGAAGATAAAATGTATAATTGTCCATCGTAAAAATACATTTTAAATTGCCTTTACTCATAAATGTTGCAAAAAGCTTCAAATAAACAAAATATAGAACACGCTTTAGTCAAAAATTTGAGATTTTAAATACAATATAATAATAATAATAACAATAATAATCAATTGCTATAAGTCAAAATAAAAGTTTTATCAAATTGAATGATGGTTGAATCACAAATTTGGTGAAATACAATCCACTGCGAATAAAAGACAAGTACCTATAAACTATAATTGAATATTTTTCAGAGATTAAGAATAAAAAAAAAAAAATATGAATTACGAATAAAACTAATATAATATTTGATATTGGGTAGGTAGGTATCTTGAGAAACTAAGCTTACAGAGTTTAACTCTTGTAGGGTATCTGTGACTAAGGTAGTATAGGATGGTAAAAGTTTGCCAATGAACAATGAGATGAGTTTAAAGGATTATCAGGTTTAAAAAACACCATAGGAGTCATATAAACAGCTAAAATCCTATGAAGATAATCCTTAGAGGCACCTTTAAACTGTAATGCAGGATAATCCTTTCAAATCGTCCTTTGACATAAACATGTTTTAGTCGTTAAATTAAAAATAAATTTCATTGTTTCGTTTTTTATTTATTCATTTACGTGCGTGCGTAATCTCGTAAGGATTAAAATTAAATGAACTAGATGGCTCATAGGAGAGGGGAGTAAACTAAGAATAAAGAACATTCGTTGTAAATACGTATTATGCTGGTTGATGACATTTCCATTTGGTAAAAATCGAACACTAAACAACCGCTTTAAATTGTAGGGTTCTGCTACGAACCTCTACCACATCATGTTTGAAATCTTAAAAACATCGTATCCATATGGCCTACATCACCGATAGAACTACTTGGGAAATATTTTGAAATGTAATAATCATAACGGGCTGGAAGAATTGTGTGTATGAGTGTGTGTGTGTGTGTGTTTTCCAAGCCACATGGACACAAAACACGCAAACGCATGTCTATACGTGCATGGCGTAGAAGTTTCAATTATTGTTCGAGTTCTGTATAAGTTTTTGCCGTTCACATTTCGTTGATCGGATTAAAATAAATCACACTCGCCTGTTATAATATATTATTATATTATTTTCAATGCGTAACGAACGGCTGCGACGAAGTTTTGACCGACCGTTATTACTATACATATATTATAATATTTGTGTGCACGATTGTATGTGTATGTGTGTGTGTGTGTGTGTGTGTGTGTGGCGTGTATGAGTTGTGTATGTATAGGTGAGTGTAGTTATGTATGTGTATGTGTTATGGGTGCGTGTGTGTTCTCTGTAGTTTTGGCTTATATGTTTTTGTTGCACTTCGTGTATACTATTTATTATACATGTTTCACCCTTACAACAAAGCGATCGGTTACGCGTATCCCGCGAATATAGCGCGTCGATTTCGCTAATTATTAATATTTATTCTTCAATACATATATATATATAGATGTACATGTATTCGTTATAAACGATCGTCTGGAATCGTGTAATAATAATATCTATACATTATTAGTTTCTGTTGGTTGGGGGGGGGGGGTGACAGTGGGTCAGGCAATATTATTGTTAGGGTCGTAGCATAATTGCCCAAGTAACCAGCACCGACACCGAAGGGTTCGCGCGAGAGCTTATTGTTACGAGACAGCCGCATCGCTAAATCAACGGGTAACGCCGTATTGTTGTGCATCGGCCGAGTATTGTCTGGCCTTCGTGACCTAACGCGCAGCAGTGTTTCTACCCACTTTGGCGACCCTTTAGCTAATACATATTATATTTATATAGGTACGCACATTATTCACACGTGTTTCTTGCACTAAGCAAGTGTTTTTTGTCCGTCCCACCCCGACTTTCACATCCCTTCATCGCGTTGTTTCACACTTTTACGTACACATTTTTTACCTTTTTTTTTTTTTGTAAGTTTTTTTCGTTATTTTTGGTTTTTTTTTTTTTTTTTTGCTACAGTTTACCACCCTATCACGTACACCGTGTTCATATCACGCATATGACCGGACAGCACGTGCGTTGCACAGTTTTTCTTCTTTTAACAGCGCATTCGTCCCCGCACGCCGTACTACACGATATTATATATCACTGCGGTGCGCTACGGTTAGCCCGTCTGCTGGTCGCGGACAAACGTGCAAAAGCCTATACATGTCGTGTCGCATGATATAATACATTCGCACGCGTGTAGCCATACTTCTGCAGGTTTTGCATGTTTCACAGACGCGGGATTTCGACCGCAAACGAAATAAAATTCTAATCGTATCGTTCCGAATTTTGTATAAATATTTAAATATCTATGCTGAGTAGAAAAACTCCGCTGGAACTTAACCCTTGCGGTTACACTTTAACACTAATAACTATAATAACGATATAAAGTGTCTTTTTCGAGGGGAGAGGGGGACATAACAATGGTTAAGTTGACGAGTGATGTTTCCCGCGCATTTTATAATTAGATGGGAAATACTTCGACAAGATATTCTTTGGACGAGACCATTTCATCATGAGGACCTATCAAAAATCTCTTACCACCTGAAGGGGGTGAAAAAAGAATTGTTGTTTTTTAAGTAATTTTCTTGTTGAAAGTATTTTCATTTTGATTGACATACCTAAGAATATTTTAGCATACGTCTTACAATAAGACATTTTTGAAACGTATATGACATAAAATCATATAATGTAAATTTGAGGTAAAAATACAAAATACAAAAAAGCAATAAATAGGATACAGTTTTAAAATTATCATAAAAACTATGTTTAACATTCATTATTGAACAAGGGTTTTATTTATATTTTATAAATCAAGTATTAAATAATTTTTTTTTGTCTTTCGGAGTATGCAACATATCCTCCAATCAACCACAAAAAACTAAAGAAAATATCGTTACAATTAATGGTGAGTTCGAAACATAACTAACAATTAGTGAATGAAAATTAAAAATACAAACTCTAATAATTGATCAAAGATTGACTTTTTCATATGCTGTCGACATGTGAATCGTAGTCAACCATTTGGCCACCCCTACCATAAGGCTATATAATATATAATATAACTCTTCCTATAATGTTGAGAAAAAAAACTATTTTAAAGTTCAATTTTATGTATAAAATATGTATTTAAAATAATAATCAACACGGAATTAATCAAATATCTTATAATAATAAAATATAAAAAGCAGTGTTTTACATAGAATTTTATGAATTAAATGCTAAATAGGTACACACATTTAATATGATACTTAAATATAACACGCGATCTTCCGAGAAATATTGTACGAGTATGTTGAACTTTCAATATAAACGAATAGTTTAATGATTGAAAATTCGGGTTTGTATTACATTTTTATAAAATGCGAAAAAATCTTAATTAATGAAAAATATTAAGGAACATAGACATAACGAATAATATATCAATGTCTTACCTATTATGAAAGTACCCGAAGTTGCGAATAAAATATGTACAAATTGAATGGCGATCATATTATCTACTATAATTTATTACACATTTCACATTTTTGATAAAATTTAATTATGTTTTAATTATATTGCATTAAATTTTTAATTATAATATCAAATATACTTTTTGGAACTTAAACAGTTAATATTTATATATATTAATAATAATCCAATTAAGCAGGTTTTTCATATAGATGTTTTAAATAAAATAATAACCCATTTCTAGTTTGTTGATGAATCCAATTTTACATATTCAAAGCACTTTAAATAATTGCATGGTGAGTAACAATAATTAGTTGTTGTAGAACACGAATGTCATACTTCAATGCCGTTTGTGATTTTTTTTTACGTATACTGTTATTTAATATATTATGAGTTCTGGCTGATGACGTCCTTTTGCATTCTCGTTCCGTGTTTTCGTTGTAAATTATATTGATGTAAATTAAAAATTCCACGAGCTCGTCAAATATTTCCGAATAAATTGTGATAAAATAAAATAAATATTTGAATGTACATTGATATTAATAATATAATAACTACCTATACTTTGAGCCGCATACTCTAAGTGGAAAAGAAACCCATTTATAATTTAAACGCTAATTGTTTATCTAGATTGCTTTAAATGATCATATTATTAGGTACGTGACACCAATTTATATATTTATGTTTTTTGCTTCGTTTTTTTATGTACATTGAATGCCTCACAGGGCCAATACAAGTGGCCTAAAGCTAAACTACGAAATTCATAGCCATACTCGAAAAATAACAAAATATATTTGATTTAAATATTAACACTTTTGAAATAGATTTTTTACAAATGTGTTCATTCGAATGAGCAAAAAGGTTAGGCTACTATAATTATTATTTTGATTTTACATTAATTAGTATTAACTACCACTGTTATAGTTTTCCGTTATTCATATCTAAATTTTGTATTGTAGACGAACACAGACAAGCGCGCCCACAGGATAAATCCCACCAGGGGCAAGATAAAAATTACTTAAAATATAATATACTCACTAATTAAATAATAGTAGAATCAAATTAATAGTAATATTTAATAAAAAAATAATAATATTAAGATGTTTAATAATTTGACTTAAACAATATTCTTATATTTATTAAATGGTAAAATGGAATACTATGCATGATATTAAAGCACAGTTAAAAATTCCCAGGGGGGGGGGTGGCAATGGCTCCAGTTTGCCCCTCCCTGCGGGCGCCCTTGAACACAGACATACGATGAAAGAGGACCAACTGTATGTTTTAAAATCTTAAGTACACCTATTCAATAATTGTTTAAAGTAAACAATTAAATAAAGTTTAATTAAAAGAACAAATCGATTTCATTTTAATTAGAAAAACCAAAACATGATTCGTAAATTCGTCGTGGATGATTCACATTGCAAAAATGAAAAATAATAGTATACATTTTAAGTTTATCCATTACTATAAAATAAAATAATTAATATATAATATACTTTACATGATATATGTGATATAATATACTATATCATTGTCTTGAAGGAACATTCTAGGTAGGTAGCGTTGTTAGCTTAACAATATTTCCAACGATAAAAAGTTTATATTATTAATGTATACTTTACTCACACAGTTTATTCGCAGTCTTAAGTAAACATATAAGACTGATAATAATACCAAGCGTGATAGCTAGTATTTCTTTGCTTTCAAATATGAAATTTTTAATCTCATAAAAATAAACAATGTTATTAATAAAATAAAATTATGTCAAGTATTGATATACATCATGAACTGAAATATGTCTGAGAATAATATCAAAAATAAGTTCCTCTTAATATTGCTTATACAAAAAATAAGTTATATAGACATTAGACATGATTTTATTACTTTACGTATATATAATATTATATTATTATACATTGGCCTGATGTGGAAAATAAATCGAATTTAATTTTCAATGGTCTATTCGATGATAATAATTACGCACATTATTCTTTTATAAAAGTTACAAAATTCGTTATTTTTCACAATTTCATATTTAAACGTGACGTACGCCACCTGTTCAATTTCACGATCAAAGTTGTATTTAATAAACACCGTGTTCTCGGAGTATTTTCTCAAAAAAAAAACCCCCATAGTATGATTATATTATACGTAAATTTGGCGCAAATCTTCTCAAGGGAAATGAGTTTCGCGGGACTGGATAACGAACAGGCTAAACAATGTCAACCCGTTCAAATGAACAAGGAACCGAAATCAGTATAATATGATCTTAGACATCCCTTCACAAACTTTCGGTCAACACACAGCACACATAATATTCCTTGAACGTCCCACGAATTCTACTCTGCAGACGTCCATTAATACACGATCGATCACCAGACTTTCGGTAAATATTTAAAACAAATAAAATGATTGCAGTATAGCTATATAGTTTTAACTGATAAAAACAAAAAGGAAACAATGTTTTACAACCATAAAATCATGTTATGTTTGTTGCTTTATTATAAACGGTCCAATCTGACAGAACATGCGTCTATATAATATTGAAATGGGTATATATAAAATAATAGATATTATTTTGAATTCATCAATAATTTCGCGTCATAATCATTAGAAATATCAATGTCATTATCGAAATTTTGTTAGCCGCAAAAATCTTAACGCAACCGAAGATTTATATTATATTATTAGGTTCGTTTAATAGAACTGCACTTAACATGCGAGGTGTTTTTACATAAACGTTGGAATAAAAACAAATTATATTTTCCAAGAAACGTAATTTGTTTCTCAGTTAATAAAATTTAATTTAAATCGTTTTTAAAATCTAATAAAACACTATCTTCCAGGATTAAAACGACAACAACACACTCCCGTTAATATGTCTTACTAAATGCATTAGAGTCTATACATAGGTACTTAAAGCGTGCTGCTTCATCATGTACGGTACTACTCATGTGATGCACAATCCACCTATGTTCTACAATTCATAATATTTTATTTCAGATTAAAACACTATTGGTATATGTGCATATAAGAAACAAAATTAAATTTTTATAGGGTTACGAAATCACGGTGTATATTATCTAAAACACATTCTTAAAATTATTAATGAACGCAAATAAACGTGTGGTTATAGGTAAACTATAGTGTATGTCCATTCAGGCGCGTATATAAAAATAATATTCTGAAGAAGGTTTTAAGATTTTCATAGACTCACGATAACAATGAAGCAACGACAGTAAAGTAGGTTTAAATACATTTACATATCCAGGACTAACGAAACAGTTCTAACCAGGTACAAGTTATATAAACTATAACTACTCACTCATATTCTAAAATAACATGTTTAAATACAAGTTACAATATAATTGTACTCAAATACAATAGATAATAATTGCACTTTTGGGTTAATGAAGAGAGAAGTTACATCGAAAATTTAAAAAAAAATAAAAATACTAGGTATTGAAATCACATTTATGACAAAATTATACAAATCGTGAACATAAAAATACGATTGTTTGAAATAAATTATAAAATATTAATATTTATAATCGGTTGGTTAAATAAAAAAAATAACTTTAGTAATATTTATGAATGTGTATATAATTATATGAATACAGTATACCAATAATATATAATATGTGATAAAAAAAATTTTTTTTTAATAATTTCGATGGAGATTTTAATAAAAATAAGTTGAGCAAAAAGCAAAAATTGACCATAATGGCGTAATAACAATTATTTTCATACTGTAAATAATCCATTGTCTTAAGAATATGTTTCAATTAGTTTAACCAACTTTTGAACATGTTGTCAATGCAGATAGTTCTAAACTTGTATTTTTACTTTTAAAACTCAGTGTTTTCCATCTTTTTAACGATGTAAGCTACTGATACGTAGTAGAGTAAATTCGTCATTCACATGATGTATTTTTCATGGATTTTTTGAGAAAATCGAATTTTTTTTCCACCACCCGTGTTCACTTTAAATTGTATGGCGTTTCGAAATTCTTAAATTATAAATCAGACGAGATAATATAGGTATTATTGAATTTATAACCGATATCAGTTCCTTTGATACACAATTGTCATATAAGTGAAAAAAAATACGTGTATAGTATATTATATAGCTGACCGTTGTTTATAACTATTTTGCGCTCATACTATAATATATCTATACAACTTGCGTTTCAAATAATTAATTATGATTCAACAGTCGATGTTTGAGAAGTAAAAAAATAACATCCACATCACACTTTTATCAATATTATTAGGTATGTGTTATAATGTAAGGTTTAGTATTTCTTGAAAGTTTGATGAACTGTGAAAAACCATTGTCTCTGACAACATAATTGCATATTAATATATATTATTACGATTAGAGCGGTGGCGGCGTTTATATAATGTTTATTAATTTTTGTTCCTCCGCATTCGCAGCTAGAATACGTTTTATATTATCATAATCATGCGACGATGAAAAATGTTCCGACGATTATTATCAACTGTTTGTGCACACTCTGTACACATACGGGCTCCAATAAAACGGACCTACCAGCCGTACATCATTAAACTCGGGTGTGATTGATGTATATTATACACACATGCACATAGAGCAAACATTTTCGCACGTGCACACACATATACACACACACACACACGCGCGCACACACACACGCACACACATACACACGCACACGCGGGCCGGACGTTGATTAACACGCCTGTTAACGACGCACACGTTGCGGTCCACCCTTCTCTCCTCGTATACCTCCACCCTTATCCTACTACTATAGTAAACAGATTTCCTTCCGGTCATAACTCATAAGGCTTTGATCCATTCAATTCGATACGCGTAGCCTGCTGCAGTACATGCGAGGCCTTTTACTATCGCCGCACATCCTTTATTAACCCCCAAAGTCTCGCTTTTGATACAAAGTTTATTTTATAAAGTTTTTACCCCGAGACATTTCATCAGAATTCGTACACTCGTATGATCGTGTAATCCGAAAGAAAGTTTTGTCTACACGGCCGTCCGCGAACAATAATAATACAAAACGATAAAACTAATAATATACGAGTATAAGATAAATAGTCAAATACTATATAATATCTGAAAAATACAACTGCTTTGGTTGATATAATGATTTGCAGAAGATGTGGAAGTTTTTCATACTTATTATGAACCATTCGTATTGTTTTCTATACCTAATACGAAATATGTGTTGTAACATGATGACGGAATTCAAAGTTTTTTTTTTTATTGCTCATTATTTTGTCACATGATGGGCTGTTGTAGAATTACAATAAGTGGGAGGTCTCCTACACACGATGGTTGTGTAGCCTGTCGTTTGGTACGCGTTCTTTTTAATTCTACTAAAAAGAGTCAAATAGTGTTTTTGGGTACAATTTATAATTTAAGAAGTGGTTTACAGAGCGTACGGGGATTTTTAACTTAATGGAAAATGCACATCAAGCTGAAACCATTATTTTCTTCGAAAATGCTTATTAAGCATGTTATCTTTCGTCCTCTTAGAATCTCAAACATTAAATAATAAAACGTTTAAGTAACCGAGGAAAATTTGACTTAGATAAATATATTACTAGAATATTGAGCCGGCTAAAGTACTATTTATTTTAATTATTTGTTTTCTATTAAGTATTAATCACTAAATGCCCACGGCTAATAAACCAAAAGTCGATGCCGTGCACTTGCAAACACGTTTGATTTATTAATAGCAAATTAAGCGATTGAGTTTGTTGGAAGTGTTGTAGCAATAAACTGAAATAAAGTTAATGAAAGTTAAGTATCTAAATCTAATAATAATTGCCTTCCATAGTTTGTTATTTTTCAACAGGCGTATGTTAATAGTTTTCAAAATAATAATCGTAAACCATGATATTTTGTCTCTGCAGAGTATCACAGGTGCAACACAGGAATTTAGAACTTACCGATTGATCAATTAATGCAATAAGAATTATAACAATTAATTAGAATTTCTTATAAAGTCTTCTTTAGATTAACTTTCTCATATTTATTTTTAAATTTTGTACTTAACATACCCAAAAATTAACTTAAGTTGACTTTTATGTATCCAAATTGTTAAATTCTATATTGTGATATTTCGGGAAACAAAATCAAAAAAATGGGAAAATTGATCTAAGATAAACTTAACAACAAATTCAAATCAGTTTTCAAAATTCTTATCGCATTAATTGATTGATCGGTACGTTGGAAATAGAAAACATCTAAATTCCTATGTTGTGCGTGTGATAGAAAATCATGGCTTACAATCCCCTTACTTCTCATACTGTCGGTGCGCATGTGTTGACAGATGGGTCACATGCTATAATACGAATCACACGGGTTGTTGTTATGGCTATTTAAAACAGCATAAGCTCAATAAAAAAGCCGTGTTCTTTTTGTCAAGCATTCGAATATCTTTGTGAGTACCTACGATAATAATTGATTGTCAAAAATCGAGTATGGGACAATGGAGCATAGACAATATATATTGAGCGAAAGACAACTGAATCACAATGAAAATTAAGCATGAGACTTTTGATCATAGTAATGAAATAATATAATATGTAAAAATAAAAAAAAACATGAATAATTAAATATATTAAACACATATTATAATACAGTACATGATAAAAATAAAGTAAAATTTACAATGTTGATAAATCGATTATATTTTGTTCGCAAATAGTTTTTATTCGAAGAAATTTCACTGGGCTATACTCAGTCTTACTCATTTATATGGTCAGATTAATAATATGTTTTTGTTCATATACAAATTGCACAAAAACATTTCCATCTATAAAAGGATTAATTATGTATTTAAAATCTCATAACATAGTATTTACTTCATAAATTTGTATTTAATTAAAATATACTCTTTTAGTAATTAAATTACATTTACATATATGCCAAATTCAGTTTATGAAATATTATTATAAAAATACATACATGTCCACAATAACATCAAAAGTAAAAGCCAATATTTTCAGCCAAATCACAAGAAATGTTAATATTTGACCTATAACCTTTAAACAATATTAATACTGAACAAACATTTTATAAGGAACGATACTTCCCAGTAGTGGCTGTCAAACTTAGTAAATGAAGAATTGTATAATGATCAGTGTTGGGTAGTAACGTAGGTAGTTAAACTTTTCAGTAATGTTATGGTAACTTTGTTATTATTATTTATGTAATTGCAAAATTTTCCCAGCATTATCTAATATAATTATATAAATAAATAATTTTGTTTTAATATTATTTTCAGTTTAACTGAACAAATTGGTGTGAAGTTTTTCCCAGTATAATCTAATATAATTATATAAATAAACGTAAAAAGTATTAATCATGAGGTTAGTATATTTAGATTATGTTAATGTTTTATAATATATACATGTTGATATTTCTTATGACACCTTCAGAATTTCAATAAAAAAATGTATTTGAAAAAGGATTTAGTGAAAAATGCTATTCAATTAACAGTCAGAGTTAAAAGAATGAAGCTGCATTTTATTTGGGGCACTATTAATGCTTTAATATTGTCCATGCTTACTTATGATTTGTAAGTAGTTATTTTAACCATTTCCTTAAAGTTTATTTACATCGTTTTTGAGAGAAAATTATTTATTTTTACTAAATATATTTATATAGTCATAAAGAAACAATTTCAAATAGTTACTAATTTTTCAATTGAAATTGTGTATTTTTTAGATTGGTTTTGCCATATTCTTGGTATACTCCATGGTGTCGATTTATTGAGTCAGTATCATCAGTAGTAATATCAATAAGTCTTTTGTATCATTTAGTATTCCTTAAAAAATTGTGGATGACTACTTGCACCTTACATTTAGCACCAGAACAATTGCAGACTATTGGATTATCAAATTGTATGCATAAATAACTGTGAAATGATAATAAATAAATTATACATTTAATTTTGTGTTTATTTCAGCTTATATAAAAGTAAAATCACCAGATTCTTTATCAAGTATTGTAACACCTCTTGCAAATACTAGTACTCCAATTAACTGGACATCAAACAAATGGTATAATCCACAATTTTGAATTTCACCTGGTAAATTATTGTTTAAAAATGAATTATACATTTATTAATATATCAATTATATGTTTTCTTGAAACTACTTTATTTTTGTTTTATCTAAATATTAAATTTTCTTTATTATTTGTATTACTATCTAATATTTGACAAATTTTATTATTTTTAAACAGTTTTGAACCAGAGAAACCAAATAAAAGTTTGACTAAGTACATGAGCATAAATGATGAAATTAGCCATAAATCGGAGTAGTCAACTTGTTTACGAGTTAATCTGTCTGACTCGAATTTTTTTTGACAATCTATAATTTGCGCCGTGCTGTGCTAATTATTTTTCGTTTGTGAATTGATATTTTTCAAGTTGTGGCACAGAATTCTGGGATTGATTTCACTTCTCTATTAACCTCAAAATTCAGGAACGTTTTTAACAATGTGACTTTTTGGCACAAAATTTGGGTACCTATTGATTTCATTTCTTTATTCAGCTTCAAATTCCACTTTTTCAACCATCATGGGCCTTTTTGTCACAGAATTTTATGATTTTTCACTTCTTTATTGACATCAAAATTCTATCTTTTTTACCAATCACTTTCAACTTATGCACAGAAAGCGTTTTTTACTTCTCCGAAGTACTTTTTTGTGGATATTATTATATTATCATGAATCGTTTTTTTATCAACGATAACTGATAAGATGATAGGGATTAGACTAGACGTGATTCACTCTGATGGACATTTTTGACATCATGGATCACAAAAAAATTTTTCCTGTGATGATCCAATCGTTTATATTTAGCAGAAATCATCTACCGCTCAATTTGCAGGCGTTTAATTGTCTGTGTTCGAAATAAAATGTCCCGTGATCCATTGTCGGGATACCGAATATTTCTTAATATCGAAGTTTAATTTAAAATTTATAATCTATCGAATCAATATCGGATAAAATCGTACGGGCTATATAAGTTCGATGGTTAATAGGTTTGTTTGGTTTATAGGTTGGATTCCACTAGGAAAGTGATTAGTTGTGATTTTTGCATGATAGATGGTAGTTGTTTTTTTTTTTTTTTACATTTTTTTTGCATTTTTATCCAGTCACTATTCCGTGGATTACATTAATTGCGTCAGAACGCTACGTCAAGAGAGTATATGAGTCTCTGGAGACAGAATAGTACATACGTATATGGAATGATGAGCGGAAGGAGGTGAGACAAAAAGAAGCTACGGGGCTCCAAATTAAAAATGCATGAATTCCGTTTTATAATGTGTACCGTGCTGCAATAATAACGTGCATTGTGTTTAAACCTTACATACATCGTCAGTACATATAATTCGTACACGTGTAATTATATTATATGCATGCATATTTACTAATATGAAGTTGTAAATGAATATGAACTGTGCCACGTAAAAGGATTATTTTATCCGACAACTAAAATGTATTGTCTAGGGTACGGTGAAAACTAATGGGCATATTTAAAAAAAATTTCAAAAAACCCGTTTATTTAAAGATTAGGAAATAAAATAAATTCTTGGAAATTATTAACATTTTGAAAGGCCAAATAAGATGGATTCTACTTAGTATGGAAATTACAGCATATCAATCACTTAAGACTTAAGACTAGCCATGAATACGCGACTCTCTGTAAATTTTGTACTCATAACCATGAAGTTGGTAGAAATCAGGTAAACTTTTGGATGATCTAGTGAATAATAATATCATGTTTATTTCACTAAATTTATGTTCGACAGTACTGTGCCATTTAGTGTGAACAAAAAACCACTAAATATTTTTGTTCAAATGCTATTCGAAAAAAAATTCCGGAAATAAAATATGTTTTTTTTTTTTATCTTTATTTCTACAGTTCGTAATTCATTTTTTTAGATGTACGTAGAAGTATTGCGTGTTTTAACTTTAATCATAATACATTTTAGTTTTTACATACAAAATAAAATATGTCAAAAAAAAAGTAATTACGTATTTTTTATAGAATATATTAATATTGTGTATCATAATTCTTTGTAATGGTTTTTTATAACTTTCGATCTAAAACTAGATTATCTGATGTCAAATAAAGATAATATAATATAATTTGCGAAAATATTGTATGGAAATTTATGCATTTACAAATATAATAATATCTTATATATACATAAATAAATATATCATATACGGTACAATAGATTTGTATTTAATTAATTTTCTTATTTTTCGGAAAATGTTTTTTTTAATCCTAAACATGGGTTTACTCATTACAGTGAAATTCTTTTTGTGTTCTTAATAATACCAAATAAATAAAAATACGAGCATGCACATGTTGTATTTATGTGAAGAAACAATGATTACTTTTAATATTTTATAATACTAATAATCCGATGATAAAAAACCTTCTGAGTAAAGTAAACACAATTTCGGTTAATTTATACTTTTCTAGAAGCACAATTTATTAAAAACATAATTTATCTTGTTACAAAAAAAAAAAAAAATAAAAATAAATAAATAAATAATAATAACAATAATAATTAATTAAAATTTAATTTAATTTCTAAATTAAAATAATTGTTTGACGTTAATTTCAGTTTGAAGTTAGGTGTATGTAAACACTACAGTTGTTAATAATAGTTGGTCTACCTAATTATTTTAACAATTTGTTATTATTTACTAATGTAATAAAATGTTTTGGAAAAGAGTAGTTAAAATAACTTTTCCATCTAATTATGGCCATTGATGATAATTCTTGCTAAATTAGCTTTTACTCGAAACTGCTAATTCGATAACAATTTTAAATGGTAAACTCAGTCATTTTTGTTGTTTTGAAATTATTTAAATATTAAACATTGTTCAAGAATTTCAATGTTTAAACGTCCAGCACAAAAAAAGTCAGACAACTGTATGTAAATAATTTAATCGTAAGTCGTTTATACTACTTGCCACACAAATTGCGTAAGCAGTATTTCTTCTCGGAGCGTGACCAAGTATTTGCAACGTCTCGAGTTGAAAGACAAAAAAGGGAAATAAAATTAAAAAAAAAAAAAAAAAAAAAACAGGAAATAAGCCCGTCCAATCAGCGACTCGTGCGGATTGAACACTATTATTGATAGCCAGAACAATGGTATAATTATAATCGCTTTGTATTCGCACGGCGACGGAATATCAATAATTTGTATACGAAAAACAATACCGGCAAGCGGTAATATTGGTGTAGTTAGTGACAACATGGCCAATATTTTATTCAAATTGAATAGAACGTTTTTCTACAGGATGTCTGGAAATGCGCGCGTAGTGAGGATCTTATTTTAAAAAGTCTTCCCGATGATCAATATTGATAAATTCGAAAAATTACGTGTCCATATATGAAGCCTATGTTTGATTTTTAATCAATAAATATAGGTGCAATTTGATTTTTGATTCAATATTCACCCCCAAAAATCTGATAAAAAAAAAAAAACCTATCTTGCAAAATTAAAAACAACACATAATAATGTTTTGTTCCACTCAGTCTGAAGTTGAGAACAAATAAAAAAACATTGTCAGCAGAGAATAAACTGATGGTTCTCAGTTATATACTCTGACCATGTTATTCTCCGAAGTCACATCATAAAGTTTATATTTCCGAATTCATATACATATTATGCAGACGCAACGAAAGTTAATATAATTTAACATTTGGAAACATACTATTTATTTAATCAATACATGTTTTGTACGGTAATGAAACCGAACAAACTTTACCGGTAAACAATGCGTGTAGGTCATCATCTGCGACTAAAGCGGTTTTTTGATGATATATTTTGGTGGCAAACTGGCAAATGGTATTTATCGCATTGTTCTGCGATAAATATTTCTCGGTCGATGAGTCGGACCCACATTGGAACTATCTACATGTTATTTGATAATGTAATATGTAGATCTGAGAATCTTTCAGTTAATGTACTTTGATCTCTTCAATTAATAAAATTATGCTTCTGTTTACGAGAACGATCAAACTAAATTACACCAATCCACCGTTTCCACGTAGGAATCCGTTCAAGGCCAAACGCAGTAATAGAATTGAATTCGTGTCTCAAATACTTTTGAATTTTATTAGCTTAGACCCATTAATTAACATAGTAAATGTATTTTATTTTAAATCCCTGTGAAATATGTAGTTTAAGTATTTTGCATTTAATTAAAATATTGCTATGTTTTAAATGTAATCTAACATCATACCAATAAGTTATACTACATTATGTATTAACAATGTTATAACACAAATTCTATAGTTGTATGATATTTCAGTATTCTTATATCTATCATAAATCTCTTGTATACTACATTTTATTGGTTTTGTTTCATCAGTCTAGGAAACACTAGAACATTCAGATACACAACAACTACATTTTTTTTCATATGATTTTCATGTTTTTTTTTTTTTTTACGTTGGATATATTAAAATTAAACATGACATTTTATTTTCTTTGATTAAGACTCTATTTTATATAAGCATTTAGTTTAAAGAGCTTAATATTTAATACTTTGATTAATTTATATTTTAACTCAAAATGAGTTTAATGAATAAATATTTTAAAGTTGGTTTAAAAAATATCTACACGAATTATTATTGTCCATGACAATATTCATTATTTTTATTTCGCATCAAATCTAAAGCACGTCTTTTTTCATTGAACAAAATTAGTAGAATATGACTTTTTATGAAGTTTGTTTTGAAGAAACTACAATATAAAATTATAAACGCTTACTCTCTTCAAACTCAAGTATATTATTTTAAAATGAATTAATAGTTATTAATGAGATTGTCTGTTGGTATTATATTATATTATTATTATGTACTGTTATCGTTTTTATTTGACGAAAATTATTTCAAAAGCTATAATAAATAAAATAAGTTTTAATTACAAGAACGTTTTAAAGTTTTAAAGTATATACTTATTGTACATGATACTGCAAAATTAAAAACAGTTAAATAAGAAAACATGAAGCACATATTATGTAGTTGCACTTTTACTAATTGATTTTTACGAGAACTGCAAAATAATGTGAATAATTACACGGCATATGTATTAACTTTAATAATATACAACACGACTAAGAAAAGTTACTCGCAGTTATTAATCATTCACATGTATATACTTACCACTTATATACTATGTTCACGTAGTAACATGTGATTAAACATTTCATGCTAAGAGTATTATATACACATAGCCAGTGCCTGAATAAGTAATTTTTCTATAATGGAACCTTTCGAGAGAAAACCATCAATAATATCGCGCAACAACAACACATTGTTATTTGTTCCGTTTCAATATCCTTGAAAGTGGGATCGCAAATTATATAAGAATAATATCGAAGAAGATAATTTCTAGTATTGTTCGGTTGGTATAACATTATGAATTTATAATATATATTAATATAGTATTGAAAATCTTTCCATTGATGTCGTATTTACGGTAAAATCGAAAAAAAAAACCCAAATAATTAGGATTCTATTGTTAACACATTATACATATCCAAGAAAATATATTGAGCACACTACCTCTAAATTATGGCGCAAAAAAAAAGTTAAAAAAAAAAATAATACAATCCCCGAACGCCATTGTTGTATAAAAACGTACCTACTTGTACCACGTAAGTAACTGTTCAATTTTGGTAATATTTATCTTCAACTTTATTCTTCTTAATTGACTTTTTTTATTTATTATAAAAAAAATTCACAAGTTAAGTTGATGGAAATCAACGTTCTTGTTAGTTATTTATAAGATTAAACACGCATAATTTAACAAAACAAAATAGTCCCGGAGAGGGTTGGAATCCCAAAAACGTTGTCTCAGTTACGTAAATCATTAAACAGGTTATCATGTACGTGTATAATGAATATATTATAATATGAATGCGCGCGTGTGTGTGAGATATGCAATGAAAAACAATTATTTGAACCATCTGAAAAATATTAATAAAATTATTTTGACAAACACAGTTAAATCGTTAATACACTTTATTTATATATAAAGATGACTGTACTAGATTTGGCACTAAATGCTATAAACACCGTTTTTCAAATGTTTTTGTTTTACCAACCGTTAATCATATAAATCCATTTCACCCTTGGCCAAACGCCATACTGACTATCAATTGTTCAGCCAAACTCTTTAAGATTTATTCAGGGTGTATATTGTGTAAAATAATATCTTCTCGCCGTTTGATTATCATCATCATCATCATCATCATCATCATCATCATCAACATCATCATCATAATCCTCATGAACATAATCAATGTTAAGAAAGTTTATTTTAATCATGTACAAAACATGCATCCATAGCGAAAAGACATGTGAACCACATCATGGGAGCAAAAGGATTGGAAACTTTTGAGTACGCCACTGGGACTTATCACTTCCAACCACAGTTTATAAATGAGATGCCTCAGGATAATATATCGTAATATTGAATCACCCTGTAGTGTGCATTAATTTTTAATCAGAAAACTACGAAACGATAAAATATAAAATATTGCCTTTATATATCGAGTGATATTATCACACATGATATTATCCAAAACTTGAGATTTTACAATAACATACAATGGATGGGAATAATATAATTATTATTATTTTATCGATTATTATTTATCACGCTCAAACGTGGTATATTCAAATGTACGGGCACGCATTTAAAGTACTTCATTAATAACAACCGTAATCTGAAATTAGAAAAAAGTTGACAACACTCACGTCTATACGATGTCGTCTTTACGAATACTGCAATACATTATATATAGTTACCTTTTTCAAAAATAATTGACTTATTATTATAATATTTAAGTCAATTTATATTTTATACTATTAAAAATGTTACATTATATTTGCAGAGTACTATTTTAATATGAAGATATTCAGTTAGGTATATCATTATAAATATTATCACGTTCAGAGTTGAATACGTATCATACGTATATTAATTATTAATGTTTTGAGTCTTATATTTAACATATTATAGTATTTGTCTCACATTTTCCCATTATTTTTATGGTATTTCGAGTACTTATATTTTTTGTTTGATAATATAATAAATAAATTATTTATCATTGGAGACATCAAATATCCAAGATTTCGAGATCTTAGCTCCGTAGGATTATCAAAATAATTAATTTTACATTTGAATTAACACTTAGTAAATCATCGCCTACATTGTTTATCGTTCGGATATCGCCGAATGTAACATCATAATTTATTTATTAATATTTATTATATACAACAGTTATATAAATATTAAAAATGTAAAATATGTATATGAAAAATGAATGTTCCTTTTATAATATTATAATTGTACAATATTCTGTTTCATCGATTAGCGAAAAATTACCCCTGTCTCTATATTAAAATTTGGAAAACGTTTATAGTCGATTTTTTGGTACCAAAAAATAACGCAAATTATAATGGCACAGCTAGGTGTATATGATAAAACTTAGATTGGTTTGAGGACAAAAATCTAGTCTAAGTCTGTTTAAAAAACATATTAAATATGTAAATATTGTAATTTATGTATTGATAATAAAATATTTATAGAAATTGTTTTATTATTTTGCATTTAAAATGGACAGATTAAAGAAAAAAAAAAACCATTATTATAAAACTAATAATTTTAACATTTCACTGTGTGTCATATATATTTATATGGATTAATATCATTGATATTAAAAAATATGCAAAACTTATTGTAAATATAGCTACTTTTTCATATGTCATCACAAAACAAAGTTACGAAGGTACAAGCTGTAAATGCATTGAACAAAAAAAAAAAAAAATCAAACCTATTACCGTACACATTGAAAAATAATTTTCCATGGTCAAAACCTTTGTGTAAAAGTTTTCAGGTCCAGAAAATAGTCGGTCGCAGTATGTTATAGTGTTTGTTATACGTTATTAAGTGCAATAGTGCAGCATACTCATATGCAAGTGTGACTACACAGTTGGAGGCACACTGATGTAAATTTTTAAGTTTATTAATTAATTGATATCAATATCTTTGTGTTATAAACTAATATGCTTTCATGTTCGGCGTAAATAGTTTTACCAACTTCAAACACGAAATGAACATTTTGATTCATGGGATAACATTTTACACTGTTTTAGATTTTATCAAGAAAAGTCGTACCTAAATATTTGTTTTTAATTTTCAACTATTTGTTATGTTTTTAGAATTTGAAAAAAGAACGTACATTATTATTTTTTTCAAATAAAATTATATTGCGCAATAAAAGTTCTCCTGCAGAAGTTTTACATCGCACATTTACCGATTGGAATGTGGATGGATACAAATTATACTCAAGGAAAATAATTTTTGAAAATCATCGGTAAATAGGTCTTGCAAAAGTTGTGAATAACAGTTTTTCCCGTATACTTATAATATGTATGTTTTGTATTGAACTAAAACTTGTGAAAAGTACTTCAATAAATGCACTTTTGTTTCTGCTACTTTTTAATTTATTTTGAAACAAATTATAATTTAAAACATTTTTCAAAGCATTTATCACAAAGTCACTCGTATTCAATATTATCTAACGAAATGCATTTTGAAATATTATTATGCTTTCTTCGAAATATTCCCAAGATGCGTTTTAACAATTTTTATTTTATTTCTTACAAATGTTTATAAAAACCACGTCTTACCGTTTTTAAGATTATAATAAAATATGTAGTAAACTGATGTCCGTCGATAATTATTTTCCGCAGTTTATAATAAACCATCTTATCCACAATGACACGGGAGTATCTCTCATAAGTATCTGGATTAAAATTGAATTAAAAAATATCCATATCAAACTAAAAAATTTGGACAGAGCCTGCGATTACAATCTAGGAAAAAAAAACTCCACATGGCCTTGACTACCGCCGGACAGAGAAGAGCTTATATATTCAAAAAATGAAGATAAATCCTCATTAACAATCATGACTATCTCATTGCGATCAATATTAAGTATAAAATATCAATTAATAATATGTTGTTGTAATAGCACGTGCAATTGCACGGAAACATTTAGTTATATAAATAAATAAAATAATTTTTTTTCGCTTTCCATTTAAATTTAAACCAATAATCCATAACTTTATAACATTGGTTTATGAGAGTTAATGAGTATGGGAATTGAACGTGTGACTAGTATTCACTATTTGTTTCTGCATCAAATTCAATGGTCAATCCAATAAAATTATACGATCAATGAACAATAATTGATAACTTTTTGAAAATAAATAGTTTAAATATATATTATATTTCATATTATATGTTATAAGTATCAATGTAATTATTTGAAATAAATACACCTAAGGACTGACAAGGACATAATATTTTAAATGGATTGAATATTTTCCAAGAGATCGTGATAGTCATTTGTCACATGCAAATTTGTCACAACCATTTGGTTGATTAGTTTGGTAAAAAATTATAGATTTATTATTTTATAATTTTATACACGATTTTTAAAGATGAATTCTAGTTTTGTTAATATGTATGCTAAATCATACTTTTTGGTGATTTTATACTTGATAATTGATGTTTTAGAGATTTTTTGAGTCAATAAAATAATACAGTTTTAGTGGATATATATAATATAATATATAAATATGTAACTAACTGCATTTCCTAAACTCACCCGGGAGATATTTTACTATTTCAGATTAAAGCTATTAGTACTATTACTATTTCGTTTAAAAATAGTTTTAGATTAAAAAGAGCACATGGTCGTCGAATTTTCTGATATTTATTTAATTTACGTATTTACACTGAATAATAATTTATGCATAACTCAATTTTGGGAATTATTAAAATCAACATATTAAACAAAATAAAATGTTGCCTAGGTAACCACAGAAGTGAACAAAAGTAAGCATCCAGCCTAGAGCCTAAAAATATTTCACACCTTATAGAAATGCGATTTCCAAAAAATCCTCACTTAGTGTACCTAACCGTAAATAAATACGTTCGCAGGAGATTTCAAATGAACCAGTATAGTAGTTTTGGGACTGTACGTTGATTAGTGGGCGAGTATGTGAGAGTGTTTAAACTTAAAATCATATTTTATTCGGATTAGAGTAAAAATTATTGACTGGTATCATACCAAAGAGCAGTATGATATCGGCCATGGTGAAGTATCAATGCTTTGAAGTTATTACTAGGTTGTACCCCGTAGCTGACATACCTACGTACGCGTGTTGTTATTTTTACCATTTTTGAAATACAATCACGCATTTCCCGAGATATTACACCATTTATATTGTACTGCAGATGTCCTCTGCCACGGACAACGGACAACGGTAAATTATGTTTTGGACAAAACGGAAATATATATGCGTACTACCGAATCCGAAAGTTGCGGGAATACGAGTATCTAGACGTTATGCTGTATGTATATATATATACAGTTATCTGTACGTATCTAATATATAATTATAATATATGCCACAGACCCGGTGCTGCTGCAGTTGTCCGTCTGTCTCGTATTTGCATTGCTAAACTGAGATAATACTATTTTCGTTTCACCTCTTTACGTATCCCTATCGCCGCGGTGTTATATCATATTATGATATACGCTCGCATATACATACGACGGTTAACAAAAATATGGTATCTAATGTTGAATAATTCAAGACTGGCGAAACGGAAAAAATAAAAATAAATAAATAAATGAAACTGCAGAAAACCCCCGCGGTACACGGTAAGGTAAAATATGTGCATAAATCATAACGATATATAAATTTAGTCACAGACACGTGACAGCATAATCGAATTTCAAACACTTACAATACACGTGACGGTTAATTACACCGAAAATAATACACACACACACATACACACATGATGTTATATTATTATGTTTTGGAAGAACGAGAAATGTATTTTTCGTTTCGGTATTTCACCAAGCTTGCTTATTAGAGTTTATCTGAATTTTGAACCGGAAAACAAATATTTCTTTGATACATAATGAACATTTCATCTTTACGCTTCAACGCTGTTTTATTTGCATGTTTAAACTGTTTCAAGTAATACCGTTTTATTGCTAAATAGTAAATAATTTGTATTTAAATTTATACAAGAAATATTAAACCAAAAGTATTAAAAAAAGGTAAATAATTATAAAAAAAAAAATATGAAGCATTTAATTAGAACTTGATGTAGGTAATATTTTTTTCGAATACCTAATTGCTAATAATAATAATAAATACTTGATAGATTTATAAGAAAAAAGACTTGGACATGTTTTGTAGAACACTTTAAAGAAAAACAATTCGGATCATTATTTGCTGATCTGCATGAATGAAGTTTGTATTAATTAAATTGTTTTTCATTTAATTATGACTGGAGGAAATCACAATATGAATTTGCAATGTTGAAATTAACGCAAAGGAAATAATACTGAAAATAATAATAATAGTATACACTTTTTGTGAGTATATATATACGGCTCTAAATCAAACCTGCTGCTGAAAGTGTACTTGATTATTTGAAAAAAGTAAATACAGTGCGAAAAGAATCCACTAGGCTACGAATACAAATACGGTGATCGAGGCATCTCTAGTTTACTATTTTCCACAAAAGAATTGAATTCTGCAGTGTTAGCATATTATCAAAGAACTACAGGCAAACCACAGGAAAAAATCTCTGGTGAAAATAGAGTGGTCAAGGACGGTATTAAGAGGAGTGGTGTAGAGAATTTATACCTTGGAAGTTACTTTTAACACAAACTATATATGGAATCTTTGAATTAGAAGAATGTAACTACATATATTGCCCACACATAAAAAATATATGATATGGAAATGATATGGATTACCATTGATAAATCAGATAGAATACTAAAGTGATTTGAATATTTATTATTTATTTTTATCGAATAATATAATAGTATTTTCATAAGGTCAGTTAAAAAATAAAATTAATAAATACCTAATACAATTATAGGCTTTAGCGTCAAAATTAAAAAGAAAAAGGTTGAGACCCCATGGTCGGGTGAATGATAATACATTGTTTAGTATTGATCTTCTAACTTTGGAATAAATGTATTACCAATATCCCATTAATCTCGAAAAAAAAATGATAAAAAAGGTGAAAGAGGCTGGGCGGATAAGATTATATTATATTTTATAGAGATGGATGATATATTAGTAGAACTAAATTTCTTAATAAGGTCAGTTTATAACTACTATAAGTCGAAAATGACTTGGGGCTATAAATATCTAGCACAAATTTATTTAAACTAGAAGAAATCATGAAAAATTTATAAAATGCTAATGTAAGAATCTAATCCAGTATTGAGTCGCTATAACAACCAAATAACTAATATATATTATGATCTTTTTTTTTACAATTTCGTACACTAATTAGAAATTAAAAACACCATCGCCCATAATCAGAACTAACTGGACAAAATTTTTTATTTTATTTCGTAAACATCGAAATTATCTTTCTAGTCCAAATGGTGGACAAAAATGTAATAAATAAACATAAATAAACAAATATATCATGGTAAAACTAATACAGTTCTCAGTTCAGCTGGACATTTAAAATGTATCTTCTATCTATAAACATATAAACATTGTTTAATTACAATAATTATAAAACATTTGTTTAATAATTAATTAATTTAAACAAATATCTTCTGAAATACATTTTTTTTATATTCCAGCGGATGAAATACTATAATAAATATTATTTCATACAATTATAAAATATAAAAATAAGTTCTCAGTTTAACGTAAAAAGTTGATTACAACTTTATTAAAAGACGCAGCTTTCAACAAGAAGAAATGAGCTAAATTCAAATTTAATAACATTTATTGTCATAATTAATAGTAGGTAGGTACAAAGTATACGAAAAGAAAATGTTGTTATGCCATACAAATTGGATAATTAGATTAGCGTTTTATAAATAAAAACGTGTTCTATAATCGTACGATTTTTATTATTTAATTCGAAAAATAAAACTAAAATTAAAAAGTAAAATTAAATTGTGACATTCGTCTAAAGTAGCATTACCTTTTAGGTTTTTGAAAAGGATCAGATAACAATTTTAAACATTATTGAAGGCCCGAAATTTCTTGAAATTTGCGCAATATTTAATCAGAAAAACAAGGTCTTGTTAGGCATACTTTTTTTTTTTCTTTTGGTGTAAAAATCTTAGTTTCTTATATTCAGTTAAACTAGTAATGATTATAATTGAAAGATATAAAAATGTATTAGCATTTTCATTAAATAATTAAATATAACTATAGTATACTGTATTTTTTTCAATATTAAATTGATATCGATTATTTTAAATTTTAATATTTATTTTCTAGAAATTCAGCTTTCTATTTATGAAAAATAAACTATTTAGTTTCTTTAGGAGAGGAAACAAATTGTTCAAAGACTTAACCATTGCTTAGCTGTTCTACTTCAATATATTATAGGTACTTTTATATCACTTATGATATAGTGATATTTAATATGATGATATATTACAATATCACTATTGACAAAATTTAGTTTGGGAATGAAATTAATTACATTTTCAATGATTTAAATCCTGATATAATAAACGATAAATAAATATCGATAAATTTAATAAATAATTATTATATCTGATATCATAAACGATTTTATTTGTTTTTTTATTTAATTTTTTTTTTTTTTTCATGACAATGTTAAAATCATTTGGAAATCTACGTAAAAAGCTTTCCTGGTGGATTATTATATAATGGAAAATGATTAATTATAGTTTTTCAGTTTTATACTTCAAGAGAGAAACAAAATAAGTAAGTTATAAAATGCATTTATTAAATATAGGTACATAAGTTAAGTAAGTCATGTCAGATTTGAGAGTGTGCAATTCAGTTTTAAGGCGGGCCGCATAAAATGTCTTAATGGGCCGCGTAGTGGAGACCGTTCGTGCTGGTCTAAAGATATACCCAATACCTAAAAGTATGTTATAATTTATAAATAAGGAAACGTATATACAGTCTCCTTTAAATTAAGATCAGCTTTAATATTAAGGGCACCGACATTATAATTTATGTATATTTCACATAGTACATTTTATAACATGTATAATATATATAGACATATATTATTAGATTTATATCAATCCGGATAAATGTAGTGGTAATAAATTCAATTGGTCTACGCAGTTCGTCTTTGCCTTCCTCACCAAGGGTACTATTAAAAAGTCGAGAAAAGTTCACCAAGAGAGCTGAGGAGACCGAGGGATAATCGTTGTAGGAGATAAAAAAAAAAAAAACTTTTAGGAACTCGAAGAATCTGCTCAGAAATTATTAAACCTGGTCGAGGAAAAAAAAAAGGTTTATTTTTGTTTTATTATTATTGTTTTGTAATTAACGACTCGAAGAAGCGTAAGACGTATTTGCGATGAACTTTCCACCACGGTCTTGTTTCGCAAATGAAAACCGTTTCGAAAGAGTAATAAGAGGAGTTATAATATATATATATATAAAAAAAATGGTATACATTCAGCACACGGAGGAAATCGTTTAACCCAAAACGAGCACCGCGCGTGTATAATATATTAAAAACAAATGAATCTCTACTATACGTTCTATAAATTAACATAATTTGGACGATCCTATAGTTATTTCCCTGTTTCTTAAAATCGATAAACTATTTGAATACGCAGTTTTTCAGGACTACGCTATAAAATGTATTGTAATAATATTCATTAATAATAATAATATAATAATATAATCATTGTTAGATTTGAATAATAAGTAACACAGTTCGTACACCGGGATTTCACAATCTCCAAGAGGTTTTATCGTTGCGATCATTGCTATTTCAACTTAAAATCGTTGCACAGTTCAACAAACAAAAAAGAAAGAAAGAAAGAAAGAAAGAAACTACCGACATGATACATATTATATTGATTATATCGGTGTTGGGCACTTGTCCCACGTCGCTCGCCTCGGGGTCGACCACCAATATATTATATTTTATACTATATATATATATATATATAATTTACCTATACGACCGTTATTTTATAAAACCCGGTATCGATGGAAAATCATTTCGTCCATAGACAACGATTCCGGACTGGGATTCGGTTAACTTTATACCGTGTGTATTATATAGTCTTTATTAAATTATTTCATTCGCAATAAATAACACTATTATATTATTGTTATTATAGAGAACCAATTACATTTTCCGATCCGCCGTATAAAGGATGAAATAAATGTATTTCGCTATTTCTAAACCACACAGCACGGATCTACGGTTTCGCACTCGTCGTACATTTCACTTTTTACTGAAATGTCATTGCGCCTGTGTTCATTTGTAACGTAATGTATATTATTGTTATTTTCTGCACAGTACTTACATATATGTTGTCTACAGTTTTTGAAAACTTAACTCAAAATCTCATTGAATCTTCTACGAGTGAAACGCAACAAAATATTTCACATTTTTTATGTTAAGGATGATACGAAGAGCGCTTTTCATTTGTACACAAGTAGCCCTTTAGATAATAAATATTTTCATTTTTTACGAGCATTAGATAAAGGTACTACAATTAACGTACATAGTTTCTAGTAATAACAAAAAATATCTATACTCATCGGCATGAATAGTATGTTTCGATTTGAACTTCATTTTGTACAAGATAAATATATCTAGACGATCCAAATGGAAAACATATCATCACTGCAGGCTGACTTTATTTTTCAAAATAAATGAACTAATATTGGTTTTTTTCCTCTAATATAACCTCACGTCTGCTTATTGTGTCTTTGATTGTATATTAATATTGATTGTATATTTTATCTTAGAAAAAAAAAAAAAATATGTCACCTCGAACTAATTTTTTTTTTTTTTCTATATTATATCCGTATACAATCGAACGCATATTGAAGGGTTGTAGTTATTTGAGATATGACTTAACTGCGCGTTCTAATGGAAAGGAAATGTTGGGTTTGTATCGGATGAAAAGAAAACACGCACAAACTAATCCTTGCCACGCGTGTTTACGATTTCCTCGTAAAATAAAGACAATGCTCAATGATAATATACGATATTATAATGTCATTGTTTAATAAAACGTCTACGGGGGCCAACAAATAACAATAGTTCGGAGATTGACGACGGCGCGGTGTTGCGTTTGTTATCTATTCAGACGTAAAATAACTGCACGGACAAACTATCAGAGTACATCATCATAGTTATACGCGAATATAATATATATATATATATATACACCATATGTATGTGTGTGTGTGTGTGTGTGCATTTTGACGAACATTTACCGTATAACAATGGAAAACGGTGAAAGTCTCCGACGAAATGTCTCCGTGCGTTATCTCACTGAAACGGCACCTACTCTGAGCGCGTTCACGAATACGTCGTTACGTATAATAATAATATTGTGTTATAATTTAATATTATTATCCGTACGGCCCCGCTACGAGAGCCACTCTACTGCAGTCGATAGTATAATTATACTTCCACAGGCTTAAAAATCATGGCGTTCACGTGACATCGCCGACGGGACTAGCGGAAAATGTTTTTTTTCTTTTATAATAACGAAACAAAAAAAAATAAATAAATAAACAAACGATACGCGGACGATCCGCTGACCTGCAGTTAGGTGGGCAACACGCGGTCGTCCTGTTACCCCGGTCGATTAAATAATATTACAACGCTATAACTTTGCCGCTACGTTAAATCAGCAGATATGAATCCGCTCACGACGCGCGCGCACATATTATTATACGCACATTCACGTGCGGGAGACGAATGGGTAAGGGGGATGAAAGTATACCGTGCACGCCACCGCCATTGCCCACCCTTTCGAATAATACGTTTTATACGCATATATAGGTACACTGTTGTTTTCGGATTAATGACGGTGGTGGTGTTGACGATTGATTGGAAAATTACCGGCTACTGCGGTACAGCCGCTGATGTCCGTAATATCGTAACAGCACCGCGGTTATAATCGCTATTAATATATATTTATATATAATATAAATTAAAATTATTATTATATTCCAACAAGTCAAAAATAAATACCCAATACAGGGTGCACACACTCGCCTACGCTGTACATAGGTACACATACGTACACAGCACACACACACACACACACACGCACGCACGTACGCCATATACAGATATACTCATATAATAATAGTATTATAAACGCCTATTTGTAATAATATGGACTGTGTATGACGTGTAATAAACCCTTTTTGACTTTTACAAAATCATGTTTCTCCTGCACGACCGTAACTACAACGCGCTCGCGTTCATACAACAGTAGAATTTACACACACGTACCCACACACACGTTGTTATTATGAATCACAATATATATTATATAGCGTAATTACGGTAAAACGTCCACATGTATTCCCGATTCACCTTGTGTCGGTTTGCGCGTCCGTTTAACTGTAATCATAATGTAATGTTATCATATAGGTACACCACGGACAATAATATACATCCATATAATCGTAGACCTTTATTTTTATTATTTTTATTATTATTATTATTATTATTATTATTATTTTTATTATTATTATTATTATTATTATTATTATTATTATTATTATTATTATTATTATTATTATTATTATTATTATTATTATTATTATTATTATTATAATATAGATAAATTGTTATTGGTACATCGTGCCGATTTTAGTGCAACGACGCAGACCGTCCGTTTGATACGTATTTGTGTCCTGTAGAAATGGGCCCTAGCAATGGGCATGTCCATTTCGTATTTGTCCTACTCGCAATGATTTATCTGTTGCACACGGTTTGAGTGCGTAGAAGGTGACACCGATTGTATGTCCAGCCCAAACTCCCCTACCCCATCGAAACCTTTGCGATATTTACGTTTCATATGCTTATTATCGAAACAATATAGCTTTACGCTTAACGATCATTATATTTAAATACTGCTATGGTGATTGTACGTTTTAAAAATGCACAATCCGTGAAATAAGTTTTCTTTTGAATCGACTGCGGATCATATTGATGAATAGAAAATTCGTATGCGGTTCGGTTTTTCAATTTTTTCGTTACCGATTGCACATTATTTATTCAGTATCACGATACATTATCAAGTGAGCTGCGTGATTAAATTAAATACGATGTAAAAAAGAATACAATACAATATTACCTATACAGTAGATATTATTATAATATTATTATATTTTCGTACGCGCGTGATTGGTAAAACCAATGGTGTTTGCTTTGATTTTGACATTGTACCCCAGAAGAATTGATTAGGTATATTATATTATTATTATTATTATTATTATTATTATTATTATTATTATTATTATTATTATTATTTTATTTGGCTACAAGGCAAACATTCAGAAAGCACGAACGCTTCGTTGTACTTTTCGTTTTGATTTTCTATACCCATGAGTATATACTAGGATTGTTTTTTCATTGTTTGATTTTGCCGACATTAAGTGAAGAAAACGGGTTTTAATTTATTACGGTGGTGGCGTATAGTGAACAAAATCGTACGTCTCAAAAACATAGAAAAAATAATCGTCTTTATAATAAGTTAGTATAAAGTATCTTTTCATTGTATGTATTTTCGTATCAAGTTAATAAAGTTAGTATAATTGTGGATAAGGTAAACTTTTTTTTTGTGAAAATTAAATTTAAAATGCCTGAAGTAAAAACAAATATATATATATATATATATATATTTCATATATTTCAGAATTCGGTTGTTTGGTGTTTTTAATTGATCTATCAGTTTGCACTATATATCATAATAATTGTTAAGTTAAAAGTTAAAGTTAGTACTGAGAAAAATATTTTACAGTTTAGCAACATTTTAAAACCGAAAAAAATCAATGAACCAAACTGATTGGCCAAAAAAAAAAAAAAATGTCTACCATATTAGGTATGTTATTTGCTAGTATTCCTTTACACAACATAAAAAATATAAAATTTAGGGCAATTTTACAAAAGCAGATATACATGAAAAGAAATTCCAACAGAGGTTTCTGTTTGGAAGGGCCATATAGATGACTTTTATATTATGATACTTTAGAAAAAATATGAAATTATGTACTATAATATGACGAGACGACTGACGTCGTAAGTCCCTTTGTAGCTAATATTATTATAGGAGTTTTTTTATTAAGTGATGATCGAGTGAAATATTTTTATTAAATACAAAAGAATAAGAAAAAGGAAACCAACAGATTATTTTTAAACTAATTGATAAATCTATGAATATGTTATGGTCACAAGACATACTACATGCACGCTGCACCGTATATTATTGTAAAATTGGTAAAAGCATTTCAAGCACTTCACTGAAATATGGTGTATGCACATGGATTTCATGATGTGGCAGAGGATTTACGTTAATTTAGTTTAATAAAATTAATAACCGACTATTATTGAGTGTAAAAAAAAATACTTTCAAAGCGTCACCTAGAATTTGTATGTTTAAAAATGTTACTCCTGATATCCCAATGATATCGTAATCGATTTTAACTCGTTAAGTAATATGGTTGGATGTGGCTAGTTTTTATTTTGAATTGTGAAGTGATAAAAATATCATAACCAATTTGGATGAAAACGATGCTAGCTGCGCATATTTTTAAAAATATTTTAACAACCCACATTTAGAAGTAAACTTAGCATCTATATCTTCAAATTGTAGTTTATTTTCTACTTATATTTCATGTTTATATAAACAAAACATTTTGTTAACTATGTCTATTTCCGTCGTAAAAATTGTGACAAAAAAAGAAAACAACTAAGTCCACGAAGAGAAAAAGGAAAATCTGTTAATAAAAAATTATAACACGTTCCGTCAAAAAATGAATAGATAATTAATGGAAAAAGGTCTTATATTTTAGAAAAAATAGACAATTTGACGAAAATATCGGAGGTTTACAATCGAATGACTTAAAGTACTATAAAATTGCTCCAATAATATCTATATTGATGCTAAGCGTTAATTTTTAAGGTATGTACATTTATTAGCGAACAATGGTCGCTAATTTCACACAATTCAATTTATTAGGGAAAGATTTTAAAAATTATTAAATCATAAATACAATATGCATTTATAATTTATTTATTTTTAGTTGTGTTTCTAAAAGCTAGCTTAAAGGGGAATAAGGAGTTATAAGATAATAAAATAATGATAATAATAAATAATTATTTTGTAAATATTGGTTTTTTATATGAAAAACAAAATATTTTTAAGAACATAATTATTATACTATGATAATTTGTATAGGCATAAATACATACATATTTTAAGGTTATTTTAAACATGCATACTCTGTCCCTAGTAATAACCAATATCTCGTAGCAAGAAAAATAGTTTTATAAATTAAAATAGATTTTTCTTCTCGTACATACATTATGACTACAACAATTCTCAATAGGAAAAAAAAAAATACAACTGTAATTATTGAATATAGCTACTTACATGTTGACTAGAACGTGTTTGAAAACGTTATTTTAATCGAGTACGGTAGTCATCGTGGACGTACGTAAGAAGAAGCGGCGAAGAATTTACCGAGAATAGTTTCATTAAAGTGAGTTGTAAAAGAAAACCATATCATTTAGGCGAATAGAAAATTATCATCTGCACACTTGACCTATTTATCTCTACATGTTAAAACTTATTATATCGTTTGGATGAATACAAAACTTCTCAGAAAATTTACTTTCCAGTTTTATAGACTTAGGTGAACTTCTACTATAGAATACTGGTTTGGTTAAAATATGGTCACTATAAGACAATATACATATAAATTTAAAAATTAAAATTTGGGAATTCGTCTATTAAATTTTTACCTATTTTATTGAACGTATTTATTCGTATCTACCGATGGCAATTTTTTACTCACCTGAAATTCGTAAAAAAATGTCGTTTATTCAAAGAAATATTATCCAAATTTTTATCTCTGAAATATTTTATTTTGACTTTGCAGAAAAAACTTTAATAATAATACCTACCGTTAATATTATAATATCACCGACGAACTCAGGAGGTATATTATATTATAATTTATAGCTCCAAGTACATCTTGTGGAAACTTAATAAAAATAAAAATAAATGTGTTATATGATACTTTGAATAAATATCAAATTATTCCGTACATGTACTATATGTCATACAGACGCGTATAACACAATTATGCTGTTTATCTTATTAGAGACATAAAAGAATATCTAAATAGACGTATTTAAAATAAAAACTAAAATCGACCATTTGCAGGTTAGTTGAAGTGTTTTATTTTTATTATTACAAAAGTTACATAATATTTACATTTTAAAATCGTACATTCAATTTTAGGAAATACAACAATTCGTAGCAATCGTGTTTGGCGTAGATAATTTTGTTATAACTACAGTACCATCATACTTTTATTTTCTTAACGTTTTCATAAAAATAAATTTGATTGTTTTCCAAGTCATTACAAAATGTAGTACGATCAGTTGTTCAAAAAAATGTCTTATTTAAATCATTTTTATAAGTACAAAATTATAATTTCGTTAGAAAATTACAATATATATATATATTATATTATATACATTTATACTTATTGTACAGTAAGAAAAACGTAATTTGATTTTTTTTGAATCTGAGGTGGTTTGTGTGTTAAAAAAAGTTTTCTAATCGTTTTCTCTAGGAATTTATTTAAATACATATTATATGTGAGGAAAAATTTGTTAATAATAATTTAAATAATGTTTTCTTACTAATAGCTTAATTATAGAAAAACAAAAAAAAAAAAACAAGAACCGTTCATAATAAAAACTTTATTCGCTGAGGTTCTACGATTTAAATAACTAATTTATTTTAACTCTAGCGGTATAAAAGTATTGCAAATTTAAAGGCCTTAATTGTTTTGAACCATAACCATGGTTATTCATACACCATTTTAAATTGTTTAACAATGCAATAAAATTCAGGGGGAATCCAAATATTATTATTTTTTAATTAATTTTATTTTCTAAGTATCAATTTATATATCGGAGCATGTGCGTCATTAATAATAAATACCTATTTGATTTATGAAACTATATACCTTGAAACTCAGTTTATACTACTAATCTTACTGAATAGGTAGTCATATTATAATACATTAATTTTTATTAATTATAATCGCCAAAGTTGTGCACTTCATACAATTTATGCAATAAATATATGCAATATTCCGCATAAACATAAAATAAATTATCATTTATGCATTCGTTTGTTAGTATTATTGTTATATATTATTAATTATTACTTGCATAAAATTGAATTCCATTGTTTTTTTTGTTTTTTTGTTTTTTTTTTTTTGTACACCGATCTCGGGAAATGCGTACGTACCTGAAACATTATAATAAAAATCACATTTAAAAAACGTTCAAACAATAAACCTAATGACGTTTATTTTATTGGAAACGGAGTCCCTTATATTAGAGTGTAATATATTCAATATTATGCATTGTTATCATTAAATTTTCTATAAAAAAAAATTAAAAACTAATAGAATACTGCTACTTTAAACCATATGAAACGGTGATCGTTTGCTATTTTTTTCACGTGATCGTGACCTATTCGAAACACATTATATAGCAGCATATCTCGTGAAGCACCCATTCAGTTGTGTTGCAGTAGATACCACATTAGGACATGTAATGCATTGGTTATTTTATATTCGAGCATACGAGTACAGTGTCACAAAATCCACTCCCTCCCTCCTCAATTAAAGTTATAAAATAATTGTCTGAAAGTAAAAATAATGTAATATTCTTCGGTGTTAAAAATTATTCAAAATTCATTGGAACCCATACTTTTAAATGTGGCAGCATTTTATAGGTGTATAACTGATTCATTCAATTGATACAAAACCACAGCTATTGAATTTTCAGGGGTTGCAAATTAATACCTTCGGCGTTTTATTAGGGGTCGCAAGTCATATCGACGGATACACATTATTATTTATTGTGTTTATAATTGTTAACATTTTTCCTTGATCATAACTAATATTAGTCGTTACAAAGGATGGATAACCGTAACCATAACCGCGTTTAGAGACCATATATATGCTTAACCATTTTATCCCTACAGGGAAATGGTGTTTTTTTTTTTTTTGTTGCCTTCGTGTGTATTATTTTTTATTCACGCTGAAACACGATTCGTTCGCAATAATAATATTAATAATAAAACACAACGTGCACGTACGCATGATCCTATAAAGCGGACACAACTAAATTAATAAAGACGACGTTTACACGAATCGGTGAAAGTGGTACAAGACTGGTGTAGGAGCACATCACTGGCTGGAGAAAATACGTGTACGTACGGTAAAATGTTTAGCGTTCACGAATTCACGATATTTTATAAAAATGTATTCTCTTCGTCAAAATAATCATTAATTAAGTATTATTTTGTGACCGTCTACACCTTTTCCGAAAAAACAACCATATTTGACATTATAACGTATATTTATGTTATTCGTTTCGCATAATGTGTGGTGTATTGTTTTTTTTTTTTCAAAAAGCAAATGCTTTGCGTATTTTCAATGCGAGTAACGCGTAGGCACATAGACGCACCACGGTACGTGTAAAGGTACGCAACACCTTATGTTTGCATATATTATGTCTCAAACACACGTGGAGGGTGAAATAATTTCATGTCAAATACTAATGATCAGAATACAGGAATTAATAAACGTAACTATACGAAGACCCACTCACTGCGGACGACAACGTCCGATACTAACATTCACTTTCATATCACGGAGCGCCACTCAGTGGCATATCCAGGGGGGGAAGCTTTTGGACTGAAGCCCCCCCCCTAAAAAAAAAAAAAATATTTTTCACTAAATTATACATTATTATTATAGCGTATTTTCACAAATATAGTACTACATTGATTAAACATATACTATAACATATAATAATAATAGTAAAAAAAAATTACCATTTATAATTTGTGGTAATTATTTACTTGTGTGTAAAGAAAATAGGAAAATGTTTAAGCCCCCTCCCCAAACAAAAATCCTGGGTATGCGCCTGGCACCACTTCATTATTTTAACGTGATCTCATGTAAGTACACAAGAAGTAGACGGAGAGTAATGCTCAATAATCAAAAACGAAACACAGCGTAGTTTAAGTTAAAATAAATTTGTATATTCAACACAAAAACTTCGTTCAGAATCTAAAAAAAGGTCTGAGAATAATGAATCCACATACCGAGTTCGTGTTGCTTGTATAATATAACAAGTAAACGTGAAACCCCGAATAACATTTTATGCGCTCTTATGCTAATTCTAATGTGATAATAACGCTTAAGTCGTTATTATTTGATATGGTTCGGCCATGGCTCTTTGACCGTATCGATTGACTCTATAATACTTAATTCGATTGCATAATATATCACGTTGTAGGTTGTACCACAGGACGTACACTCTGTTAAAATATTGAATAGTTTCTAAGTTTAACTTGTTATCCGACAAAATCGTATTAAATGTATTCATACTCAAAGTGAATTTTTTTTCCTGCTCATATTATGATTTGCGTTTTATTCAAGCATTTCAAAAAGGAAGACTCTCACTGTTGCCACGTATTCCAAATTTTCCAACATACTGCTATTTAAGTTTGTTTGCAGTTCCTAGTGTGACTCGCTTTTGCAATGGCCATCAACATGGCAATTGGACAATTGCTGTACCGCTGAAAGTGTATATCAAGCAATCACAATTTCTTATTTTATAAATATATATATATGTAATATTACCTGGACCGAAAAATGGTTCAAAGGTAATTTGTTAATATTGTTAGGTACTGAATTATCGTGCACATTTATTGCGTTGCAGGTAGTTCTATTGATATAAGTACGGAAAATTAACTCTGAAGTTGGCTTAGCACTCGCGTTCGGGAAATTTGTAGGTTAAACATCATGAACGGAAATTCATAATCGAGAATATGACATACTACTATAGTTATATTTATAAAATGCTTTCTTATGGTATTATATTATAATTATTATTGTTTACCATCGAATCCTCCCTCCGATTAACCGATATTGGAACAGTGTTTATAATCTCAACATCAATATCGGTGTTATCCTCTTTTCAAAGATTATCTCAGGGGGGGGGACATTTACTTCAACAATAGTCTATTGGTCTTCAGATGGATCGTACGCCTTGAACCTGAGGTTTTAAAGGCTTTGCTACTACATTTTAACTCCGAAAAATGTTAAAATGTTCCAGACTGTGTGCGTGTCATTCAATAAAGGGCAACGACTGACCTTTAATTGGCTTTTCTCTAACGCGCTGTGATGATCCTTGCCTTGTTATCGTTCAGTGGTAAGTTTACACGCATAATGTTCATACATGTTTTGTTTGCGAACGTACCGAACGAAACAAAAGCCTTGGGCATACTATTGTATTCTTTTTCTTCCTCCACGGTCCTACTATGTGACTGTATGTGGACAATCAATATCTATGTATTATACTGTTGCATTAGAGGAATCACCCAGATAATGTTATTTCGGACTACGAAAAATAATAATGTGAATCTACGTGACTTGTGATCTAAGTGCTCGACGGTACAATATACAGCTATTTCGGTTCTCGTATATTAACCGTATAAAGCTTTGTACCTCGGTTATATTACGTAAAACCAGAGCGAAAATCATTGAAGAAATATACAAATATTAATTGAATACATTTACGAAAAATAACGGTTCGATACAAAAAAATAATATGTATTCGATTCAATGTTATCGATGGCTCAATTTGGCGACTACGTAATAAATATATTTTAATACCACAATGTTCCGCGAACAGAATACATATTATAATATAGTCACTGTAGATACGATACCGAAGAAGCTGAGAGGTTACTTTGCCACCCGTTCGTATACATTATCATTTTTAACCAGCCGTATAACGGCTGATGTATAACGTGTACCGTTCAATTTCGTACCGTATATGCATATTTTATATTGCGTATTATTATGTACACCGTTGAACGATACACGACGGTAGGTAACGCGATTGCAGCTACGATTATGACGTTCGCCCGCACACCGGGTCGTGCCGGACGAATCATGACTTATAGTAGTATACAATACAGTGAAGCCGCGGCGGAACAAAAACTCGGCCGCGGCGGTCGGTATACCTATAATAGTTATAATAATAATAATTATAATAATATTACGTATACGTACGAATAGTTTAGATCCTTGTACCTTCATTATTGTCTCGTCCGTCCGTCCGTCGTCGGACGTGAACTCACCGGTGCGGTCGGCGATTCCCGCAAGGTGACTGAATAATTGATGACGGATACATTAGCCGGTCGACCGACGAGTGGCCCCGGGGCTTTATCCAGTGCGGCTGGATCAAACGGTTAACGCGTGCACGTGCGTTGTAGGTCTGCGCGATAGTGAATCTGTTGCTCGTGTACTTATATATATATATATAGGTAGACATCGCGAGACTTTGGCCGTGATTATTTATTATTCACGAGTTCCACTACGGTTGGGAGGGGGGGTGAGGCGGCAAATTAATCCTTTGGCCGAAGATGATGGCCGCGGCGGTTATCGACGTCGGTCGCGGTAATACGTAACCACGTAAATCGTAAAACATCGAGATGCCTCCTCCGAGAATCGAAAACACATTGACGGCGGGGTATCGTGGATATTTTACCGTCAAAACGTTGTTTTTTTTTTTTTTTTTTGTTTTTTTTTGTTTTTTTGACTGGCATTTTTTCAACAACGGCGGTTCGGTCCGCCTGCTAGTTTTTGTTTAACAACTTTCACTTTGAGTTTTTCCGATAAACACACGGAACACCCCGTGATGAAACACCATATAACATATATATACACATTTAATGGATGTTCATGGGTGTATTGGCCGCATACGGGTTTTCCTTATTTTTCCGATCGATTTGATCAATGTGATAGCGAATGGTTGGTGCGTCCAACTCCGGCTCAAGCTTGGTTAGACACGTGATGTCAGATATAAGTTATGCGATCGGAAATCAATTATTACAATATATAGGAAACTTCACTCGTGTAGGAATGGCTCTGAATGTCATTGAAGTACATAAGCAAGCTATCACATGCCCGTAGGAGTGCATAACAGCAACACTGTTTTTAATAACCTTTTTGATCTTCATTCTACGATATGAAACTATGGAAGTTGATGATTTATTGATAATAGAAACTAACGTATAAACGGTGCGCGGTAAAATCCAACGAAAAAGCTATGCGTAGGATGTTCTTCATAAACATAGAGACAACTATAGGAACGTATAAAAATAAATTATGAGTGCTTTTACGATTCAAATGTATGTATAAATATTTATTTCTAAATGTACAGCAATATAATATTTTTAAATTTAATCTTATCAAGTGCTTCAGATATTTTTTAAAACCTATTGCAAACGGAATAAATAATAAAAACCAATTCTATAGTACAGAATAGGGGTTTGTTTTTTGTTTGCCTTTTTATTATATAAATTGTTTATAGAATCTGATAAATGAGTGGTTAGGTATGTGTATATGTGTGTGTGTGTATGTGTGTATGTAAATAAACTACATTGTTACGAATAATGATCAAAATTAAATGAACTTTCGTTTCAGTAGTGATAGGAAAAAAAAAGGATGGCTAATTTCATTTAATTTATTGGTACGCACCAGGTCCATTGCCAGCATCATTCGAATGCAAAAACTAATATAACTATTACAGGCAGTATTTTGTACAATACTTAACTTAAGAATTATTTTATTGGTTTTCCAGCGGTTTTCGCATGTCAATAATTATATGTGCAGGCACACATAATAGAATATTATATTACTCATTATTCAATATAATGGTTATTAATTGTTAAGTTTTTGATCGTCCTTCATATCAATATATGCGTACTCAAACTCAAATAAATACTACAACTAAAACGCAGTATACATTGTATATGCATTTGGTTAAAAAAAAAAAAAAAACAATATTTAAAATACTTATTGATTAATTTATTACCGTTAAAAACTATGGTTGTTTATTTCATTAACTTTATGAGTTGTTCATATTAATTTTTGATACTGAGTAAAATTAAACAAAATATTAATGAAGTATAACCCATAACATTATCAGTTTTATAAGAATAAATATTTGAAAAGCAAAAATCAACATTATTACTAAACTTTTAAAGATATATTTTCGTTATTCCATTACATTTAGAAAAAATTGAAAAATAACTTCTGCTATGTACTTTTTTTTGTCAAATTTTTGAGTTAAGAGTTTACTGTTTGTAAATTTTGTTTCAAAAGTTTGTGCACAGTCAAAAAAAAAAAAAAAAAAAATTAAAATAATAATTATATAAGATATGAAAAATTCGAGTGTCTGGCAGAAGTTTCGGTTTACGTCTTGTTATGTTACAACATTGTTTGGCATGATTATTATATTGGATAAGATAAAAACGTACTCAATCATCTATATGAAAGATAATAAATTTTAATGATCATTATTACATATTACCTTTTTTGTTTGTGATAAATTTAAATTAAATGGAAATACGGTCAATATTGTGGTTTATATAATTGTATGATTTGCAATCATTTGAATTTTTGCCTTTTTAATTCTAATCGGAACGTAGAACACTAGGACAAGTATTGTCTTGATAATATTAAATATTTAATAATTAAACTATTTCAAAATCATTAACTCACAAAATATTAATTGTTTAGTTAGTTTAAATAAATAATAATTAAACATCGAAACAATTCTGAACACTCGTTTTTATTTTATAAGTGTTCTAAATCAGTTTGAATATTATTTATATCATATGTTTATTAAGGTGTGCAATCGATCGTCATTCATAAATCATTTCTATGTCTTATCAGCTGACAAATATTATATTTATATTAATAAATGTACTATCTATATGGTAAGCTTTTCAAAAATTGTTTTCATTCTTGAGTATTTAGTTTATCGCCAAATTTCTTTTTTAGGTGTCTGATGATAATATAACGAGCACCGCAGCTTACGTGTAATGAATACCTGATAAAACTTGCGTAAAATACGTATAAATTCAGACTTTTAGTTATTTTAAATAGACAAAAACTCATATATATTAAAGAATAATATCCTATAGTTACACAATAATATAATACAATAATATAGTTACACAATTGTGTATAGTGCATTCCTGTGCATCACATGATGTATTTACGAGGTCGTTTGAGAACACAACGCACGCACGTAGTGAAATTGCCTAGCAAAATCGCCGTGCAAATAAAAAAAAAAATCGGTCCTTGGTGTTTTAATAATATAACGTCAACATTTCATAATTATCCTATACGACTCCCCCCCCCCCAAAAATTTTACTGTTAATGTATGTCCATCATAATATGAGGTATTGATTATTATAAATTTCTATCACTCAAACAGACATGCCATGATGAAATGTTGAGGTTAACTCAAACCAGATTTATAAATGTTTTTTATTCATCCACACTCCATATTTTTCCCTTACATTTTAAAAGTAATTTATGTAAAGTTTTGAATTTTATAAAGAAAATAGTGTTATATATTTCAATTACTTTTCTTTTATCTAATAATGTACCAAAATTTCAATTTAACTGCGATAAGTATTTAATATTATGGTAAAAAGTTTTCTTTCCAACTGTTAAACCAATAAACATCCAGATTTAATACCTCCTGAATTAGTCTTTTTCTTTTTTTATTAAAACAAAAACAAATATATTTATATATTTTCTTGAAATACCAAACTTATTGAAAAATATATTCATTCGTATAGTAAAAATTATCCTAAGCAAACCAAATAATTCCCTTCAAATGAATTATTTAAATTATTACAGGTACTATTGATACAGAAAAACTATACAAAAAACAAGCAACATATCTTATTTATAAAACTGAATTCAAAATTGTTTAAAAACAATGTTCATAATCTCAGGAAAAATTCCATTTAAAGCTACCTTTATTAACAATAAGAATACATACACACAAGTTGGATTAAGTTCTGAAAATGATATCTCAAAAGAAATAAAAAATTTATTGTTCGAATTTAAAATTATACATATTAAAATATGAAATTAAAAATTGATTCTATGATAATCTATACGAATATTTATTTCTATCTTTCTTTTTTTTTATATTTCATTGTATTTCGTCTATATCTAATGTAAGTATCATGTCTATATTTATTTTCTTTGTACATTGTTGCATTTTATATTATTATTATTTTTTATCTTTACATTATTAGTAGTCTTTTTTTTTTCTTATTACTTACTGTAAAATTGGAAATCTACATAAGCATTCATGCTCTATGATAAAATATATTACCTCAGTGTTAATCAATAGCTAATCATTTTATTTAATTATCTATTCTACTTATTGTTTATATTTCTATTTTCTAGCATTTAAATAAATAAATAAAACGATGTAAAAATACATCTTGTACAAAGGACGAGCGTTTACAATAATAATACAAACGAGTTTAGTATTTTTCCCACGTTAAAATAAGCCATTGTTTATAAAACTGTTATATAACAGAGTGAATATTTCGTTGTATTTACTTCAACTGGAAAATTTTCCATTCCCAAAACTATTTGGAATATTTTTCCGGTACCCGATTTCTGAGAAACACAATGGAAAATGTACTCATATTTATTTAGTTTCATCAACGTCATCGTTTTGACGCACTAAGCCCGTGCTTCGTAGTATCACCGAACACTCGTATAGTACATGAGTATGGTACTTCAATATTTCCAGTATTTCCTACCCATTCAACTTGCAATACTCATTAAAACACTTCGGTATGCTAGTAACCACACACAATCTTTTGCCCCGATGTTAAAACTCAAACAGTTCTGAATTCAGAAACTCGACATTACAAATCATTCTATCTGAAACTCCAAAACTACTAAAATTTACAGATATTCGTAAATATTCATCCACTTAATCATCATCTCAGATAATTACATCTTTGTCAAGAGAAATATAATTACATCTATTGGACTATTACATAAAATATTGCCTGTAATAGTATGCGTGAAATTAGCGAAATTACAAATAAAAACAGATTTTTAAAAGTGTCAACTCCGATAACTTTTTAAACCTATAAAGTTGTTTTACTAGAATAATATGTTTTTATGTAATATGTTTATTAAAATAATATAGATTCGTTATCTAATCATATATTTTTTAAATATATATAATATATACCAACGTATGATTACGTGTTTAACACACTACTTGTAACAATCGATTGCAGATAAAAATCTATATTTTCATATTATTACGTTCATAAATCAGTCGATTTCAATAGTATTGCAGTATTGTTAAGTCATTTCTAATTGATGCTTATTCATATAAAATATATAAAATATTTCGGAGACTATACTACTTATTCAAAACACTAACACAAATAAAAATTTATCGTTTTAAACTTTTTATTCTCCTATTGGAGTCCAAAAGAAGCTTTACGAGTATTTAGTTTTTATTATTTATTAAGAACGAAGTGGACTTTGGAAAATACAAATTTCAATTGATTATTTAAAACTCATATAAGAATATATTTCAAATGGAGATTTATTTAATCGAATCCAACAAAGAAGTTCGAATATAAGTTGAACCGTAGTTTCCGAGTGTTCCTTTTTCTTATATACAAAGTTCATACCTAGTTTATAACCTAGTTATTCATTAAAAGAATGTTTTGGCACACGAACCGGCGTCACAACGGAGAGCTTTAAATCAAGCGAATATATCTCGAGAAAATGTTTCTGAATTGGACCAGTTATGAGCCTGGAGTGCAAAGGACCGTTTCATCATCGGTTAACATATATCGGGTAACCGTTCCAATATGATCTCAGATGAGGACAATACATTGTGTATATGTAAAAATTTAAATCCAATCGCTATTGCTATAGCATATCTTTAACTCATAAACATTAAAATGACCTTGTTTAAATTGCACGCCAAAGATAAATTTGTATTCTACAAATGATTCCTCTAACTTGTTTTCTAATAGATTCATGACCTTTTCGATAACGTCACTTCCTAATTTTTAGACGCGAATTTTGTTTGAAAACAACCTTATATAACAATAATAATCGTAATAATAGAAAAGAACTTTGTGATATTTTTAGATATATTTTTATGACGAAAGTGTATTTGTTAGAAAATAATATATTGGAATAGGAGAGCATATACGTGCTTTGGATCGAAGATATGCCTTTATATTTGACATAAACGTGACCAATATTGCTGAATAATCTGTAACATTCATCAATTGTACATTTTTGCAATCCGTTTCAATTCGTTTCGTATAATATATTTTTTTTTTGAAAAAAAAAAAAAACGATATGCCAGTTGGTTTAATTATTTTATAGGTGACAATAATTAGAAACATCTTAAATAAAACAAACAATAAAATCTGAAGATTCTAATTTGTGTATATTTTTTAGATTCTTGTCACGTTACTCGTCTGTCTTTTTCTGAATGAGCTACTGCAAATCAACCGTTAACTTTGTGTTGTGCAAGATAAAGACGAAGATATTATATGATAAATAGTCTTACGCATAATACCAATGAAAATTTAAACTACAAGTTTTAAAATGCATATTAGTTTTAAATGATTTTGAATATATCTGAATTTTATATACTCAAGTCGCTCTTATTAAAGTTCGTCCAAAAATGTCTAGTTGTCAATACTGAAATTGCGATGACATTATTAATAAAGTAGCTCATAGCTCAAAAATAACTTTTTAACCAAAGAACTAATGAACATTAGTATATTTTAGTGACTATAAAACTTAAAATTAGTTACTAATTCATTAATGAATTTTGATTTATATATTTGAAACATACTTAAATTTACTGGTGTATATTTTTTTGAGATAAAATAAAAATTAATTTCATTTTGTGATAAATACGCACGTGCTTTATAAAATCTAAACTTTTTATTTACTTTTTAATAAAATTCACAATCTGTTGATATCACTTGGGCACAAATAGTTGATGTGTATAAAGATTAATTATATATATATATATATATATATATATATATATATATATTTATATATTAGAAAACCAAGATACATCATACCCTATCCTTATAATATATTTACATTTTTTAAGCAAAGCAGCTACCCATTGGTAACACTTTCACTTGATAATTCTAAAATCCAAATGTTACTGTTTTTAATTTATTTTACACCAAAACGTATATAGCGTTTTCAAAAATGTCCATTACAGGATAAACGTAAATGTATAACGTTTATCTAAATATTTGTTATTATCATATACAAGTACATGTTTAGAGGATTCTAGTAGAGCAGTAAAAATGCATAACTCTTGCCACTCCGCTTATGTTCTATAAATTCTCAACGTTCATATTAAATCATAAGCTCTTGGTTTAACATTTGGTATTAGTACATAATATTGCTATTTCAAACAAATATTATGATCAGGTTTTCACGCTGTAAATGTTCTTGATTGTTGTAAGTTATCTATGTAAAATCTAAAATCTAACCAAAAAGTTCACATAAGTAGTAGTTTACGAATAAAACCATAACTGTTATCGATAAAAAATATTTACGTCTGGCAATCCCATTTAATAAAACTAAAAAACAGGTAAATATTAAAATGTTTTCTGTGATTTATTTCAATTATTTTATTTTATTTTTATAGGACATTGCATAACTGCTGATAAATTCTCTAAAAAAATAGTATCTTTTTTTTTTTAGGTTAAGTAGTTATATAATTTATAATATAATATTATGTAGGTGAAGTTATTGAGGTTTTAGACTTTGATATTGCGATATGACTTACAAATTATAATTATAATTTTAATTTCAGTTAAAATCGACTCACATTTAAATATACATTTCAAAATTTCTGTTTGAACACTTAAAATGATCGTTAAAATCGTTAATTATTTCTATTCAACAACAACATGCGAACAAATATTTACTAGATTATATAACGCAACGGTGTATCTAATTTAATCTGTTTGTAGTTCTAAAAACAAGAACAACACATTGAGTAATTGTTTTAAGTATTAATAAAAAAAGAAAACACCTTCTTTAATCTATCCGTCATGGAATATTTAGGCATCCGCTTCATTTCTCAGGTCAAGTTAAATCGAAAGGTATACCTGTACTATAATAATAATATATTGTATGGTTTACTTTTATTTCCTATTGAACATTGAAATAACTCTCCTCTTTATCCACGTGCACAAATAACATGTCGTTTTTCTTTCTTTCCCGCCGCTTTCGTAGGATCTGAGTTCTACCTTCTTCTTTAAAGTGATTGAATGGGTAACGGATAATCTCAGAAAGTAAAGTAAAAAAAATGCTCTATACATACACATACACGCACACACACATAAGGCCGATTGTAAAAAGAAAGCCAACAAGCACTAACCCAATTGCTGATCGATGGGAAACTTGATCCAAGAGAATAACAATACACAGGAAAGGTTGAACGAAGCTCAATAAAAATATATTTTCAACATTCGAAGACATGAAAATAAGAAAAAAAATCACTTTTGAAGATAAATAACGTTATCTATAGTTCGTCGACATCGTTGAATGATGATTATATAACGAAACCGAAACGGAAACGGAGCAAAAGTGTTGAGACCTTTGATGGCACGCACAACATTATAAGAATAATGTTTTGCATCTATTGTATTTATGCGAATTACAACTTTTATTTTTTATTTCCATTTTAATAGTATTACCACATTAACACATATCGGGAAGTTTTTGGCATTTCACTGGACCACGGAACATTCTGGTTAGCTGTGATTTTGTATGCGTGACTGACGCGAGTTTGGTGTAAAAACATAGGAAATCTACAGAACTTTGGTTTTGTCGATGATTCAAATGAGTTAGAACATCATATGTTATTATTTATTATTTATCATTATTTATTTAATGCTATAGTAGATATATAATATATAATCTACATATTAAAACTAAGAATAATATTGTAAATGATACAAATGTGTAATAAAAATATTTAATCGATGTTTAAGACGGTAGTTCATATTTTGACGTACAAAACTTTACTTTATTATCACAATATTTATAGACTAATTTAATTTTATTATCATCATATTGCATATTTTATAAATTATTATTCAAGATTTGATATTATCACTACTATTGTACTACTGCATAATCATCAATGTTACATTATGGTTATTGACGTTGTTTGACTATGGTTAATTTAAATAACAACATAAATATTTTTCACTTAAAGTTCTATAAGTGAAAAAAAAAATGATATCGATGCACCATAATGGTCCAAGAAAGATGGTTTAATAGTTTTTGGTAGTGATTAATGGAAAAACTATGATCAAACTATAAGTGTGATAGTAATATTATATGCTCAAATTTTAACGTTACGATAGATGTTTATTGTATTTTTGCATAAAATGAAGCAGTATACAACAATGTTACTGAATTACAACGTCATAATAATACGTATACTATATTATATTGTAGGAATAAACGTTTATAACTGTTACCTTCTAACTAATAATGACTAACGTCATAATAATACGTATACTATATTATGTTGTAAGAATAAACGTTTATAAATGTTACCTTCTTCTTCTTCGCTGAACTCGAGTGAACAATTTAGTATTACGTCATTAAAACCCGTATTGTCATACAGGATAAGATAGTTTTGATGTTTGATATACAAAGCATACTGTATAATGTCGGTAGAATATTTAGAAAATAAAAATACTTAATAATATTAAAATATACATAGTCTTCTGCTGTTCGATAGTAAAATATTAATTATTTTTTAATATTTTTGAATACATCAATGATTTTTTCAATAGTTATGCAATCTAAAAAATAATTTATGCACTCATCACATTGTTATGAACAAATAAATCTTATGAGTATACGATGAATATAGTTTGTAACTTTCATAAATAAAACTATAATTTAAATTTTATTTGAACCAATAGCTAATGAAATTTTTATTTCATTTTACATCATGAATAATTAAAAAGTAGACAGTGATGATACATTGTCGGGGTTCCTTCCTCCTCCGTTTGGGCAGACAGAAAATGCATGATTTGAACTAGACAGCCAAACAATAATTGTTTTGAACGGTACCTAATCAATTTCACAAATATTAATTATGTCTGTATAAAATGTGCTCATTATTTTTAGAGAACGTTGTCAAATGACTCGCGTATTTAATAATTATTTATCGTTACTAAATAAATTGGGAATACGTTGTTGACATTTGTTAGTATAATTCAAGTTTTCCAACACAATATTGGTTCAACAACACATAAACCCCAATATTGTATTCTGCACTTGGTTGTAGATTGCAATTGATTTATTAATTAAAATTCTGCGTGCAAAATACAATAAAAAAAAAAAAACAACATGATTTCATTGTTTGCTTGGATTCAGAGTTAGATAGTAAATATGTATTAATTTACAATAATGAATCATTTCAAATTGACCCTTGGTGTTCGTAGTGGTGCACCCACAAAACTTGAGCTACGACCCAAGATAGTAATCATGATCGTTTTACCCTTCCAATTATTTGGCAATGACTTACGTCCAATAGTTAAATTTTTTTGAACGAATTCAAGTGAAAACGTATCATAGTAACTATATATATATATATATACACTACGTTCAGCAGACATGAATAAAAAAACAACTAACATCTAATTCCATTAATTATTTACTATGCGAAAAATAGGTCAATTCAAAATGATACATTTATTATTTACATTAAGTTGTATCCATGTCTTTCAGTATTGCGTAAATTATGATACCCAAGCGAATGTACGTTGAGTGACGTGATCAAAATTCTGAACAATGTTTAAATAAGAAATTACTTTTCATATTCATTTATAATTCGTTTTATTTTATTTTTTTCCTAGAAACTTTATAGGATTTTTACTACGATAATAATCGTTTAACATAACAAATTATTTATTTTTAGCGTTTTCGTTTTTTTATGCGTTTTAAAGTTTAGGTGTGTAATCGATAAGCTGTTCGTAGGTTCAGCGAATTATTTACTGGAATAATAATAATTTGTATAATTAATTGATATATTTCGGATGTAAATTTAAGAGAAAAACAAAGCGGGCGAGCATACCAGTCCAAGTGTCGACTCATAACCGTTTACCGGCCCATTGAGCTAAGTGACAATTATTTTGTATCGTGCGATCTGCTAATACGCTGCCGAAACCCACACGTCATGTTTATCCTTACGATACAGAATTCGCGGTCATTGTTGCATGATGAATCTTATGCCATATATTGATACCTGAAGATCGGCACGGACGGTGGCTAAAATCAAATCGCTTTCTGTATGTTTGAGTACAATTGTTCAAACAACACGCACTCAGTGGATTCTTATTCACTAATCATCGATAATATATTTCTATCAATTATCATCATAAACGCTGTAGCTATTAGGCTTTAAAACCAATCCGAAATAGTAAGTTAATTTCGTTGGAAAAGAAGAGGTTCTTATAGTTTTTTTTTTTTTTTGACTTGAAACCAAATACTATTTATCGTGATAAACAATAATATTATACTACACTGTTTATTTTTTTATATTATGTATAAATGGTTGATTTTAATTTTAATTTATTAAAACAATTATAACTCAACAACATATTACGTAAATAAAAAACACTTAGGCATAATGCGACGCTACGAATAAAAATATTTGTTCATAACATATTATTGCAAAGCACTTAAAAATGATAACGTGACTAAGTGGATAATTTTATCATTGTATTTTATGTTATACTAAGTGAAAATGGAAAGGCGTATCAGTTTATAGTATTAGCACCAAAAACAGCAGTGCAATCGCTAAGACCTGATTATAGCGTTGAAATTCTCAAAAAAATATTAGCTCTCTCCTCTTTCTCTCTCTTTCTCTTTTTTCCCACTCAGATAATATTTATACTATTTATAGAACGACGGGTATGAGCAGTGACTCGTTTTTAATTAGTTTTATTTTTCTTGACGAGGCAAATGAGACCAATATATATGATGTTTCCAATAATTACAATTTACATTCAACGGAACGGTGTTTTGAAGAAAATTAAAATAATTAAAATAAATATAAATATAAATCAATTTAAACATTACACATAACATAGATAACTTTTAATCTAGTGTTATTTACATTTATTTAATCACATAACTGGATGATCAAGCCCCGGAAAACGTCGGGCGATGAAAGCTAGTATTGTGTATACTATTATTATTTTATTTTTTAAGATTCGGCAACTATGATGGCCATTAATAACGGTAGATTTGAGAACGATATATTTAGGAGTACGCATGTGAATATGTGACATGGCTTCGCCGGTATAAGTTCGGGTGGTCATGGTATATTGGTTTCATAATAATATAAGACCAATTAAGCAATATCACTCTTCCCTGGTAACTCACTCAACTTAGGAGTCTCTACTTGTTTATTGCTATATTTTAAAATATGACCTACTCTCTATCTATAATAACAAACTATAAACTTAAAAGAGATAGATAATAATCTAAATTAACTTAATGCTTATGTATTCTTTACAATTTATGATGGTTTAAAATAAATAAACAATAAGAAATATTTATCTATAATTTGATTTCTAAATATAAATTATTATTAATATTACAATTATTAAAATAAATTAATGTCAACTTCCAAGTTTTAATTTGGTTCCTACGTTAAAATATATTTGGGTGTTAATAGTATGACGTGTAATGCAAGGACTTCTATTTTTATTTTTATTTTTTAAATCTTCTATATTTGGTTTGGTACACCGTGTGCATTCAAGGATGTATTTTATTCGTTTAATATGATTTTGTCAAAGAAAAATAATGGATTTCTTAGAAGCATAGGCTTGCTTTGAAAGTTCAACACGATAAAAACATCTGAAGTTAATTAAATGACTCCTGTGACGTATTTAATTTAGTTTTCTGAATATGTTTTTCCAATTTAGTCTGTTTACTAGTAGATTTTCTTTCACAAAGAAAGCTCATGTTGGAAAAAAAAATAAATGAAAAGTAAAACACTTCCTGGATAAATATAAGTGGCTTTCTAAAAAAACTGGTATTAGCGGTGGACAACTTAAATTCGGAGCCATGGAAAGATGAAATAAATCCCATTTATTTCACAGGTCTCTGGCTTTGATAGTTAATCGCTGTTTTTTTTTTTTTACTCAGTTCTTTTCGTTGTAAATTAGAGGTTTCTCTTACTCTTATATTTTTTGTCGTCTCTTTTACTGTCCATTAACCTAAATTAAATTTCATAAATCGAGATTTTTCTCTATTAATAAAAAAATAATTACTTATTGTGACATAGTGTGACACTTTCAGTGTTGCTATTAATCGCCGCCCTGTACTAATAGCAGTGAGATGGGTGACCACATTACTCTAGTAGCGTTATCAATGTCTATACACTATAATTATGTATAGTTAACTCTCACAGTTCCTCTAACCTAAAAAGACTACAAACCGAAAACTTTAATATGAAGGGCTAATGATCAAAGTTTCAGGGCCCTCCTTAAAAAAAAATATTTACTAAAAATTAACAAAAATAGGTTTTTATTTTCTTTCCATGGGTTAGTTCAAGTGTACTTAATTATTTCACAGTCAACTGTAATCGATTATTACTTCAAATTACAAGTATTTTATAAGAATACACAGAAGGACGCAAAATAAAAATTATCTCATATATTTTAAATAATGCAAATTATCTAAGTATCACATATTATGTGGAGATTATTGAAATTACTTGCGTCTAATTCAATTCAACAATAAAGGATTTTACTAATAGCTATAAAAATTTTAGAAATCTTATCCAATACGCCAAAATATACACATAACAAACAAATATTATTTAAACTTTGAAACACACAACTTAAACCGACCATCTAAAAAAATATGATTCGAAAAAATGACAAATTAAAATAATTATATAAATATTTTTAACCGAATTTCGGTAATTTCATTGTTATCGCCTTATCGGGGGTTGTTTATTGTTTCGTTCTTATGTATGCGCACATTATTGTCTAACCCAATGCTTTTCAACCTTTTTGATCTACAAACCTCTACTTTATCTCGAACAAAAGTCTCGTGGGTCACACATATTTTAAAAGATATGTAAATATATTTATAAATATATAATGCATGAAAAGTCTTATGCGATACACGTAAGCTACTTTATGTGCTCCATTCGAGGGCTATTGAATATCATTTAGTATGCGTTTGATAAGATACACCTAATAAATAACAAACAAATTGCTTCATAATATAAGCTATAAAACCCTATATTTTTATGAATACAATATAATTGTTATATTAATGGTATTATGCAGTATACGATAAAACATAATAATTTATAGATTATTTTTATTTTTTTGTTTAATCCGTGGTATATATTATTAACATAATATTTAACTTAATTGTATATCATATTTTCAGATAGGTACACATACAAATCACAAAATGATACTATAATCATAGTTTTTTATGTACATTTTGGGTATTTTTTCCACAAAATTTAAGATAATTATAATATAATTATTATCAATAGTAATTATTATTGGGGCATAGAAAATAATGCATTTTATTCTCCTACATTTAATTTTTCATGAATAATAAATATTTGGTAAAAATAATCTAGGTACTGAAATAGAGAAACTAAATTGTCACCGAAGCAAGTGACTTTTTAATGTAGGGTTAAAGATCTCTGTTTTTAATAATTCTCATTTATGCATGTACTGTAATAAGGCAGAAAATGATATAACCCTCAGGCGGCTAGTTTTTCTTCGACTCATCAATGAAAAATACTACCTATCATATAATTATCCATCGTTTTTAGAGTTATACAACACCTATACATCTCGTTAGTTTAGATCATTTCCATGGATTCGCCTAATTATGTTTATATATACTTATACAGGTGAACGTATACTTATTAATATCGAACGCAAAATTGAACGATTTAGTATGAATTCGTCACAGTTCTCATGATTGATTGATATAATTTGTATTTTCTTCTTCGGGTAAACGCGCATGCCTATTGCTGCAGTAGTGATCTGATGTTTTGGACTTGTTCGGTCTTTCTCTTCAAGAGTGTATTTCCAGTGTCACTGTTGTAGACATATTACTGATTATACTTGTTATACTCTTTTTCAATATTATGTTCATCATTTTTATGTAAAGATTTCTCTATGGTTTGTTCGTGAATTATTTGATTGCTGTCAATGCGTGTTGAGTTAAAGGTGTATTACATTGTATATTCTGCAAAGTATTTCATTTCCCCTTGTCATCGTTCAGAATTTAACCAAAATATTATTTAACAACATTCTATTTTTTTTTTTTTTTTTTTATAATCTGTGATAATAGTCATACCTAACGCATAACGTACAGATACTACTTTATATCACGAATGATATATTATGTGCAGACGTTATTGATTCTCTGATCAATATTAAAAATATAAAATACTATTAAAAAATCTGGGGTAGTTTTAAGACTAATGATTGATGGTGGGCCATATGTTGCGCATTATGAGTATATATATAATATTTATAATAAATTATATATTATGCAGACAACGGATTAGAGACACTTGGTTTGCTCTATAAGCGTCTGCCCGTGCAATATACATCGTTTGAATGTAATTTCATAACAATATTTGACAAAAGTAATTTGTTATTAAAATGTACTCAAGAGTTCTGAATAATATTTCATAATCTATATAAATATTATTATTCATTTAATTTTCAAATAATATTACTTTTCAGACGATTCCTTATCGTTTTCCCAGATTAGTGTTTAATGTGGATCATAAGAAGTTGTAAAATTAATTATATATTAGATCATAATTTCGAGTTATAAAAGCAGTGTGAACCCCCTGGATAATATTGTATAAAGATGAACTTCAAGAACTTTGATCACGCTTCACTCATCTTCAATTTGAAACTGTTTCGTCCAACGAACCCCGTAGGTATAATATTGAATTCATCAAAATTAAAAAAATAACGAAAAATATGTATCTAAACGCTAACAAAATACGTGAACTGTTTGGTACTGAATGATTATACTTTATTTAGTGATCAAATGATTGAAACTTTACCGCCAGGAAGTAATTTGAAGTATAGTTGGTTGTTGTCTATAATCTAAAGAAGAAATTTTCTGTTGGTAATTGAAAAACCTTGTTTACACAAAAGAAAATAAACCTTTTATAAATATATATTTTTTTTCAATCGCCCTTAATCAAATATTATAATTTTAATTTGTATTCTTAAATAACCGTTTTCATCGTGTACACTAATTATGTATTTAAGATAAAAATATTTTGTCTCTCATCACGTCCACAACCGTTCACGGCAAAATGGTCGGTTTTAAATTGACCGTTGTCAAGTTGTCGTGTCAATATTCACCGTGAAAATAAATAAACCATCATACTAAAATAGTGTTATTTTGTTTTAAAATATTTCATTTTTTCCACCGACCACCAAAGCCGAACATTTACCTCGGCTTATGATGTACAGGGAAGATGGCACGTAGGATTTGTAAATAACCTCAATACATTGTAAATTTAAAAATTTTATTTAAATTAGATTAAATATAGTTTCGATGTATTAATGGGATTCTTAAAAATTAAAAATAAGAATATACTTACATTTAAATTTTAATGCCGTTGGTAATAATAATATAAGTGTAGTGTAAAAGCAATAGTAATTTTGGCCGATTGTCGCGTATATTTATGACAATTATTTATACTCATAAAATTGTTTTTATAAATTCAATCAAAATCGGTATTTTCAAAACTATCAACTTAAAACCGAGATGCATGCATTGCAAAAATTGTGTTTATTTTATTAATATTAATATATATATATATATAATTTCTAATAAATTCATATGTTAATAATACCATTGATTCGGCTGGTTTACAGTTGTTGCAGATTGTAGAGAAATCTATGTGTATCAGTAGTATCATTTATGTAGGTTACAAATATAGTATGCTCGTTACAACTAATATTATGTTATATCATCAAAAACAAATAGGTGTGCGTGCAATGATTCAAATTTGAATACGGAGAAATAATGTTTTTATTAAGATAACAGCTGGGAACGGCAAATTTAATGTATTATGTAAATTCAATTTTAAATCTACCGAAAAATGGGTGCAGGGAATAGCCTTAATATTAAAAACCCAGCTATTAAATATTCCATGCAAATTTTAATTTGCCAGCGTTTTTTTCTACTCTATTGTTATTTGTGATATTAGATTAATATTGTACACAGTGATAATTAAAAATGTATTTACTAGGCGTATAAACTTTACTTTTATGATTATTATTTTTTATTCGGAAGAAGATGGTCTTGTACAAATAATAACAATGTTACTTACCGTATTAAAATACCATAATTAAATTGTTAAAACAGCCGCAGAACAGTTTTAAAGCTATCAACTTTCTTGAACTTAATAAATTAATTATATGAAATGGATTTTCTCAACAAATACCGACTGATACTAAACATTTACGTAATACAGACATAATGAAAAAGCGAATTAATTTACAGTGAAATTATTCTATTAAACCATATTAATCGTTGGTTTAATTTTGGAGAGTATAGTTTTGATGAAATGCAATTTATTGTGATTTTTTTTCTCGTTCAATCTTTTTGTAGGTTATTACCATAGTGGTTATGAAAAAAACATAAAATGCAATACCGTTATTATAAACCAGATTGAAAATAAAAAATGACTGAATGTTGGGCAAAGTATCTACATATCATAAACTATTGATTTATTAACAACCAAAATATACATCGTAGAGCTATCAGTTCTCAAAATTCATTCTTGGCAATCGTATGCGATGATATCGAACGAACTTTTTGAAAACAGTTTTATCGCAAAATATTAATACTTGATGTACGATAATGTCGTTGGTATTGTGTAAGTTATGCAACAATAACAGTATCATAATATTATTACGTTTTATCTTAAGTTTTCAACGAAAAGTTGATTTGTTTATTCGTAGACATAAAAAAAAAGAACCATTTGCCCGGTGTAGTACGACCGACGTGCATATACGTATAGTTGATGTTTATTATTCGTACATTATAGTTTATAGATTGGACCCAGACGTTATAAAGGAACTTTAAACATAAACACACAAGTTTTCACCGGGAAGATCGTTTCGCGAATATCCGCAACTACTGCACCTATACTTTGACGCAATATCATTATTACCATAAACAATCGGCCATTGGGAGGATATTTATGACATATTGTGTGCGTGTAATATTTTTTTTTCGGCTGTAATCACAATATCGATTTACAAATAGAATGTAGGAATGGCCGTGTACGCACCCGATTACTAATCGATCGCGTCCCTCCAAGTTCTTGGATATACGTATGGAAGTTTTCACGTTCGTTTTCAAACATAAAGGGGCCGGCCGAAGCAATTAAATACAAGAACGCGGAACGTATTTAATATACCTAAGTGTGCGCCTGTACGTGGGGACAATTAATGGTGATTCTCAGTGTGTGTGTGTGCGTGTGTGTGCGTGTGTGTGAACTATGCACGCGTTTATTCTACATGGGATTTTACGTACATATTTGTTTTGCATAACCATATTATTAACGAGTAAGAAACTTAATACTACATTTCCATTCTATTTCCAAGCAAATACCACGTGATCCAAGTACATATAATACGTATAGTAGCATGCGCTTGCACTATTCCCGAAAGTATTTTAAATCTATTATATAGCAAAAAGGATTTTATCTTCAATTTACCGAAAAGAGTTCCGTTACAGTTCATTTAAAATTTTCTCCGTGATATCATCTTTTATTATTATATTTAAAAGAATTTTTCATTGCACTTTTAAATCTTCAGCGGGATTACGCGTCACACATTTTATGTACCATCATTCCAGAAAATATGATTTCCGCGAGAAAACGACCGGCACCTATACCTCTAGTAAATACCAATTATACACCTACTTGAAAGTCTGAAATTGACATAAAACCCACTGATAATGATTTATGTATTACTTAGATATAATAAAGAATCCATTAATTGATTTTCGATTATAATTGAATATTTTCGATTAACTATCGACTATGTCGATTTATGTGACCAGAAAAGTCGAATAATGTCAGTTTTATGGAATAGATAATCGTGTTGTAAAGTAAAAAAACAGAAAATATTTTTCCATTATGTATACCAGTATTATGTATATAAAAAAAATAAAATATGTGTTATTAAAATATATTTGTGTTTGAATATGTGATTTATTCATATGATTCAAATTTCAATAAATTTTGTATAATGCAATATTTAATAAAATGTTCGTGATGCGCCGGTAGATAAAATATGATTTAAATACATCTCACCACGAATAAAATATAAAATACAATACTTTTCCAATTAAAAAGAAAAGTAAAATAATCTAAAAGTCAATGAATTCATTAGACATTTTGTTTACCATAGTAATACAACGCAGCCACCGGAATTGATGGGGATTGAGGGGAGGGAGGTACGACTTAATTATAACGTAACTTAAGATGAAGGTGGTTGTCTTCATTAGAATGCGCATTTACTTTAACCGAAGATTGGAGTCAAGAGAAAAGAATGACTCCAGTAATATTACTATTTTCTATATAATTTATTGATTTCATAAAATTAAATGCAGTATATTGAATAATAATATTATAATCGTAAAAATATTTTATTGATTGCAAACATTTTAATATCAATATTTGGCCATTAGTGCATATTTTTGTTCAATTGGACGCGGTAACTTTCTTTCTCTGTCCGTCACACGCGCAGCACCGGAATTTAAAGGTTTTTCAACGTACCAACCGATCTATTAATCCAGTTTGATACGTTGAAAATGGATTTGAATTCACCATTAAGTTCGCTCGAAAACAATCTTCACAAGTATTCAATTTTATCCCAATAAAAACAAACGTAAACTCAATTTATTATATATTTATATATATATATTTTTTTTTTTGAAATTTTGGGAAAAAATTAAAAATGTAAGAAAGTCATTTTCAAGTAGCCTCAACGGTGAATTCGAATCATTTTTCAAAAACCTTATCACATCAATATAATGCACTCGCTATACGTATTGGAATAATTAATAGAATACGAGTATACTTAAATTACTATATGTGTTCAGATGTTAATATATTATAGATGAAGACAAAAAATGATTTCTTTCATTTATGGCTTTTATAAAATCAATCAATGATCAATATTGTAGCGTACAATTAACCAATATGCGTTAGTAATTACCGCCGTTTAAGATACAATCTTATACAACCATACAATTCTAAAACTTTTTTAAATACATTGTAAACGAAAGTGGTGGTAGTATGATATGATAAGTGTGCTACAATTATAATATTTGTCTAGAAATAATGTGACTTCAAACTATTCGAATAAATATCATGTGTACAAGTATGTTTGGAAATAAAACAACAATGATAGCATTTTTATCCGTCGAACATTTAAATATCAACTGATAAATCCTGTAATATAATTCATTCTAAATGTGTATTATAACTACCTTCTACTACGTCTTACTTCGTATATATTATTCCTGCCATAAACGTAGTGGACGCGTATCTTGGTCCACCAAACCATTTATGCTACCTTAAGGTAATAAATAAGATCCATCACATTTTCAAGAACCATATCCCTTTAGGAATAAGTACAAAATATTTTTACTTTTTTCTCCTTACGCATTTTATTTTAAAATTATTATATATTTATAAAAATAACGCACGCGGAAATATGTTATTTCATGTAGAATTTACACGAACAATAAATCCAATTAATACATTCAATTAATCATACATATTTTCAATGCCATCCGAAATAAATATAATCCAGCCAATGTTTTTTCTAGGTCATTCCAATGAGTGTTCAAGAAATAAGTTGTCTCTCTTTGAACCGACAAAAACAATCAACCAACGAATTCTAGCCTTTAATAGTGATTTTTTAGAAGTTCGTTATTCGTTTAAAAGTATTGCGAATGATCGTAATCATTTATTCTTTTTTTTTTTATTCTTATTCTCATATACGATTTATTAGCAAATAAATTATACATTTCAAGATTAAAACCTTTCCGGAACACCATTCCACGTGAATTTCTAATGCTTAGGTATGCGTTGTACCGCGAAGAATAGCAGTTTTTTGCATATTAAATACATTATAAAATGTTTGAGGAGCGTTAAAAAAATACATTATAAGTATAATGTATTTATACATTATAATGGCTGGTGTTCCCAGGAGCTTATGTCTTAAGAAAGCAATGTTTTTATTTAATTACAAAAAGAGCTAATAATGTATTACTTTGCAGTCACTGAATGTTTGTGGCACTCATTCCGATTCATTCGATTTAGACGCAGAAAAATCTTTCACCGCATTTGATAAACGACACGCTGAGTGAATATTGGTTAATTAAAATATCTGATGAGCAATTAATTTGTTTTTTTTTTTCATACCTCTTATAAATAATATTTACAACAAAGAACTTGGAGAGTCATTCAAGATGTTTATGGTTATGGTTATTATTTGATATTCATACAAATAACATCTTGTGGCTAATTTTTGACATTGAAACAATACGTTTTTTTGGGAAAATAATTCTTCATCGATATAAAACGATATAATAGTTATATCGAGGTTATAATTAGGTATAATAATATGATTTATCTCACAAAGTATACTTAATATGCTCGTAAAATTATGATTTTATTAAACAACCAAAATAATCGGACATGTTACAAACGTAATTATTATAGTTTTTAACGGTCGACAAATTAATTTTTGTAGAAAAAAAAAACATAAAAAATTAGCCATGCTTTCGTATTAATGGTCTTATTAAATTATATTAGGTAATTATAAATTTAATCTTAACAACCACAGCCATGTTTTTTTTTTAAGTACTGTTGAATGTCAGAGATTTTCATAATTTTTGAAACTGCTTTTGCGAACTTTGGGTATACAATCATGCGTGTTCCGTGCGAACATGCGTCGGTGTACATAATATAAGGACCATTTTCGGAATGTTCTTTAGGTTTTTCGAAAAAATTTTACACGCATCGAGGTGCACAAAGATCGCAACAGAACAGTGTTTTCATTATTATTATTATTATTATTATTATTATTATTATTATTATTATTATTATTATTATTATTATTATTATTATTACAATAGATTATCAGAATATCAGATGATCAAATGTATTATATTATATAGGTATATTAGTTAATAATAATCCAATTCCACTTACGATTACACGTTATCAATTCGACCTTTTTGGCCTGCAATCGAGAAGTATCGAGAAATGAAATCCGAACGAATATTATAATAACATAATGTACATACATCGTGTAATAACACGCGCGCCGCTCTTAGTGGTACCTATAAAACATTATTCACGGAGTATGTATACATTAGGTAAACCAGGAGATGTAGACAAACATAACTTTAGCGGAATGATATTCAATTTAATTCCTGACACTTTGTATGAACAAGAAATGATCGCAGAGGCCAATGGAAAGTTATACGCATTTACATGACCAACAGACAAATATTTGCAGAGGATTTCGAATAATTCTTTACGTTCATATTATATTGTATAATATTAAATAGCATAGTATTACACTCCACCGACGATATTCCTCTTAAACACCGGTTCTGAATGTGTACAGAGGAGATCACCATCCTAATATAAACACCGTTTCGGTTAAGTTCGGATGTTTTTATAACGTTTGAAACGTAATACTATCCAAATGTATACACGATGCATACCGATTCGTATAGGTACAAATTACTAGAGTAATATTTCAACAACGGAATATGGAAAAACTGAAATAGCATCATTTAATCATCGTTTTAATTCAATAGCATGTGTTTTCTTATAAGATCATTGGAACAATTACTGGGTACCAACAGTAAAAAATCTTTTTATAAAGTATCAGTAGTTAGCAACTACCAAATAGTCGTAAATTTATTATAAGTAGTAATGGGCAACGATATCGTTATCGTAACATATATAGTCAATGTCGATATCGATTAGTATTTTTCCGATACATCGCGTTAACAAAAACATTTTTATTCTTATATTATTTTTCAAGAATCACATTTTATTTGTGGATTCTAAAGCATCAAAAAAATAATAAATTGTACTGTGTTTGTGTGTGCTGTATAATAAACTATTAAATAAAAATAGCAGTCGGTTGATATATGTTTGGTGCACGTGTTCCGGAGAAACGTCACCTATTATTTATTGTATATTGGTATGAAATCTATTGAGTTAAATTTGGTTAAATTAATACGAAAAAAAAAAAGTTTTAAAATAAAATGAAAAATCAATAGTTCCATTTTTGAAATGTATTCGTTCTATAATTTTCGATACGATATTGATACTGCAATACGATATCGTTAAATTTTGAATGATATCAATATTTGAAATTATATCGTTGCACTATTTATAACTTCTCTTCTCATGATGTTAAATGGTAACATAAGATACGAAACGGTAGGAACTAAAATACCAAACATATCGCCGGAAACAAAATTAAATTCGAATCTTAACACATCTTAATAACGATATAACACATTGGCTATAATAGGTTCCTGTTTTACTGATTTCAAATGGTACGAGAATAGCATGATGTCTATTGAATAAGTTAGGAAAATTGTAATTTAACTTATATATTACAAGTGTATTTATATTTATTCTTAAATCCCTATAAATTGTATAAATTAATGCATAGCCAGTTTTATCGTATAAAACATGTAAATTAGACTCATGTCCCCTCCATGAGATACTCAGTGACTCTAGGTGTTCTTTATGAGAAATACAATTAATTAATTAATAAATTCTTTGAAGCATATTATTATATCTGTATGAAAAAATAAAAATTTCATAATTCATATTATGTTTATATTGCTGCAGATGTCGTACATTTGGATGTGAACTAGAATGAGAATTACATATCATAATATTATATTCCGTATTCCCGTCATATATTCTCTGTTTACCCATTGGATATAAAATGAACGTAAACATGTAAATAGTAATGTATGTGTTTCACGATGGCATATCTTTACTCTAATTAACGAACTGACATCTTGTTCAAAGTGCCCGATTAGACTTGACAATTAAGAAAACCCTTGATGTTTTTTAATGAACGTGAAGATAATTAAAAAAATTAAAATAATATTAAATTAAAGAAAGTGTAAATTATATTTTATTTTTGTTGCTGAATTATTTTTGTCTTCTATTTCTTTGTAATTCCTTTAATCAACATCTGATTTGACCGAGGGATCCATAACTATACACCCCCGAACTTTTTATTTCCACAGCAAATGATTATTGTAATATTTTATGTAGCGTTCCATGTTTAAGTATACATAATTTAAATTTCAGAATATTTTAAATTCTTTTGGATTTTAAGAAGAAAACAACTTTTAAATGAAAAAGTCTATTGACAGCTTTAATTAAAAAATGTTTTATTAATAAATGGAATACTGGGCATTCCTTAAATAACTATATACATCGTTGAAGCACATCATACGAATACAAGTGGTAAAGTACAATAGCTTATGTTAATTTATTGGTACCTGTTTATTTTTTCTAATATTTTTCAAAGACGTATTTTATAAAATATCTTTCATAACTTTTGTGTACCAGTTTATAACCATATATACAACATACTTGTGACATCTCTAATATTATTCCCAGGGTGTGAAAGCAAAATAATGTCTCACAAAATTGAGATTCAAATTATATTCAAACTAATTTGATATACGACATAAAGAGAAGTGTTATTGCAAATTGGCAGTGATTCGGTCTCCAAGAATATATACATCAAGATTATATTATTTTACTAAAAAGAAGCTCCGTAGTGTAATAAAGCAAAAACTATTCTTCCAATTCATTTACAATTTTAATATGTTAATGGGTAACGCCTAACGCCTAAACTCAAAGTTTAAACTTTAAATGTTGTTTTAACGGAAATAAATGATGTACAAAAATTTAATTTTTTACGGTACCATCAGATTTAATTGAATCTAATTACTAAAATGTCACTTGAATAAATTACAATTATAAGATTGGGGATTAAATATAGACAAATGATATATATTTTTTCACTATACATGTAATTAATGTCGTTTTAATTGAAAAAATAAAAATAACAATAATAATTATTATTATTATTATTATTACTTAAATAATTTAGTTTTTACACTTTATACTCACTTTAGTAATTACTGTAGTTTTAAAATGAAAAATAATGGTTTTTAGTGTAAATTGAATACATCTACAAAACTGTGTGTGATATAAATATTCATCTTAGAACTTTAATGGTTGTATTGAAAGCTCATCAAAATCAAAATATAACGAAAGTAATAATATGATTTATACTACGTATTTGTCAAGATAAAACGGAAAATTGAATTGCAGTATTATAATATAATGCTACGCATTCAATGTTCCAGAAAAAGTTTATAAATACATAATTTGTGTTTATTTTTGGCAGCAAGTTCACCTTTTAATAAACATAAACAGTATACTACCGCGAAGTATTTACAAAAAAACGGATGAAAATACGTGCAGTTAAATAGAATATATTTATTTTAACGTCGCTGGCCAATCATTCCATGGAATGTTTAATATTATACGTTTCTCCCGCAAACATACTGCGGCAAAATGTGACACATCCCATTGTACCGCATACCACAAATGGATAGTTTTTTTCATGCTAGCACAATTAAATATTATATAAACGTAATATTATGTTGTGTATTAATTTTGTTAACACAATTTATGTAGTGTTAATTAATAAGTGCATCGTGTAATGAATAAGAATTAACAAATACAACTGCACGGAGAGTACCTATACTGATTCGTTTATACTTTACTAAAATGCTTTAATAATATTATAGACTCTGAACGAGTTGTAGAACAATAACAATGTATTTATGCGTTTAATTGGTTTTAAAATAAAAAACATATCCAATGGACATTGTCCAGTGATTGCGAAAACCATACTGAGACTTGTTCGCATGCATTTGTACTACGTCCAATCTAGAGATTTTAATTAAAAACAATGCACATGGCATGATCTGACTGCACTTAAAAAGGATTTGAATGTATCCATGGACGTTATTTAAAGTCAAGGACACGCTAGTTTCGACACAACTATCTCGGAAATAGAGATATCCGATTAAAATCGTTTATTCCCAATGCAATGGTTCGTCGCTGCTTTTGAGTTTAAAACGAGACGCCAGTGTGACGATAAACATTTTACTAACTCGCCACTCTTGCCTTCCTTCACTGTATGTCTCTCTCACTCTCTCTCTCTCTCTTCGTCTGCTATTTCGTCATAGCGTTCTTACTCGGACGGACAAAACGCGGTCACGGGGATTTACGAGCAGGACGAGACACGGTGTGATGTTAGCAAGTTAGACGCGCCGCCGTCCCGGAATACCGAACAAGTCAAGTGTCAATACATGCCGCATTTTATTATAATTATTAATTAACTTTGCTTTTGCACAATGAGAAGTGGATGAACTCGTTCTGTTGTTCTATTTAATTAAATTATTAAACTTACATAAAATGCATGCTCGCTGTTATATATATATATATATATATATATATTATATACTCATACGCGAAACATCACTTCACCCGCGGTGACATCCAACACAGGACCCAGTAAGAACGAAAGTTGTCCGTGGATGACATAATAATATTGTATATTAATGGTTAGTTATACCTATAAGTGGACAATTTTATCCGTTTATTCCACTGCGACCATTATTATCACGATGCATGCGAATTGCATAGATTTTTTGATTTTTTTTTAGGACCTGCATTAGTTTCGATTCAACGTCTTCGGTAGTACCGTTTCAATTTTTGTTCCACCACTATTTTTATATATTTTATTATAGCTTTTAGTGAAATTATATTTAGGAACACTTTTATGTTATTGTGTACCGGCCAAACGATTCGATACCGACGACGGCCGGTTAACATGCGGTATAATAATATAAGAAATAGCCAACCCATTGATCCATATGGATGAACTGCAGGTCTGAGTACTAAATGTTTTTATAATCAAAACGAGAGAACACAATCAAGTATGATAAAACAATATTATCACGTCTGTGTGGTTCAAAGAATAATAATACATTATTGTTGGATATCCGATAAAATATGTATTCTCCCGATCGTTCACGGATACGTCCATTGTTAATATATTGTATGGTCGATTAAATCGATTACTACAAGAATAAGACTCAAAATGTGGAAACTATTCCCTGCATTGTATATAGACATAGGCACCATCAGTATATAAGTGCAGTATATTGATTTTTTTAAAGTTTTCTTCACAATACATCATTTGAAATGACAATGGTGTAGAGACTTGGTGCACTAATAAATACACAATAAATTCATCATAACATCTAGATATATAATCATTGAAATCAATTGAAAAAACCGAAAATTGTATACATATAATATTGTTATCATTATTACTTAATGGGTAAATGTACTTGTAAATTTAAATAGAGAGAAAAAAGGTTATCTTACAATCTCAATTATAAAATATTCACAAAAAACATTCAAAATTTGGCTATATCACTGCAGTATTTTTTATAAGAGGACACAAAACCCGTATGTATATTGTCTGCGTCCTACAAACGTAAAACATGGGAAATATGTGTTATTTAATTTTTACGCGAGTTATGAGTTTTTTTTTAATAATTTTAATATTTTTATAAACCTATACTCATAATTTGCTAAAGAATTTATTATAGTATCTTAAAATATCAAATAACCTAACACTTTCTTTCCTTTATGTTTGATATTTTGAGTTAGTTTATACTTATAATAAAACTAGGTGTATAGAAACACCATATTTCTAATTCTGAATGCAAATCTGCCATATTGTTGCTGCCATATACAAAATCGAGCAACAATGCAACATTCTTCGATACGTTCACACCACAATTTTATCGATTCGATTCTCTTGATCTGGAGCCCATGGTTCGGATTGAGTTTAATTTCGCACAACACGTTTCAACAAAGCTGAATAATACGTATACATTTCTTGGACACAATTCGGCATAGTGTATGCGTGACTTAAGATAATATATTAACAATAATAATGATAGTAATAAGAATGAAAATATTGTCCAAAATTATAATTTATCAAGCCGTATAATATTATGAATGTGTGGGCATATGCCATAATGGTATTATGCATAACATATATATTAGGTACACAGGTTTCCTCACCACTCGTTCTATTCCAAACTGAATGGACGGGAATAATTGATTCGATTACTGTTGTTGTTTGACGAAAAGTTTATTTTAGATTAAAAACCAAATCAGGTTAACACAGATTTAATTACTATTTATTATTGAATATTAGTCGAGATATCCGATATAAAATCAATAATATAATGATAGATTATAGGTATAATATATATTATTATGTATCATAATTTTAACTGCATACACACATATTATTTTGAATATGTGCGGTCACGAATAAGCTTAAAATATATTTTCGCTCTAATTACCGAGTGCACTACTTGAAAACCAGTATGGTACACTGCTATACAATCATTTACTATCAATTATGTATTACATTCGTTGTACCGCAACATTTTACTACGAGAAAGTTAAAATAGACTTAGTATTTCGGTAAAAGCGAATTAAAGGGTTAAATTCTCAACTGTTTGACCGAAATTCGAAGTTACGGCACTCGAACAAGCGAGAAAGTGAATACATTAATTATTTAAACTTGATATCTACGTATATTAGGGACTATATATTATTTTGTTATTATGTTGAATATTTTTTTTTTCGAACTTTGGCGAATATTAGCATTATAATAGTGAGTTTTGTAAAATATTATATTATAATGTTTTTCATGATTAGAAGAATATCTATTATTATATATTAGATTAGAAGAATTAATCCCATAAAAATGTCCGTGAAATTTTTTTCAAAAATAATCCCTCACAAACTATATAGTTTTTAATTTTTACCGAAATATCACTCTATATTATGCGTATTATATCGTAAACTTTGCAATGAATAAATAAATGAATACTTAACTATACAGTATGTTAATTAATTGGAAAGTTAGTAGTTTTTATTCCTGATATAATGCAGATAATGAAGTTCCGTTTTTTTAAACATAATATGTGACTTACAGCCCATCTTTTACCACGGTCTAAAAAATCCAAAATTCAAAATCGACAAAAATTTTTTTTGAATTTTCAAAAAAAAATTTTGAAAATTTTTGAAAATAGCCACTTTTTAGAATTACTTATAAGTTACTCTGAGAAAAAAAGAATTTGAAACCTGTGAATTTTTGAATGAATGAGAGCATTTTATACTTTTAAAAAACACAGCAAATTATAAAAATTGTAAATTTTTTGATTTTTTCAGTAATTTTATTAATTACTGTTAAACATCTTCAATTGCATTTTAACATTTTAAATTTTGTTTATGGATAATGCAGATGCCTAGATTTTTTTTTTTTAACTTAATTTAACATTAGTTTAAATTTCATTTTAATTTTTCCGTTTAATAAGTATTAAATAAAGTTAAAATAAACTATTTAATAAGTTCAAATGTAATTAATTTAATGTTATCATAAATAGCTACTTAAATTGAAGATATTTAACAATAACCAATACGATTACAAAAAAAATCAAAAAACCGTAGGATTTGACAATTTGCTGTATTTTTTGGAAATATAAAATGCTCTCATTCATTCAAAATTCAACCGATTTCAAATTCTTTTTTTATCGCTTAGTAACTTATAAGTAATTCTACAATGTGGCTATTTCGAAAATTTTGAATTTTGGATTTTTTTAACCATGGTAAAATATGGGCTGTAAGTCACATATTATGTTAACAAAAACGGAACTTCAATATCTGCATTATATTTAGAGTAATAACTACTGACTTTCCAATTAATTAATATATTGTATAATATTATACGTCATGATTGTAGTTAATATAGTTATATTTATAAATAATTGATATGATTATCAATCATCTTAAGATCATGTAGGTATAATTAATTATCCTAATTGTTAAATATTTATATAACATCATCACTACAGTAAAAAAAAATAATAATAATATTTACGTAGTGGTTTTTGTTTGAATCCAATTTAAATTCAATACTATATAGAAATAAATATACAAAATATCACGTAATCGGATTGTAATTACAAATAATCGAACGTTATAAATGTTATAATATTATGGATGTCACATTGAACAAAAATCAAAAAATTGCTGACCAATGCTGCGCTGTGTGCGAGTATATCTACGGCGCGCACAGAAAGAAAACAGTAAAATATAATATTTAATTAAAGTTTAATGTCGATAAAGTAATAAAGTTGAGACAATAATATGGCTCGTGGTCAGTATTATATATCATATGACAACGAAAATTATGACCAAATATAATATTTTTCATAAAACCAACAATGGCGTTCTTAACCAAGGCAACGAATTTCACAACGGACCGACACAACAGGGACTTAAGGTATTCTTCGTACGGCCGGCAAAGCAACCTAACATCAGAAATCATATTAAACGTTTCGCCCGGAGACAGCAACGGCTTTTATTTGTTCATTTTATAAGTGGAAAAAAAAATATAATATTCATGTGAATTCCCAGTGGCAATGTTTTTCCCCTCCCACCTCATACAAGGGTGTAGAGTAATTTAAGTACACAAAAAAGGGGTTGAAAATTCGCTATCAAAACGGACGGGCTAGGTGCAGGGTTTCGTCTTAAATTACCGAACAAAACAACGTTTTGGACCCAAACGAGATAGTTATAATAATGTAATGTATACATGTATATGGTGGCAATTTTCTTTTTCTGGTTTTAACCGTTCACCGTGGAATAACACGAATGCGGTGGCATGCGAGCACGTCGTATAAATACCCGAACCCTGCAACAGGGTCGGTATAGAATAATTCTACGCGAAACATTTGGTTTTATTTTTTCAAATAGGACAGCAGCGCCGGTCAATTATTATAATAGCGATGGGTTGCTGTGAAATATGTACACACTAGATACGCCTGCAGTATTCGTAATAAGGATTGTTGTGAGTTTGATGCGTCCTCCCGCTACTTTCCGAGATACATGTGAATACAATTACAAACTCTTTAAGCGTTGTAAAAAAGTTTAATTTACGGTGTAAAAACTTAGGGTGTTCTCAAACGATGTAGCAATCATACGAAAACGTTAAGACGTTGAAATGTCCGTGAAGTCAACTCTCCTACCTTGGCCGATCGACTTCCAAATTCCGTCAAATAATTGCACTATACGTATTTATACATGCATTTTTACAAATATTTGCTAACGTGTTTGTAATCTTTGTCATTCCCGTCGATAACGATAATATAATTGATACATTACACACACACACACACACACACACACGCACGTACGCACGCACGCACTCACGCGTGAGCATATAAAATATTATCGTACAGTATTTATCTATTTATTACGTATCTACGTAAAGTTCAATATGATGATTACAGTCAAAACTTACTCCACTGACCACTGTAGCACTGCTGTTATCGTTGTCTCGATGTAAGTACGCGAAACGACTTCCATAAAACTATTATAGTGCATTACTGGTATACCCTAGGGTAATATGCGCTTAGCGGTCTGCTGCAACTCCGATACGAATGCATGGTATAGTTATATTAAACACAATTCAACGTAAAAAAACGAACAGTCCAAGTGTTTCGGCTTACGCGTACTTCAGCCGTATGGGTATAATATCCCCTATATCCATATACATAAAGACAAAACGCAGTCGAGTACACTGCAATGCCGGGTTTTTTTTTTTTTATTTTATTAGAAGAACCAATCACTACATTATTAGTCATATAAACGAACGATTGGCGTTGTTATTATAATACAATAATAATATAACATTAGAGCGAATTATTTTTTGATAAAAATAATTTTGGAAAGTTCAAAAAATGATAAAATGACAAACAGAAAAATTATTTATAACGTACAATGATATTACAACCTATTATAAATGGAGTTTCTGAGATATAAAAGTCAAACGCACATTGCATTTCTATCTTTTCTTTTAATACATAATATTAGTCCACTCCATATTATGTTTCTTGGCAAGCCAGGTAGGTAACGCTTTTTTCACTTATATACTATTTATTTCGGTTTACTCATGTACCATATGTTATTACATTCTAAACTCTGCTGTATTATAAGCTGTTACAGTCCCAATCAACAATTATTTTCTTATTAAATTATAGTAGCCGTTTAAAAACATTTATTTATGTTTTATTTTTCAATCATTCAACAATAATCAATTGTTACGAGTCATGGATATTATGTGGTAATAACTTACTGTTATAATTATGTAAAAAAATAAACTAACCGATCTAACATCTAAAAAGTGATTTGAAACATTATATTCTCTCCACAAAACTTGTTGTTTATACTCCTATTGATTAATATATACAGTCAATAATATTATTATAAATGTATACACACCATATTTATTATACATGGACGGTATCGAGTAAAAAGGAATAAGTAAATAACACTATTTTGAGAAGAAGATAAAATGTGTACCTTATTCAAAAGTTAAAATGATTTATTAATATTTTTCAAAAAGGTATGTTCTTCAATCGATTTTTTAAACATGGATTTTGCTGGAACACAGAATATTTAATTGATTTTAACCTTATAATAAAAGCCATAGGTGATTTATTCTTTTTAGGCAGTATTTTAGTTAGACTTTTCTTTTAACTTTTATGCATGTCTTAATACTTTTGAGCAGTATTATTTTGAACGTATTCCCTTTTGACCATGACTTCTTACGTTTGGGTCATATTTTATTTGACTTAACCACTGTATTGCACATGACTTTTATTTATTTGAGTGTGTAATATTTTTTTTTTCCCCACAACATTTTTAATCATAAATTGTGGTCATGTGTTTAATATAATAAATTGAATAGTAATTATATTGATATAAAATACAATTTGAAATATAATAAAATAAATAAAGGAGTAATGGGTAAGCATGAAGTGAACATGAAAAGTGTACAATGAAGTATTATTGTACAGAAATAGTTTAAACTGAAATATTTTGTAATGAGAGCATTTAAAACTGAAGAAAGGAGGGAAATCAAAGGACCTATAGTGATTTATAGATTCGAAATTAAATGTGAAAAAGTATCGGAGATATTATGTCCGTCAGTGTATTTTGACTATTGATAGCTTCTGAGTATGATAAATATAGGTATTAAATTGAATACGATAATCGGGAACTTTAACTGATGGAATCTTTGTAACAGGTTTTTGAAGCTTACCTTAAATTTTGGGTATTGACGCAGATGACAAATTTAACAGGACTGTCACAGTATTTAGTGCACTCATTTGTATGTTAATCTTTCCCACATTTTACGCAGCGAGACTTATATTCAACACTTATTGCGTGTATCTGTATATTGTACTTCGCAATATTGAAGCATCAACAAGGGGGTTTTTTCTTTCAATTTTAACGTTGATTGAGTGTCTTAATTCGGTTAGGTGGATTGTAGTATCTAATGACAATAATAATTAATGAAGGCCCGGAGCGATGACGGAACGCTGCGAGCTATACGATCGCGGAGAACGAGTATTCACTTTGATCCATATTATTATATAACCGAACAGAGTCAATATATTATTAATATCATCAGTATTATGTTATATGAATTAGCTACGATAAACAAATCTAAATGTTTAAGTAATATTTATTGACTATTGAGTCTTTCATATTTTTACTGCAATAACTTAGGTATTCCTTTCTTCTCCTACGTTGTATATGAGACAATCAACCAATTAACCTACAACTATTTTCGTTTTTTCATGTCGAATCAACGAGAATTTTAGTAATATATACAATATTGTAGGGAATACATTTAAAAAAAAAAATCGATTATTATTTATAAATAATAGAATGGTTTTAATAACAAGGAACATTTTTTCTACCGGGAAAATTAATATATGAATTGAATAAAGTATTTGAAGCCAAAACGAAAAACTTTATATTCATCAACAAAATACGAACCAATACAACAAAAATATACCCAGACGATGACAACCAAAGGAATATACGCTTTGTCAATTATAATTAAAAGCAATAATAATTTTGTTAATGTATGTATGAGATTATATTATAATATGAATAAACAACAATACTCATAAAGCTCTTAATAATTATAGAAGAAACACAACGATATCATTCGTAGAACATGTATTATCTTTATAATTATTAAACAAATATTATCGTACAGTTATTAAATTATACTTGTATACGTACATTTTCTTTAGAAAGTTTAAAATAAAAAAGAATTAGCTTCAGTTTCTTCTGCAATCATTTTTAATTATTTTTTTTTCTGCTAAATATACATCATGCGAACACTTATAAAATTTAGTGATACATATGATTAAAGTAAGCCAATAGATAAATAATATACTGTTCCCAATGCCATAATCTTGCGAAAACCGTAAAAAAACTTATTTCAGTTTTTTCTGTCCGATAATGTAACACGATCATCATTGCGCAGTTATCATTGCAGACTTAACGGTGTTCTTAAAGACGTCCGGCGGCAAAATATATGTGATATTAAACACAGAATGGACAACGGAACGCTTGAACTAGAAAACATGAAACCTATGTAAAGTAATTTTTGTACAATGAAACGGCTACGATAACACAAATATAAATGTGAATAACGCGAAAAAATCAATCGAAATATACAGTGCAAATACGAGTTGTATTAAGACAGAGATACTAAAATAATTCCCGCCTCTATCGACAACAGCCATTCTATTTGTTCACATTTACTGCACCAGTTACAGCAGAAGACACAAATAACGCAATAGTGAACTAAAAACACACATTTTACTTATACACTTACATTTTCGAAGATAATCGGTTATAATATAAAATCATTTAAAATTATCTTTTTAAATCTTGCCTGTTAGTATTGAATCAAGATATATACTGTATACAATATCTATATTAAAAACTCATAAATGTAAAAAATCAATAAATAAAACTATGTTATATAATACGTATTAATAATAGTGATGACGATTACGACACCATAGTATGCAGGATTATCAAGTATTTTAACCCGAATTAAAATAATATAATGAAAAAAGCCAAAACTCCTATTACCATTTAGTTATTGAAAGTCTAAAATAAACTAAAAAATATAAAACACAAAAGCCGCACATTCTGAACCTTTTTCGTTCGTATCAAATACGTAATTCGTAGTAAATTACATTCATACATTATAGTTATTAAAACTATGATTCGTAATAAAAGATAAATCGTTTGCAGATACCATGTATTCGAATAGATTTTACAAACTGTGTAATTAATTTTAAATAATTGGTAATCGAATTATCGACATTGAGTGCACGTCAAACTTTACAGACGCGAAACCGGGAGACGTATGAGATTATCGGACGCGTGTTAAAAGTTGAGTAATAACTACTGAAGGACTGCTGAAGTACCTAATCTATCCTTTGTACGTCGGTGATATTGCAGTCAGTGTCGAACGTAGATGCCTATATAGCAACGTGTGTAGATCAAGTACCTTTTCAGACGTATACATGCTCGCGGCGTACAGCGTGTTAAATCTTATGAGACCATCGATGCGTGTATAGAGAACTATCGAACAAGTGAAAAATTACTCCGTGTAACATTTTTCTCATAAAAACAGTAGCAACAGCTCGATAAAAACTGCAATGTCTAAGACACAATAAACAAATTACCAGCGCAATTTAACCTACCCGGTGATCTCTCCAACAGCCGCAATCAATTACGAGGTACCACGAGAAAGTAATCACGAAGATACGACACAAGGAAAAAAACATTGAAAAACTTTTAGTTCAGCAATGTATACCACTCATCATAAACATTGAAATACTGACAGGCCTATGCCAAACAGATTTTTATTTTTTCGCTCTCTCGCGTGCCTCGCGCGTGATTAAAAATGTATTCACATGCAAGTATCCAAATGGTACGAATAAATATCACTATCGGTATATCTCGTGCAGTAAATAATAAATGTATAGTTATATTTCAGCATATACCTAGTTGTTCTTCTTTATATATATATATATATATATATATATATATATATATATTTATGAAATTGAATAATAATTATATTATGTTATAAATCAACATTGATGGAATTTGAATTTTTTTTTGTTTAATATACGATATAATCGGGGTTTTTTCTCTCGATTTTATCAATTATTATTCTTGGTTTAAATCAAGTTTTGTTTTAATTTAGAAAATCTACAGCGCGTAACAATTATGCACACCGTGTCCATCGGTATTCAGAGAGAAATCAATCACGTTATCCAATCTAACGAAATAATATACAGCGCCGACAGCGCTAAATTCGACAGCCGTGTAAGTATAACGGACGGAATAGCTATACACGGTAATCAATTATCATATATTGACCAAAAGTCGGACTAAGATGCGGCACAGTATCCAGTAGACGGTATAAGAACTAAAAGGAGTTTGAAAATAAAAAATAAAAAGTGGAAAATATATAATGCTCCACACGCATATATAACATTTGAGGATTGGAATCACTTAGTTTCGGAATGAAAAAAATGTAACATAAATAATAATATATTATACGGTCTATATAACTTATAATGAGTATTGACCAACAGAAAAGTATAGTGTCCAATGAAAAGAAACCTCCAATAATACGCGTATTGCTAGGATAAGATATAAATAGTAACTGTAGAAAAAAACTCCAAAATTAAAGTTTACCGATGTAATTAAATTTAAAAAAGTCAGAGTAATTGCAAAAATAAAACCAACATAAACAAACATCAAAACGACGTCTGCAATACGCCACAAACACAAGTGTAGAAAGAAACCAAAAGTCACCAAAAGCAGAAGCATACATTAATGCAATTTAAGTTAACCGACGTGAAAATAACATTATCATTGAACTCATCGAATTAGAAAGATCAATACTACAAAACAATCGTTACAAAAAAAGAATCTTGTTAAATTGCACGAAAACCGAAATGGCACATATTTCAATAGTTTCACCGTGAAACGCTAAAAACAATTTAACTCATCGATTTTATACCGATACAAGTTACGAGTTGTATCAAAAAAATATAATAACTGTCCATAAAATGTTATCTTTTCGTACAGTTAGAATAATCTAAAACGTGGAAATAAATCTGGAATTCGCATACAAGCGATGATACGCTCAATAGTATAATAACTATATTTATAGCTATACACCGTTACACATATAGTAACAAAGACTAGAGGCAAAAATAATTTTAACAAAAATAAAATCTATAGCATTATGGTGCAATACAAGACTAATCAGTTCAGTCCACTATAGAGTCGTATTGTATATCTCTGTTTGACGAACAACCACACTTGATACTGTCGTGCTACTATATAAATACAACGGAAGTAAATGGCAACTATATATAAATAATAGTGTGCAAAAATTGATGAAACGTTTTAATTAAAACCAATCGTCACAATTCGTCAAACGAACTCGCCTATTATACCGGAACAGCGATTATTGGCGCTAAGCTAGTTTCAACGGTATATTTAGATAGCTATAATAATATAGGAATACGATTTTTGTGACATCGAAACAATACCCCGAACACGCACTTAAATATGTAAATAATAGAACTGTTTACATATGACTGAGCGTATTATTATTATGATATTGTACAGTGTTACGGTGAATATAAAGTCGCAGCTGAATACGCGAGTAATTTAATTTCGTCACACACATGAACCGGAATGCGCACAACGTTTACAAATAAAGAAAACAACATAATATTACTAACCAAACCAAACGCGAAACTCGTATACGAGATATTATTATTATCACTGCATTATAACTATGATGTTGCGCCACGACACAAATGTAAACGGTTTAATATTATGCTATTCTATGTAAAGGAATATTGTTTGCGCTGAAACATTGTGTAGTGTAGACTGACTGCACCACAACTCCGTAATATACGGAAATCGAGAAAAAAAATAATCGATACCACCAAAAACCGCATTTCCGTGCTGTGCAGCAGTACAAACAACAGAAATCGTAATAATTTCCGTTGTGATTATTCATACGAAAAAATTATCATATGATTAACTCGGTATATCGGCTTTGGTATAATAAAACAGGCATCGAAGATAATAAAATGTTATCATTAATATGTTCGTAGTTCGTCCGTAATGCCAATGGAAGAAAAACATCCGTAAAATTAGAAAATACTCTCTAGTGACTCTAGTACTACAAATATGCTCCAAACAATAATAACTAAAAACACTAAATGTCGATTAATATATAAATATATACTAAGTCCTGTGGTAATATTAATCTATACAGGTCGAATACAATTTAAAAAAAATGTCAAAAATGTAAAAAGAAACTAAGAATTTAGGCCTTCCCTCCTTATGCCTTTATGACTAAATATATATGTATATTTAACTTTATACATAATAATAAAATTATTTATTGTATTTACTTCACGGATTGTAAAACTGTCTTTTTAATAAATTAAATAAATAAAAGTAAAAGAAATCAAAACATATAAATTGTTCTTGGACACGGGCTTTTCGAATGTTCTAACAAATAATCCTATTTATTGATAGGTTTATCGATAAATCATAATCATATTAAACAGTGCATCGTCAGTATAGAATTAATAAGGAAATGTAATTTGAAAATTAAAAGCAAAACTCAACAAAATAAATATTGCAGTAGACGAGACACAATCAAAAAACAAACTAATCTAGAATATATATCTGTAACATGGTAGCAGTAGGTATCATACAAACTATACGGGATTGGCACACAATCGTTTATCGGAAAACGACAAACAAACAGCAGATCGAGTAATCTGAAAAAAAAAACGCGTCTGATAAATACGTCAATGAACTATATGATGAACGTAATATAGTGCACGTCCAAATCTACCGGTGGATCAAGAATTTCCGTGTTGAATGACATCAAAACGAATGCGCATATAACAAAAGTTTTGTATGGAAACGATAAGCATTTTAACTAGAACCGCAGTCTTGTGCAAAACAAAATGTAACTTCCGAAAAAACAATCCGTATCGATTGACCGAGAGTACATAAACGGCATAGGGGTATACGAAACTAAAAAGTCACTACATATAGATAAGTTTGTAAATTCTAAGGAAATTAATTGGTACCGAATGAAGATATAGATGTATCGGTGTAACGACTAACGAATACAAATGGAAATCGAATAAACAGAATACCGAAGAAAAAAAACAAAAGAAATAAATAATAGCAATTGTGAACTTAAACTATATATTATGTCTACGGTGATGATATAGGACAAGAAACGTTCGCGATGTGAGATATCTTGTCAATTCGCTGAAGAGCGATGCGACAATGTGACACCCCTCGGCCCTCATTGGTCGGCTGATTGTTAACAGTAATGCTAAATTGTTGTCACTAGAAATTTAAATTTAGGAATATATTTTCTACTTTACCGGACAGTCTAATTTTTCGCAATATTTTTTTAAATCGATATATTTGACATTTTTTATTTTTATAACTACGGATATGGGCCTTCGTCCTCCCGCTCGCTCGCTTCCAAACTTAAATCGAGAAAATCCTCCGATTTGCTATGTGAAAAACGAGAACAAAAAGGGTGTCCCGTAAAGAAGAAACGTACCTGTATTTCTAGTGATAACTATTTAGCATTATTGATAATGATCAGCCGACCCGTGGAGTATAATATAGTACTCCATGAGCTGACCAAGAAGGGTGTCGCATAATATGACCGCTCTGCAGCGTCTAGGCCCTAGACTCTAGGGTTTCCTATATCGCGAACCGTTAAAGGATACGGTGCTGTCAAATGGGTCGAAATAAAAACGCGTGAGCTCTGTGCAAAGCAGTTTTGCAGAGGTTAATAAAGAAAAATGGCACACACGCATAGGTTTCGCATATCAAGAACAAAGTAACGATGCGGACACGTGAAACTTGTAATTCAATAATGTCAAAACTAAGCATATAACCGCAAAGTGCGAGAAATTCAGAGCAATCCGAGACGGTGAGTAGCTCAAAATAATATCGATTCATTGCGCGAGAAGCATAAGTAGCAAAATGAACGTGTGTTATGATATTATTAGATGTTTGATAGATGATTTATGAAATATAGAACGTTAACAATGGATAATCATTGAATGTTGGGTATTATTACTTGTGACAAATACGTGTACGGTCAAACTACATATATACTCGAAACGATATTGCATTATTGCCATATATTGGTCCATCATACTATTAAATGACTCTCCGCCGAGTGCGAAGCGAACATTTTATCTTTTAGTAAAATTGTATATTATATATGTCATTGTAATCGGTAGCGCGACCGGAAGAAGAAACGAACCAAAATAATTTTCGTTGTACGTAGAAATTTTACAACGATCTGTTTGTATTTATTCTCTTAAGTCATGTACCTATGTAAATGATTTCGGAAACGCGCGATGTCACTGTGTGGTATGCAAAATAGTTGCCATACACATGTGATTAGTATAATATATTAAAATAGATACACATGGTTTATATACATTTAATACACATTTATTTTGCATATCATATATAGTTTTAATATGCTCAGGGCCGGTATAAAACAAATATAATGCCATGTAGATAATGAGTCTAATAGATACGGTGATGAATTATTCACATTTATATATTGCATACAAATTATCATATGTGGTTACTGGTTGTTATACCGTGGTATTAATATATGAATTTAAATATTATCGTAACGTGAATATTACTAATAAACAGCGCGTGCAACTTATAAAACCATATGTATTGTAATCCTTTATAAATTATTGTAGTTTATTTTATTTTTATTTTTTGTATGAACTTCAATTCGTGTACAAATACAAATATTATTTATGCCACTGATCTGAAACTCCATGTCAATAATTTAAAAACAGATACCAGCCTTTTGGATTCTTACCGCTTCGTTTGCTTGCCATAACGTTTGTGTATTATCATTATTATTATTTTTAATTTAACTTGATAACTATTATTGCATCGTGTTAGAAAAATTATTCGGAGTAAAAATGAATTCATCTGAAAAGGCTAATCCAATAAATCCTACCGAATAATATTTTTTATAGTGTGTTTCTCTTTTTTTTTTTCTTCTTAGAAACTAGTAAAATGATGTTTCTCTATAGATAGAGTTATGGATCGTACACTATTTTATTCGTCCTAAGAATACCCATTAGTGATTAAAAAAACACAAAGTAGTTGATTATCGTATTGTAAAAGAAATAAAACTTGTGCGTTACTCTCGGATCATCAGAACTGCGATTGATTCGAGTAATATAACAGATATCGTCAAAGATTAAGGACTCGAATAGGAAACACGATGTAGAAGCTTTATCATAAAATATAATAACTGCAATTATGCGTAAACATAATAAATACATTTTAATAGTAGTTTATAAAATGTTGTTTTGTATAATATGGCATTACTATGAACACTGTTTTACAATAAAATTTTATAGCGAATCAAGTTGATGCTGAAATTATTACTTGCAAGATCGTATCCATTGCTTGAGAAATTATTCGAAAAATACGATACGCGTTTTTAAAAGCTACTACTAAGCTTACTAAAGCTAAGTAAGTGGTATTCCACCCCGCAGATGTACGTCATCACGTGCATTTAACGTCGTATACGGAACACAATAAATATTATGTACACTTTTTCCCCCCGTAATCACATAATATCATATTACTTTGACTCGCCTCAAAAATATGTAATGCTCACGCACCTGTATTCTGACCTAAAGTTAAGCCCAAAATGTGACATCTTGTGAAACGCAGTGATTTGTAACGATCACGGAACCGATGACTGCGTGTGACAAGAGTGCAGAGTTGCGTTTAATAGTGAGAAGGAAGGAAACATGGGCAATCGCTCCAGGGCAGCAATTTTAAAGCGATATAAGGGGCATACATTTCTAGAAAAACTTAAATTAAATAATGTTTCACATAAAATGTAATATAATAACCGATTTTGCTCGTAATAATTTTACTCGAAAAATACCGTGTGCACATACTATGGCATAAGCATGTTATACTAAATCTTAACCGTCGTCGGTGCAATTAATATAAAAAATAATTGAAATACTTCACTATACATAATAATAATATTATAGTATCGTAATCGATATTGATCAGTATTATGACATAGGTCACTTACTTATTTATTACTATATACGATATCAAACGAGTTTCAATGTCATAAATACATATCCAACAACAGTATTTCTAGTCCAATTTGATTCTGAGTTTGAATAAAATATATGTTGCGATCAATGAGGTAAATTTTTTTTTAACTCACATTTGGCTGTAACATATTTGATTTGTTCTGTATAAATAAAAATATACCAACTGTGCCCCAATAAAGAACATAAAGAACTGCAATGAAGTGATCGAAACTGGTTAAATTAATCAACCATATCTCACACATTATACAGCAAGGACACTAAGTATTGAATAATTGTTTTCGGTTTTGTTTTTCCCCCTCGTAGTGGTAATAATGCACGAAATTTACAATATTTTTACCCCTGTGTTAAATCACACATAAAACACAAGCGAAAATCGAGCAAAAAGTCATCACTATAATAGTGTTGAACATTTGATAAAATGTATACGATTTCCACTATTGTATAATATGGAAAAAAGTTGGTTTTTTATTCAAACTCCAAATGAAAATAACAATGTTGGAATGTAATACGTATATGCAATATATTATGAACATGAGTGTTTATGTTTTTTTTTTTTTTTCAATGTATACTAAAACATATAATATACTTTACTAACAGATATTCGTTACAAACTATATATATATATATATATATATATTGGTACGTTTAATATCATGATCAGACACTGTGTGGTTTTCATTTATTTCGTTTATTTCGCATTGCTTTGCCTGTAGATGTTAATTGATTATTTGCCGTACAGTAAAACAGAAATATCTGAGCTAATATTAAAGTAAATATTACTACGCAATATATGTGTAATTTATTCAATTTGAAAATAAAAAGGAAAACTTCTATGTCAAATTGAATACAGATGTGGTGGAATGGGTGAAATATATTGCTGTATTGGTCTTTTAAAGTAGAAAACAATGCACTAAACGTCCATCGCTCTCGAAAAAGCAATTCTGAGTGTATAAGAGATCGAGTAGATCAGTTTATATTTATGAAGATGAATGATTTAGTAGCAGAAGGTAGAATCAAATTGCTTAAGTTAAGTTTAACTTTTAATCAAAAACTTTAAGTGCCTAAATCAACGGTTCTTAATGTTTGATCAAATTACAATTGTATATTAAATAATTTTTATTTATTTTATAGCTTTATAATATTTGTTTTTTTTGTCTTTAATATATGTCCAAGTTTTCACCACACACATTTTGGGAAAAACTGACTCAAAGTCGAGAAAAGCAAACGGATGATATAGTAAATAGGTTTGGATATAGTCTGAGACACTCTAAGTAGTATTTCAATTACGAAATCACATTTCCTCATAAACCAAGTTATAAATGGTTCGAGTCGCTACGATAACCGAAATAACAATCAATTGACTAATATCGTACCTGGTAAATTTTTGCAATTTATTCATTTTTTCGTTTTTCAATCATACGGAAAACTGTTGAGAGTGTCAAACAATAAGAATAGAATATTCTAAAAAAGAATAGAATAGAATATCGAAACCAATATATTTTTCATTGCATTCAAGATCAAAAAAAAAAAAAAATAAAAATAAAAAATTATTATTACTATTCGAACACGTATATTTGCATGTATGGTGTTTTTGTTGAACGTGAAAATAAAATGATTGTCTACACACGAGTTTACCGCGCCCGTATTGGCAGAGCTAATTGGTATGATTAAATCAACAACATTAATGTAATAATAAAATAAAGAACAACAATGCGCACACCGTGCCGTATATACTAATTGGTGCACAGTCCCAATAATTGTGTCGCATAAAGACGGACAAGAACAATGAAACGTGCAATTAGGTATATTATATAAAACGAAACGAAATCGAAAAATGTCGATAATACACTAGGAAGGACCGCGATATCGAAACGGTGCAATAACAATATAACATAAACAATAAAAAGCCCAAGCCAATCATCAATCACGGTTCGTACAACTTCATTATAAATGTCTGGATATTTGTTACCATGGCCGGCGGCGGCACAGCAGCTTCCGCGTATTACTACTGCACATTATTTTAAATTTCATGAGCTGAAAACCGCCACTACCACGCACCGCACCGTCCACACCCTTATAATTTTGTAATTTATTTCAGAACCATACATCACCTTTTAATTAAGACTTATAATGTCGCGGTTACTTATTAGATGCCGCATCAATTCCCCCCCCCCCCCGATAATAAATCAAAAGGGTTTTAATGAATTAAATAAACAACCGTCCCAATAGTGATTATGCGAACATTTACATATCGCTGCACATTTATCCGGCGGTTTACCGCGAGCAGCGTGCGCGTCTACGTCGTCCGTCAAACGCGCAGAGACACGCCGATACCCGTATTCATGAACACCAGCTAAACAGTTGCATTACGTACAATACGGATTTGTACGTTTGACCTTGAAATATTATCGTCTGCTGTCGATATGTACGTCAATTCGGTTTATATGAAATTAGCGTATTATTTAATTTATTGCGAATAGATAACCGTTTGAAAATAATACGTTAACGCATGCAGTACAATAATATCATGTTTTCGCTAATATATCCATGACATAAATTCAAACAGGAACATCTATTATACATGGTTTCGCATCAAAATAAGTTAACAAGTGAAAAAAATTCAGTAGTATGCCGAATAATTGGCAGTATTCGAATTCCATCATGATTAAAATTATATTTAAATCCGCAGGTGTATAAGATATTTTATCTCGGTGTTCTCCATTTGTGCCAAAAAAAATTAATTAATTTTGGGTACAGCCCATTTGCGCCAAATTTACCTGCGTAAACATTTTAAATTAACGACTTGGTTAATTCTTATATTTTAAAGACGTATTTCAAACGTATATCTGTAACGTATAATAAATTTATTTTTATAAGTCTATACATTTTTTAGACGTTTTAAATACGTCTTTAAAATATAAGAATTTGGCTCAAATGGGCTGTTGGAAAAAACATACCTTTTTTTATTTTGGCGCAAATGGGCGATGCCCTTTTATCTAAATCCCAAAAGAGTTGAAAGTTCATTTGGAAATTTCACGCCTATAGTGATAAAAAATAAAGACAAAAATAATCGATTCTCATGTGGACAGTATCATCATTTGAATTAAAAATGAAATCGGTCTGAACTCAACGTCCACTACCCGATTACCGAAAAAAAAAACCATATTATTATATTCTTTAACCTTTTTACGTTCCGAAAAAGAGTGCATAAGAAAAATTATAATTTAAAATTAAAAATTATTCCTAACTCTTACCCCATACCGAATCTTATTTACAATTTTATTTGTAAGTGTCAAAATACGTGCATACTCTAATAAATTAAATTCACAAAACTTTTTACAATATTACTCTTGGGTCTTAAATCCCTTAAAATTACCTTACACTGTATTACATTGTACTCATATTAAAAAGTATCAATTAAAAACTTATTCTGGAAATATTCGTATAAAACATAATTAACTGTTTTCAAAAAATAAAAATAAAACTCATTTTCTTATTTCACACATTTTTTAAGTTTCAATTGTTCTTTCCCATCACTGATAATCTAGAAAATATTTTATAAAGCTATTATATTCATATAAGACAGGTTTTATTTTTTAATAAAACAAATATTATATGGGTACAAATAAATAACTAGAAGATGAGAGTATTTTAATAAATTTTACTTATCACAAAGTATGAATAGGCAACAATAATTGCAATTATCTTACTGCCGATAAGCCGATGATTGTACAACAATGTTTTTTAAATTTCAAAAATTATAATAAACTGATTTTACCTAAAAAACAAACCACTATTAAATTTATTATACTATATTATATTCAACATTTTCACTTTTTTTTGTTTCGTTTAATTGAGACTGCTATTCAGTCAACGTGCGATTATTATACTCGATATTGTTAAATTTCCAATATGATTTATAAAATATATTATAATACGCGTTTGAAAAGAGAAAAAAAATGATCATATTATAATAGAAATATATAGCTCGTATTGAACTTTTTTTTTCATTATTATTATTATTATTATTACTATTATTAAAAGTTCAATCAGAATAGAAATAGGTAATTCTTTTTTTTTCCGGCAATAAATTATACTTTAAGCGAAAAAATATTTAATATTATAAATGTTAGGTATATTATACTACAATACTGTTTGTATATATTATACTGTTATAGATTATTAAAAAGGAAAAAAAAATGTTATAATTTGTACATACGCGTAATATAATAATATTAATAACTAATAATAATAATAATATCCGAAATCATTATTACCTATATTGTAATGTGAAATTCAATATTTGATACACCCTTAGTCCGTTATTAGTTACTTGTATCTGCATAGTATCATTAAGATAAAATATTATACGCTCAGGTGTACGCGGTACATATGACTAAAATTAATATATATTATTATTATTATAACTATTATTATTTAACTTTGTGTACATGCGGTGGAACATCGTATGTAAAATCGGTTGACGATACAACTACTATATAGGTATATACATTTTATATAACTGCAACCGATGTAGCTACACAAACCACGAGCACATACAATAATATACGTATATAATGCGTGCAATAACAAACAACGTACATCAAATGATACGGGTTAGTAATGTTAAAATCTTGATTATTAACACAATTTAGATGATAATATTATGTTATGCACTGTTACGATACGTTCAATCCGACGGATATGTAGACGGGATTTATAGTGCTATTCGATTTCATAAAAGTTTTTAACGTAAATATAATAAATATTGTTTATTGTAATTAAAAATTTATTTTCAATTTTTTACACATCAAGTTTTTGTAGTTATGGACCTCATGGGAATGCTTCATAATAATTATGACCTTGGAAAACAACAATTCCACCGCTTCTACTTAATTACAATAGAAAAACTGTATACCACCCAAATGCCATATCATGCATGACCATATGGCATAGGTGTAACGATTTTTTTTTTCTCAAAACCGATCATAATGACACAACATGATTTAGCCTTCCAGTATTTATTTATTATATTTTTGTTATTCCAAAAACCAATTTACTTTTGAATACCGATTGTTATATGGGTTTACTCGTAATATTTGATTCGTATATTAGACGCTTTGAACTTCAAACTGGAAGTCAAACCTATCTTAAAAGAGGTATTCAGTTGGTAAATACTTTAGAAGTTATATTCATCAATACTGTAATACTGGAGTATATTATTAAATATCAACCACAAAACGATATTAATTTCATAATAATAATTAATAATTACCAGTTGATGAGTTTACGAGCGATGAAAAATTAAAAAATGTCCGTGCGAGTAACCGGCGCATCATCTCGGTGGTGGGCATAAAATATATTATTGTAATAAAAAAAAAATAAAAAAATAAGAATTTTAAATTAAATTCGAAGAAAGTTATAGCTGTTATAATATAGGTTATTATTATGTACGAAAGAAAACAGCAGCTGCTATTTTAATTTATACTATAACTATTACAGTAATATAGCATCATACCCCGGTTATGTGATAATTAATAGTGATTTCAAACAGGACAGCGCGTTATGGTTACCATTTTAATTTAAAATAATACGTTATGCGTACGCATTGCTATGCAATATCGATTCGTAAGATGAAAAATAAATAAATAATAAGGAATATAAATTACGCAACACGTAAATGCATTATTTAATGCAGTTACTGCAAGATCGATTTAAATACCAGAGAACGATGATATTTATTTTTTTAAATGTTGCTATTCTACAAAAGTATGTTGTTTTTTCTTCATTTTTATACCAATAAGTTCGTTTTCCCGCAAACGTAATGCAAATAAATAAATAAATAAATATTAATAGTGCAATTATTTTGTTCGCTTAAATTAATATGGTATACATGTATCACATCGTTGTAGTTATTGTTCCACAATAGTGCATTTTTGCACTTAATTTTCATGGTTTAACCTCCGTCGTTGTTATAACAACAAATTGTATCATTATTACGAAACACTGCACACAATAGATTAAATTTTATAAGTGTTGTTCAACACTACGGTATGTGTGTGCATGTGTGTGTATGCGAGCGGGCGCGTGTGTGAGTGTATATCCGGGTGATAAATATAGAGACGAAAAAAAGTGATCTAGACACACAGGAAACAACTCGTATATATGGCGGCGAAGGAGTAAAAAGGACAAGAAGTCATTTGTAGGTCGTGTCGGATGTGAGAAAATGGCTTTTTCGAGAAGATGCACTTGACAGGTGGGCCGGGGAGCTAAGAAAAGAGACCGGAACATACGGGAGTAATAATTAATTATGTCATATAGACACACACACACAAATACATACATACACATGTATATATATATATATAATATGTGTAGTTGTTTAAGCTGTAAACACTTCTTGGCAACATTGTACATGAAGACGCGGTAAACTTGCAGTAAGTGCATTTATACAAAAATAAATCCTTGTCATTATGGGGAACCACGGGAAATGTTGTTGGAGTAGCACATACATAAGGGACATTAAAATTGGAGCCGAAATAACGACCACGACGCTTCGAAACATCTTATTGTAAAGCATATACGGCGGAATATTCGACATAAATATAATAATATGTAATTAGGTATATTTATAAGCGCATATTCGTATTTGCTATTGTTAAAATATGATTGTGTACATTTGTTACACCACAGTACGAATAAATCTCCATACAGCTCACTGATATATCATCATCATTAGGGTGCGAACACATATTTTTATTGAATGCAGATATCTTCTTTCTGATTAAAAATGAACACCTTTCATAACACCCTGAATAAAATGACACTTTTTTATGTTAGGTACATATTTTTACATATTTAGATGTAAATACATATTTTTAAATATTTTACTAATAAGTACATATTTTGTAAATATTTCATGTTTTATAAATTAGGTAATTATTAAATTTCTAGAAATACAAAAATTAACCAAAAATTAAAGACGTAATTTCCAATCTTTAGTCAGATAGTGCAATTTCTATTGCAAAAGCAAAAGAGATTATGCAAAATAACGTGTTAAAAAACAATTTGGCATATATTTAATTTTGGTTTTTTGGTTGAAATCATATACAAATTAGAAACATCAAGTCTCACAATAATTGAAATTTGAAAGACTAGCAATAGTGGAAAATTCAGCAAATACACTTAATGAACTCCAAGGAGAATCCGGAGTGATGATAAAATATAAATCAAATGACATACTAGCTAAAAATGTTAGTTTACAAAACATAAAACCTATTAGAAATATTCTTCTTAAAACAAATGAAAACCCATCAATGGATATTGAATTTTCACCATCTGATATATCAAGTATGAAATATGCTCCATTAACCTTGGTTGACAGGAACGCTCTTTCAGCCGATACAAATCCATTTTAAGTCTTAACCATCACCGCACATTTAAAATTGAAAACCTCCAACTTTACGTTGTTTCAAATTGTTTCGAAGACAACTGCAATGGAGATGAAAAAATTAAATTACGAAAAAAATTATGTTATATACCAGAATTCTATATTTAAATTACTTTTTTAAATAATTAAAATTAATTAAAAATACACATTTTTTTGTTGTTAAATATCTGTTGATTTTTAATATATATTATGGCAAAAATAACAACATAAATATTTCAATATTTTGACTTCTTTATTACATAAAAATCCACGCCCTAATCATCATGAATTCTATTACGATTTTTGGCTAAAACGTAATTCGTAAGTATACAGTGATAACAGTATATAAGGATGATCAAACTTTTTCTATGTTTATATTTTGCGTTATTTTCAATTTTTATTTTTGGAAAATATTAATATATAATGTGTACAATATGTTCATGTATTCAATACTGGGATTTTTTGTATCACCTATTCAAGAATAATTATTCTGTGGTGATAATATCAACTTTTATTTTTCAAATGGAAACACGCCTAAATATCCATATCATTAGTACCAATATAATTATATACTAATATTATTTTACACTATTTACACGCAATTTTAAGTTTGAATAATTCCGAGAGTATTGACCTGTTATGTTAAAAATTCCAGAAAAATTAACTGAGAAATAATTTGGATAAAAAAAAATATGGTGTTCCCATTTGAAAAACCAAATTTTATATTTCCATAGAATACTTCTTAAAAAATTATGGTACACTTACATTTTTCTAAAATCAGAATTTGAAAAAAAAAAAACGCTATATCAAGCATAAAAAAACTTTATGGATCAATTCCATATGCAAGATCATCCGAGAAAGCTATAGTTTATAATATACTATACGTCTATGTAATACATCAAAGCAACTACTGGGTCAAATCCGTTGATATATATAAAAGTATAATTTGCATCCAGGCCTTAAGCTAAGTAAAAAAAGTAATTAGTATAAAGCTATGATTCGCTTGTTGTTTTAATTTCGGCGTAACTGTATACATGAATATTGTATAATATTTCGTACATTATAAACACACCACCGAGGGATGAAAAATTAATTGTAACACGTTTTTAAAAACCGCAAGGTTTAAATAATTTACAAAACAAATTAATTAAATACAACATAATAATGGTACAGTGAAATAGTAGTTTGAACAGATTATTATTATATTATTTTTTAGCTCGTTTATATCGTTCAACACAAACACACGTACGTCGCGATCATAATACTTGCGCTCCGTTATCGCTGCGGGCCTTCATTAATTTTATTATTGTTATTTGGTACCCCAATCAGTCCAAACCACGATTTAAGATATAATAGTTACCCAACGAAACTAAAGTGCATGTAACAAAGCTATGTTACATGCATTGTGGATGTGACCACAGGTTTGACTCTGTAAATCAGCTGACATGGGTGCCAACTAACATCTAGCACTCATAAATCAAAGCAATTAATGATAATAATATTCACGATTTCGTGATAATATTTATTAACTCCATGATAATAGAATGTCACAGTGCTCACGTGGTCAATTATTATAAATAAATTCACACGAATGCTAGTTATTGGTTGGCTATCAAAGAGTCAATTCGACGGTCACTTTATCATAGCTCGTTGGGTAACCATTATATCTTAAATCGTGATCCAAACTACCTACGCATTTTAAAATAACATTACGGAGATATGTATGCAAAAAACGGTCTCCGTTTCGTAGCGCACACCTAATATTACGAAACGAAAAATGTAGTATAATGCATTAAGTCGTAATGGAAAAAAAAAAAAAACTAAAGTGTTTACTTGGTCCTACCGTTTTGCAGTTTTCACTATTAACGGAACCAATAATAACTTGTTTGCCAAGCCTTAAATCAGATTCATCAATACGTAGTTCTACCAGCATATACCCACGTCGAAAATATATCCAACTTTTCGGCATTCAATTCAGTCCAATTTCAGATCACAGGCCCAAGTGATTTTACCCATAAGTTATCGCCATCATAAATTGCCGTACAACCACTTTAGATTATAACATTATAATAAAATCATAAAACACTTACGGGGGACTGAAGCTAGTTTTCATAAACATGTTCCCCTAGTCCCCACACACACAATATTGTCATTAGTTACTATTCCACCTTATAAATATCGAAATGATTATATTGCCTCGCTTAAACTAGGACACTCAGTTTAACACATTTATTTAACATTAAATCGAAAGAAAAAATTCCTCTTTCACTATTTTTTATCAAAAAACATCGGGCAAGATAATAACATAGATTTGCATAGCATTACGTTGCTGCTCAACACGAAAGTTGTAAACCACATATAAAGATACGAGGACTACTGCAATGTTACAATCGGCAAACATATCGAACATCCACACAACTATTTTCGCCATGAGTCTTGCATAATGAAGAGGAGGATCACCATTATATAAATAAGTGCATTATAGACCGCGACAGATCTACTAAATGTATCCTATGCACCAATGACTATACTTTAAACTTCAAGGAATGCCTAAAATTCAAGTCAACCTTCAAAAAACTCGTTCCAATTGTCCCGCCAGACAAAGTAACCGATATATGCACAAGCTACCAACAGCCAAAATACAGCTCCGATATTTTTTCGCATTTCATTTCAAATCTATAAAAATCACTATTTTCATTCCTTTGATTTCTTTTCTTTCTTCAGTTTTAAACGCTATTATCGCAAAATATATTATTTTACTTTAATATATTTCTGTACAACAATTACTTCATTATACAATATAATCTTATCCATTTCCACTACCTACCCATTTATCCCTCATTAAATTGTATTATATCCCAAGTTGTATTGAACGTAATTCATGTGCAATTTATCATAAACACATTGCCACAAACCACAATATAAATATTTATTTTTGTAACCGTAGATCTTTTATGTTATTTGATATATATTTTTGTAATTGAAGATCTATTATCTACATTTAAATAATTGCGCTAATTGTATTGTACTCGTATATTGCAATTGTTATTCCAAAATAGTTTTTAATGAAAGCTCTTGTAAAAAAAAAAATACATTCAGAAATGAGTAAAAATATTGTGGGTAACAGATATATGACATACTCAAAGGAATAAATTAGTGGCATGTGTAATTTCACATCTATATTTTTATACTTAATTATGCACCTATATTTCCGTTGTTGTTTAATACTTTATTAAATTTTTTCATTGTTTCGATCACTTATCTTTGTTAATATTTATTTTTCTTATCTAATAGTTTTCATTATTAGTTATTATATATTAATCTAATTCATCACTATTAATAATTAAGTTGTGTGTAAATGTAATTGTGGAGTTATAATGGTTTATTCTAAAAGATCATTAAATTAAAACTAAAAAAAAAAAAATACACATCATATTGTTTCCTATTCTGATTTCATTCCCTAAATATGAAAATCTTCATGAAAAATTCTCGTGGTATGAGTGTGAATAATTCATACATATTTAATATGGTTTTTTATGGTTTTTATATGCATTACAGTTAAAACTGTTTGGTCATGAATTATGATACAGCTGAAATATTTTATAGTAATTTCGACGTTGATGATTTAAATTAAGTACCTATAAGATTAGGCAACCGTTAAATTTTAAATTAAAATACACCCCCATAGCACTAATATTATGTAACAGCTGCATTAGTAAAACACTGTACTCGGCGTTTTATCAAAAGTTATAATATTAATCTGAACTGAATATTTAGTACTCGTACATAGTGTTAGAACTTTATCTAGAGTTTTCCGGTAATCCAAATTACAATAGTATAACGGTTGCAACTTGGAACACATTGTATAATATTATAAATGTTTACAGCAATAATATTTGATTCACTCTATAAAATAGTCCAAGTGTTCAATTAAATAAATAACCGTCGTTTTAATATTATATAACTTAACAAATCCATAATGAATCTTATGTATGTCTCGTAACAAATTTAATATTATAAACCAATGTAGTACAAATTCATTTGAATATTAAACACCATATGTAGTATTATTACGTGGTGTAAGTATACGCTTCACTAGTTTTTATAACCAACATAGACTTACCCTAATCACTTTGAAAATTATTTTTGTAATGTAAAACGAAGAGGTTTGTTTTTTTAAGTCTCGGTATTTTATATAATAAAATTAGAATGACCACTGCTATCGCGCCGTTCTTCTTGGAATTTCTTCAAACAAAAATATTTACGGCATTGCTGCAATTGTTTTTGTCGTCCTCATTGAAGTGTTCTCAAGATCCCTTACTGTTTTGATAGTTTTCAATTTTCATATAATGGCTTGTGTACATGGGTTAATAAAGTTTCGTTGTTGATTTACTGTACGATGGAAGAACATTACATCATATTTATGTAAACGCATATTATTTTACATAATAATATGTAAATTCATGGATAATATTTACAAATATGACGTATTCGATTACAAAGACTATAACGATTTAGGCACGACAATATTATATGGTTTAATTATAATATTATCTTGCAGGGGTGGGGGGTTTCGATTCATCTTGTCGAATAATCTTTGTCATCGTAATGCGGTAATTCAATATTACAGAACCAATATAATAATATACGGGTCGTATATTATAATGGACACAAACATCTTATCGTAACTAGCGGACCCACGCTGTCTACATTTTATTCTGTGATGGTTAAACGTTTTTAATGGGTTTGTGCAGTTGCTGAGTTGATTTTTTTTTCTTCTACCGACGTAGAATTGTTCAATGAAATGAGCTTATCAGATAAACCACATAATGCTACATTCTATCGGAATTCTCAATAAAGAACACTTATTTTTTAATTAATTTCAAATATTAACGTGATGTAGTTGACCATGATTGTATAACACGTACAAACTATACTATATTACGATGTAGCTATGGATGATAATTATGACCGGCGGTGATCGTGTATCAAGGAATTTATTCAAAAGTGTACGTGAATACATCCTAATATCATTCTATGGAACGTGATCACACATAATATATAAGTACCTAAGTTAAAATGTTTACACTCGACGACTTGGTTGATTGATTGATTGGTATTCCCCATGTACCTACTTTGTTTCAAGTCCAAAAAAAAAAAGTATAAACTTATACTTCGAAATGTATTAAAAATAAAATAAAAGTAATGGGAACTTTGATAAGCTAAAATGTTCTTTATAAGTCCGTGAGTATTACATATAATATATGCCACGCGTACCTATGGGAATTTGCTGGCAAGCTTTTGCTTGCGTACATTTGATAATCATTTTAATAAAATTCTTAAAACTATGCTGAACCATCGCTGAACATAAGATGAATAAACAGCTACAATCATCAACGGTTGTATCAGAGCAATAATATGATGCAAGTCTATAATAACTAATAACCGCCTGCTGTTACCAGAGTACAGAGTATAATATTTTCAAGGATATTCGATGGTGTTATCATTATAGAATCCTGTTCATCATTTATGGTTAACATGACTGAGGTTTTTCCACTACATCAATAATGATATTTTTTTAAATGTTTTTTTTTTCAACTAAAATTAAAATCAATACTTCCATTATGAATTTTGAATAAAATAGCTCGTACCGAGTGCATATTAAATATAAAGTGAATATAAAATGAAAGAGCTTTAACTTATTTGTAAAATAAAATTGTTGTTACATTTGTTTGTATACCTACCATAAATTAAAGGAGGTTTGTGTGCCATTTTAGATGATATTAAAGCGATTTTTTTATTATTCTATTGACTAAAACCTTAAAATATATCCATCCTCATAAGACAAAAACCCAAAACAATTAACTACTCATTATATTTATTTATTTTTTCCATTGCCATTCGTTGATATTTGCATAATTGAAAACTGTAACGTTTAAATGTTGGCAATTAATTGTAATCATAACTATTATATCTCCTGAAATGAAAAAATGAAATGACTTTTTTCTTCAAAAACAATAAATTTTCATAATTTATTACTCGAAACTAATGTAAGTACTTTAATTTATTGGTTCAATAATTGGTATATAAAAAAAAAAAAAAAACGATTATTAAATTCTATAAACGTATACTTATTAATTCTTATAATATTTAGGCTCAATATTTTAAATTATTATTAATAATTTAATTTCAATTGAAATATATTGACCAAATTAATAAAATTTTTATCGATTGTGATTTATTCCGTACAATATATTTTAAGCAGATTTTTTTTAAATCTCCAGACGTTATTATGGAGACGTCATAATGCCAGTTTACCAGTTTTTGTTCAGTACATAATAGTTTCGTTATTCCACTCAGCATTTAATAATTCGTTTTAAGAATATATATTTTCCGATACTATAGTATAATGTGTCGTTTTATCAATAAAACCTTATATTATAGTAGTCCTAACTTATACATTATTATCGCTATTGTTATTGCCTTATAAATAGAATTACTCTTAATCATAATACGAACTTAAGAATTAATATTTTGACAATTTTATGAATATCAATAGTAATATAGTTACATAGTATTATATCCATTGTATTATATCAGCTGTATATTTGTGAACTATTCTTAAATATCCAAAATATTACGAATTTCTTGGTGTAAGGTGGAAACACACGTCACCGTCGACATTATGTCGATTATGTCGATTATGTTATGCATTACGTCTTTTAAGGATAAAATATATATTGTGTAATAATGCGTAATAAGTCTCGAAAATAAATGATACTCGGATAGTTAAGTATATATGTAGTCAATTTTTCGTGCACGCCCTAATATAATTATTTAAGACTTAAGTATATTATGGTGCACATAATACGGTGTATATTTACATTGTATAATATAATATGTTTCAAAAGACACGTGCGCATTAAACTGTCGAACAGAGTTTACAATGATGTGAAAGTGATAACAAAACCCTAGCGTGCCATTTGTTATTACGTGAACATTATAATATTATATACCTATACTCTGTCCTGTGCACAGCAGGGCAATAAGCGTTGGTTTTTGGAGGGTGAAAAAACCAACCAAACGTTTTTGACATGAACAATTTACGAGACTTAAATTGTTTGCGAGTTGAAAAGTGTTCTGAGTGAGATCATTTTCATACAGCAAGCATGTTTTGAAAACATTTATAAAGCGACGAATAATTTATGAATTTGCACGCAAGACGTTTCCGACAACTTTGACGACAAAAAGATGATATAAACATTATATTATGATATCGTTGAACGTCATTCGATGATACTGGATTGCACAATGGGATTATAATTTTTTTAACGAGTGACGAAAAATAAATATTGGAACAGATGAAATAATTCACAAAAAAATTGAGTTTAACACAACAGTACAAAACGTTCTATTTTTGTCGACGCACATGAATACTGTAGCGTATTATATCTGATATACGTTTTTATATACATCGCATAAATACTATATGTTTGTGACATCGAATGATAATTATTATCTGTAGGATTTCGATGGGATTCGCATTATTTTCTAAAGATTTTTGGGTGATGCTTGACAAAAATGCATCGTGTTTTATATTCTTTTGAACGATAACTCAAAAGTTTATTTTATAGTTTTTGACAACTTTTTAGAATATTTATTTTTATAAGGTCGTTTTCATCATTTCTTAAAGCATATTTAGTAGTGACTGATCCCAAATTTTTGGAGTTTTTTAAAACAAAAATTCGAACACGCTTCCATGATTTTCAGAACCATCAAGAAGGTACCTACTCGTCATATACTATCCGAAAATATTCATGTTAACCTAACCTACATTTTTATTTTTAATCATCATTAAATACAATTTGTACCAATATTAGTAAAAACTAAAAATAAAAACAACCTACAATCATAATTCTGAATGTCAAGGAGATAAAAGCATTTTTTGAGGGTTTTTAAAAAAAATTTGATGGTTCCACGCAGCATTGAATTTCCCACCCTTATTACGACTCAGATTTTTAGATAAATTTATGTAAATAACCATTATTATTTATTGTACCTGGTTGTAATCGGTGTATGAAAAATATATTACGTTGTAAATTGTGCTTATTTGAACACTATCGAAATAAAATAATAGAAAAGGGAAAATACTATCATCAATAAACAGCAGACGACGTAAAGCAATTATGTAACAGTTTACCGTATATAATATGTATTTCTTTCACGATATCATCGCTACTATTTTTTCGGAAAAATATTGAACACTTAGACTACACTACAAAAAAATATTACTATATTACGGAAAAAACTCATAAATGAGTCGAAAAATGTTATTTTAAGTTTATGATAAACATTTATCCCGATTTTCGTTTTACTATTACACCGATTAGTAAATAATATAAATAATATTGTGGAATATAACTGTGTTAAGTAAAAACGTATCACGGTTATAAAACGGTCAGGTAAAAACGCTTATTTTCCAAACGTATTACAAAAAAAAAAAAAAATAATAATAATAATAATAATAATAATAATAATATTAATAAACAAATAAAAAACTATGACGTAAACGATGATAAACCGTTTCATAAAGTGATATTGTGAATTATGACGAATATAATAATAATAATAATAATAATAATAATAATAATAATAATAATAATAATAATATTATTATTATAACATAATAACCACCTGTAGTAGTGACAAATAATAACTACAGACATGGTGAACAAGCACTAATACTTAATATATTATATCCGACAAAACGAAAATTTCATATCAAATGTGATGATGTTACTTCTTTAATTATATAACCTGGTAGTGACACAAAGCTTCACGTTACGGTAATGCAATAGTTGTGTATTTTAGGGATTGGCTCTAATTGGGATTTCGACAACATTTGCAAATTACATTCTCCCTTTGTGCGTATATAACAATATGTTAGTGTAATTTAAAAATAATAACAACGAAGAAAGGCAAATAAAATGTACCTCTTTTAAATTATTATTATTATTATCAAAATTAGTATCAATCATAATCATTATCAGTATAATAATAATTATTATTATTATTATTATTATTATTATTATATCGCTAGTAGGCTACAGATTTCAAAGGCATTCGATATAGTAATTATTAATATTATTATTATTATATTATTATCATGCTCGGGGATTATACGAAATTGTGAAAATCGGACCCGTCCACAAAAGACAAACGCCTGATTTCCAATAGGGTATCCTAGGGGAGATACCAATAAATAACCGAATCACAATGATCTACCCGTTCCCTTATACTACCTCATCCAGTGTTAACGAACAAAGAACTTGTGCTATTATTGTTCTCCGGGTGCATTCATGTCGAATAGTATTCCATTTTGCATTTACCGGATAAATTATTGTAATCGCTTATTATTATTATAACTATTATTATTATTATTATTATTATTATTATTATTATTATTATTATTATTATTATTATTATAATTATTATTATTATTATACACAGTTGAATTTAGTGTGAAAGTATATACAATATTGGTGACATATTCAAAGTCTATAAATTGATATTTAAAGGAACACGAGTCCCAGAATATTATTAGGTATTATTATTATCATCATAATCGTCATCATTATCAAGAAGCTAGCGCGTTTAAAAAAACTATTTTAACATTATATAATACGATTTTCGTGAATCAGCCGTAGTTTATAATATCAATGTTATGTTTACGCGTTTTTTATACCAAGTGGCAATCAAGCCACCCTCCCCACCATTTTGGTAAAGGTTCACTACCATCCCAAAATTGTAAGAAAATGTATACTTGTGATGGCACTCAACGCAGTAATATTTTTGATCATACGAGATATATTATATAGATCAGTAAAAGAAACTGAATTTAAATTTTCATAATTATTTGTCATTTGCTAAAAATAGTTATTTTATCGTAAGAATTAAAAACCTTACAATCCTATTCGACACTTTTTTTCGTGTATGTGCCCGACTACAATAGTGCATAATGTATAACATGCTATGTAAACACCGTAATATATTATAATATGATTTAAAAACGAGTTTTATCGATAAAAAAAAAAAAAAAAAAAACATACAAGGTATAATACAACACCTATAGCGAACAATTGAATAAAGCATTGATGTACTTGGTGAAAAAAAAAACACTATAATATTATAAATTATATATGTATTATCGTGAAAATATTTCAAACTATAAATTACTATCGCCTTATGTTTTATAATAACAGCTATAATAGCAGTATTATATTAATATTAACGCGGTTGTTCCCAAACGGTACGCGTGACATATTGCAGCGGGTGTTGGGCGGAATCTGAGTTTAAACGTTTTGTTACGACTTTCATTTGCTCACAAGATTTGTTTTTCTCTAGATTTTTCACGACACGAATCCGTTTTACTGGTCCATCAGATGTGTGTAAACAATTAGCGTTGATACTCGCTGTACCGACTATTCACTCGATTCAGTATATATTATAAATATATACTATATAGAACACTTATGGGGAAAAAAACCTATTTGCAAATTAGAGTATTTTTATACGACCTGTGTGCAGCGATGTTATAAACGTTTAGCGAGTTTTTATTTTTTTTCTAATTCGGACTAACTTGTTTTGCCGACGAAATACATCGCGTTTCGTTCTACGTATATACTATTATTATTAATAATAACTCATATCATATAATGTATACGGGTGTCGCCGTATTCGCCCGTCATCCATCAATGCGTATCGTGACTTTCGTCGCCATGGTTATGCCGATATTGTCGCTGATATTATTACTACGAAAATCGTGTTTTATGTACCATGTATTTTTCTGGTCCATGCCGCCGGCGACATGCACTTTGTCTTTAATCCATCGTTTCGTTCCAGAGCCGCGATTCCCATTTATGATCATTTATATAAATAAACACACAAGATTCCGCAAATTTCATAAATATATTACAAACGATTTATCGTGATTTTAAATTCAGCGTCGCGATACCATCCGTTAAACGTGGCTTTTAAAGGCTATTTATTTAGGATAAAACGTATATGCATTTTAGATTCTGAGTGAAACAAGTAACTTATTGGTTTTACCACCATCTATGTTTATTTTTTTCTGTAGTTGTTAGGATTGTTTCGATATAATTTACAAAATTAGTACTTTTTTGATAGGTAAAGTTGATTAAAAAGTCTAGTTGGTTGTTTAGTAGGTACCCATATGGTAACGCTTTATTTTTTTTTTAAAGAATAGACAGAATTCCTCACAAGTGTGGAATAATATATTTTGTCGATTTGTATTGCTTATAAATATTTCACTGATTCCGCGAAACCTTACTAGACCATGATATTATTATTAATAGTGGATTCAGATGATTTAAAACTATTACTGACTACTGTTATACCCATATCACATTGTATTACATGCCATATTGTATTAAAATATAATGTAATATACATAACATAAAATCATATGAGTAATATCATAATTTTTTCAGTTGTAAATATGATTTATTGTAATATTTATCATTAACTGTTGCAATAAGGTAAATATTTTTTACCTTTTTCTTTATTAACAATTCCTCAACTACTATTTTTATTACATAACATTATTTTAGCAAACATTAAGAGGCTACGTATTATTTATACGTATTGAAATGCAATGGCTTATCTTGTTTCTTGATATAGTCGTGCATAGCAGCTTGTAGCAAAATGCAATTTTGATAGGTTCCGATGTATTCGCTAAATTTTGCAGAATCTCGTTGTAGTCTATCGTTGTATTAATTCTTCGAGTATTGCTTCGTACGAATATTATACTATATTTCATAACTGTACTTGCGTATGCATAATACATGTATATCATATCGCATAGGCATTAGGCAGTGTTTATCATCTGCACGTGGTGTTTGGATAATTTCCCGTACAGCTATATCATGTAATATATACGTCGATTGGCACATAATATAGTATTATATCGAATTGTATTAAGATATATTACGTTATAATGCGTGTCAGTTATGTACACTCATAAATCATATCATTATTATTATTATTATGCGTAGAGATGAAGCAGTCCACGCTTCATCATGTCCGTTCTGTTGCTGTACACGTCATTCCGTACGCGCGCATGCATTAAAATAATTTATTCTCGAATTTTGATGAAAAATATAATATTATTTATGAACCCTTAATATACATTACTACGCGTTGCATTTGGGTAGCTTCAGCTTGCTATTTGTTTTTTACTGCATAATATCTGCGTTTAAATGAAAATCAATCAGTGCATAAATAGTTTCCGTAGAAAGAAAGGCATAATTTCTAGGTTAATCTCAATACATATTATACATCGCATCAGATGTGTTACCTATTGATTTTGAAAACAACGGCTTCGGCTGATTTTCGGCTGTATTCGTTTTAGAAGCGTTCATAATTACACCATATCACCCACATATTATGCTGTAGAGAGGCCTAGAGAGAGGCTGTAGAGGGCTTATACGGAAAATAATAATTATAAAACAACAGAAATACACTCGTGACATAATATCATAAATATTTAAAGCACCCGTGCGAGCCTCGTATTTATTTTAAGAAAAACTCGCGTCAGTTTATCACATTTAAATTATATTTATTTTTGTAACGAGTTAACGCGGTTGACGAAGTTGTGTTTTAAAATTAGAAAATAGATGTTTGTTGATTTTATGAATATATTATTATTATTGTATTAATTTATATCACATGCATTTAACTACGTACTATAATTAGTACGGGTTGTAGGTATACACACTGATTCGATAAATCTGTTTATTTATTTTCACTATGGATTTAACGACAACAAGTATTGTACAAAATAAGCGAATATCATAAAAAATTTGTACATGAATATTTTTATTTTTATAGTTTTATATTTACATTTACAATTTTTACGAAGAAACAAACTTTAAACAATATTTCATAGCTTTAGATTTTGAGTAAGACGAATGAGCTATTTCTTTTACAACTCTTTGTGTATTATTGTTTTTCTTGTTCACATTTTATATTCAGTAGAAAACAAAATGTAAAAAAAACTTTCATAGATCTCTATGTACCTATTTATTGAAAAAAACTTCTAAAAACTGTGAAGTTTGGAAGAGTATAAATTATGAAATTTCCACCAGTTAAATTTTAAGCAGAATAACACGGAAATTGTATCCTTTCAGAAATGTTCACTATATTTTTTCAGATATTTTAAAAACCTGAACTGAGACAATAAATTTAAAATTGTTTCTTACTGCTGGAGGTATTTTGAGTTCTCAGCGAAAAAAAGGTAAATTGAATTCCAATATATTTCATAACACATATAACTAATAAAAAATTGTTTTTATTTTCAATAAGTTTATAAAATGATATAATACTAAGTGGTATATTCAATGGAAAAAAATAAAATAAAATGATTGAATAAATACTTTTTTATAAACTACGAGATCTGTTTAGTTCTGAATCATTTTTGAAATGAAAAGATTTATCATTGTTTTAAAATGTATTATAATATAAAACACTATTTCCTGTCCTCGTATACTCCCCAAGGCCCATCTAATACAGGTTTTGCAAACCCAACGTGTAAAGAATGTCTGTGTAAAATATTATTTCGCTATTCCTATTTATATGACGTGTGCTGTATGCCATTTCTTACTTACGGTGAATTCAAACATGATATTGTAAATATTTCAAACGTTGCCGTCTCAGAGGTTCTACATAACTGCAGGGAGTGATAAATAATAATTATTATATTATACGTGCAAATAATTTCACGGCGTATCGCGAGTGACTGTACGCAGTTTTTTCTTTCTCGCCTCCTTTAAAATTCGCTATCTATTTTTGACTACATGGTTTGAACGTATAATATTATATATATTATATACAGCCACGTACATTGGAGCTGGTTAAATTTGGAGAACGTCAAAAGCACTCGGATCTGTGGTTTGTCGCTTGTGTCTACAGTTGAGATTACTCTGGTGACGGTGACGATGCTTAAAGCATGCGTCAAAGCCATAAAAATCGATTTCGTTACAAGAAAAACTTATTTATTTATTTATTTATTTTTTGTTACTGCTGTCTCGATGTCATTTGAATCTATTATACCATGTTGGGTGCAAAGAATCCTAAAGACGACTAGTTTATACGTGTGCATGTGTGTATATATAGATACTGTATACACATTGTATACGTATAGAATTCGAGGGGTCTAAACAAATAAGTGTATAGCTGCATATCAAAGAGTAGGAGACTGAGTGGGTTTGTGGTCTCGGCTCGTCCACGGGGTATTATTTCGCCCGAAGCATCGGCATCAGCAGCAGTGGCGGTGGCGGTAGCTCAGCACTACTATAGTATGGAGAAGTATTCCTTTTGTATATATAGCCCGAGCGTACGTCGTCGTGGTGAAGTGCTGGTGAGCTGCGCCGGCACGGGTGACGGGAGCACAAAGGGGATGCGTATACACGTGCAGGAGGGGGTGGTCGAAGGAGTGGACGGAGAAAAAGAGAGAAGAAGAAAAAGAAGAAGAAATTATTTAACGAGTGCCCCGAGGATTTATGCCGGGGGGTCGGAAAATGATAGCTTATATAAATGTCAACGTATAAACAAGCAATAATTCTTGGCTGTTGCCGGGTGCCGCGTCGCCGAGTTTACCCTAGAACTGGTATGACGGCGACGGCGGCGCAGTGAATGCGTACAGCGTATAGCGTGTGCACAACCCTGGGAAATCTTTGCACCGAACACGTGGTCTGCATAAAAATATCGTAAAAGGCAAAGTGAAAATATATTGTACAAATAAAAAATTCGATAAATGTGAAGGGTGTATGCGCACGCGGCCCCGTCCGTAATCGTGCCCACATATCAAAAGCAGAAGCACGAAAAAAAAAAGTACGGCCAAAGGAAAGGAGAAAAGAGGAAGGAGAAGAAAAATACCGCCCCGAGCTGTATCTACGTATAATAATAATAATAATAATAATAATATATCCACGATGACATGTAGTTTTTAATTTCCTGACTTGGTGCCGGTAAATCTGGATAACAATATTCTCCTGCACCCGTAGTACCGTGCTCCGTGACGGCTTGTAACCGTAAACATGTTCGATGCTCGTATATTTATACATTGAAGCTGAATCCGGTAACTGGCCCTTTAAGCATTTCGATTAGACGTTATACTATATACATATAATGTATACCTTATGTATATATAATAAGCATAAACGTCTCATAACGCATTTTTCCAATATTATCTTCACTTTTATTTATGTACCTATAGTTACCTTTACCAATTTATACATACCCTAATATATGTTATGTGGATTAACTCAATTTTTTATTTTTTTTTTAAGATATTTTCATGAGAATGTTGGTGTAGGACGTGAATACATAATTAAATAATATACATTTTCTTATAATTTTGATCCTCCACCCAATGTATACCCGCCTAATTCCCAGTTTTCCATCGTTACGATTAAATTTGTCATTTTCTCAAATTAAGCATTGTCAGCAGTCTTAAATCTTAAAAAAATAAATGGCAAATGTTCACTATTCGATATTAAAAAATTACAAAGTATACGTGCTCAGATATACGCAGTAGCGTTGGTATCTACCGTATTCGTTGTCAACATTGAAAAGCAGCTTTATATAATATTGTTATTATGTATTACAACATTACTCGTCCTCTAGATTATATCGTTTTTTCAAATTTCATTATTGTATTATTATTTTTAGATATATATATATATATATATATATTTTTTTATCTTTTTTAAAAACGCTTTGGCCCGCCTCGATGGCGTCATCGGTACAATAGGGGATGTATTCGTTTTCTATTCGCTTGACAGGAGTGCCTTTCGTCGGAAGTGAGTGTTACAACACCAACTTGTCCCTCGTCGTGCTTTTTTTATATTCTTTTATTTCTTTATTTTTTTTATCCCCCCCACCGTGACGATTATTCGATGAAACATTGTGCACACGTGCCCCCGGAGACGTTTTGTCGCAGTTAATTTATGGAGAAACGACTCCGATCCGGTTCGATGTCAATGCATATCATGTTGTCGGGTGACCGAGTGCAGTGTACCATCCGAAGACGTCACACTAACAAAACGTAGTGCTCTAGCACTAGCACAATTCCCATAGGAAAAGACGTACGGTTCTTCAAATGGATTAAAAAAAAAAATAAAATAAAAAAATAAAAAATACAAAAGAAAGAAAGATGGAGCAAAAGAAAATGAAGAAAGTGGTATACGCGCAATAACCAAACATGAAGTTTTACTGACGCGTTAATGCGCTCTTGAAACGTAATGTCGTCATCACAATGGCCGTCAAAAACACAGTTAGAGTTTAAAATTCCCTCAGCCAATTATTTCACGTCCTCCGGATGATATCTTTCGCCACTCGTAAAAAAAAATAAAAATAATAATAATAATAATAATAATAGCGATAATGATAAAAAAAGAATATTCGTGGATAAAAAAAAAAAATATGAATTAAAAATTACGTCGGCTTTGTGTTGTATTGTTTGCTACACGATTTAAATTTCTTCGTTTCGATCAGTGTCGGCCATACATTTCTGATGATCATTTGATTATAAATATTAAAGGGACTAAATTAATTGTTTATATCCTCTATTTGTTAAAATATTAGTATTTAATTAAAAATGAACTCAATTATAAAAACTGGAATAGAAAATGTAAAATATATTTAAATTTTTAAAATTAACATATTGATATTAATATATGAAGTTTATATAATTTTAACTATATGAATATAAAAATAAAAAATAAAAAATTATTTTTACAAATTTATTCACAAATATTAATGAAAAAAAAAATCACAGTTTACAATTTTTAATTATAACTGTTCCAAGCATACCTAATATACTATTTTATAAATTAAATTCATCCGTTATTGAGGTTTTGTTTTATTTTAAATTTATAAAAATATATTTCATCGAGTTCAGAGAATCTTTAAATACAAGCTTTTTAATAATTTTGTTTGAAAGTTAGTTAAAAACCATTTTTTTTTTATACTACAAAGTCAGTAATTTTTTTAGAATTAATCCATCACAATAGGTTTTATAACAATTAAAAAGATTCTTAGAACAAGATTTTGTTTCACATAAAATATACTTTAAAAAATATGTTCCAAATAATTTTTTTGGACAAGTATTTATTACGAGTACTACGCTTACATCCTTATGTGGTATAATAGGTTGTAATTTATAATGTATTCAACATTATAAGTTAAAAACATTCAAACGTCAAGGGAGGTTATACTTATTAGTTATTGGTATGGCCATGTTTTCTTTCAACAAGTATGCCACTTTAAATGAAGTTAACATTTGGATAAGGTTGTGTTTTCTAAACATGAATCAAAGGAAATTCATTTTATTATGGGGCAAATTATAGATTTAGTCGAGTAAAATACTAATTCACCCATAAGGACTTATCATAAGGATTTGTTTGAAATTAATTTTTTTTTTCTGTAATGCGTTTCTCAACTTTACATCCAAATATTATTTACATTTATTTAATAAACGAAAATAAAAAGGTTAAAAACTTGACAGTAAGCACATTAAAGAAAAAAAAAAAAAAAAAAAAAAAAACAAATAAAATAAAATAATAAATAACGTAAATAACATAAATAATAATAATAATAATAAAAAAATCTACAAGGAGGGAAAACTGCTACTTGAAACCGAACGATTACTCACGGTCTGCTTTACACGCGGGTAATTCAAGTGAAACGTTGTTTTTTACGCCTTCGTTGCTGCAGTCAAAGCGTAATAAATTTCATCAAAATCGCTTGAGGACACCAATAAATATAAATAAATAAATAAATAAATAAATAATAAAGAGTTGGTGAAATAAAGAGCATCACAATTTTCGGATATTGTAACAATTATGACTGATACAAAACGATGGTCGTCGTGTACGTTTCATAATTCATATGCACACGTGCCACGCATAAACACGTCATAACATAATTAACGTACCTGTATTATGGTATATATTTGTGTGTGCGTGTGTGTGTGTGTGTGTGTTTATTTGTATTGTATTATAATGGTGTTATTTTGAAAGGATGTAAAAAGCTCCACTTCCCAATTGGTAAACCATCAAAACTTAATGTATAGATAATGTAATTTGGATTTGTAAAAATAATTAATTGTATTCGTGATTGTTGAACTATAATGTGGTTGTGAACAATTTAAATGGAAAACATTAATTGAATATTGAAGCATAATAAAGGCTCAGATCAAAGGCTAAAGTTTCGATTATCACCTTGGCCCATCACGGATACAATTTACGAAAGGGTTTGAGTGCAAAATCTGCTTCGCCCATTTGGGCACCCTTGTTTATGTATTCCTTTGCCGGAATGATACCAGTAATGTTCCACTCACATCGCCTTATTCACCAGTCATGGACTAACATTCACATTATGTAAGTTACGTAAGTATATTATCATGAATCATGTCAGTATTGATAGTACGAGTGTTAGTTTTCAAATGAGTATAATATACATATAAATATTAATATTATTATTATATTAATATTGCAGTCTTTATATGATGATTTCCAGAAGTGTCAATAATTATCTATTATTATTATTATTATTAATTTTTTTTTGACAAAATGCGTTACCATTTCAGAATAAAAATACCTATACTTGCTTATTACTCACTATTCATATCGGATTGGAGTTAAATTTGAGTCGTTCGTTTTCGATTAATGTTTCCAGATTTGACTATTGACATTATTATATTATATAATGTAATATTTTCAAATTTATAAAATATAAAAATATAAAATATAAGTAGCAGTAACAAATTATTTATTCAAATAATATGTGATCGCTTAAAACAATAATTTTAAATATAATGAAATCGAATTTAAGTAACTGCAATGAACCAATAACGTTTTAATAAACTTATCGGACAATGAATAAATATTTAAAAACAAAATAATAACGTTCATGACAAACAGATGAAACGATTTACATTTGACACAATTTGAAGATTTTGAAAAAAACTGTTTTGCAGTTATCAGCAAAATTTATAGTGCGGAAATCGACATCATTAAAGTGTCATCTGTTATCTGTACGTCCAGTTTACGATTTAAAAATGTTTTTGTGTGAAACTGTTGGTGCAGCAGATATTTTAGTAGCTGAAAAAGTGTCTATAAAAATAGCAAATATATTATCAACATGTATCGTTGTAAGACTGATAAATTTTTGTACCGTTTCACTTATATTCTAAAACTGAAGGAGACTTCCCACCCAAGCAACTACATTATTTGTTTACTAAATAACTATCATTGAAGGACGGAAATATAATTTTTTGAGTACATGCATCCAAGTGGGTTTCGAAACCTTTACCAATTTGCAAGATATGTAATGGCAACTTTTTTTTTTTTATTTGGGAATATTATATCGGTTGAAATTTACTGATCTCAAGATAAAATGCCTGTGGTAAATATATAACAATGTAAGTTTTGAAAAGTCAATTTTTTTTTTTTTTTGAAATATTTTTATTTAAGTTATAATAGTATGATATTTATACCAAATATTTTATTTATTCTGTAAAATGTTCAAGAAATAATGTTATCGTTTTTTTAAAAAATCATAACAAGTACAAGAAAACATATTATATATTTAACTAGCTATTAGTACTATGTAAATATATTTTCGGATGAATTATTAAAAGTTATATAAAAAACGCACTGCTGTTGTTTGTTGCGTATGCGCTACGATATCATAATATGGCCCCTTGGATCATCGTCAAAAGTACGGACGTGCGCACTAAACCCATCAACGTTCACTTTCTACACTTCCGGTAACTAGACCAAGTTTTAAGAGCTGATCCAATATCAGGTTAAGTCACTACCTTGCAGCGAAGACCGGTAAAAATATTGCCTTTAACGTTGTCAACCGAATCGTATATAATTTTCAACGGTCTTGACTGAACATAAATCTATCAAATATCATATGATTCGTCTATAAGCTTAGTTTTGTCATTTATCTACAACGAGAACGTTTTGTGCGTGGATGAAAAAAAAACAAACAATAAAAGTTCTATAAACCAAAAGGTGAAAATTTTTGTTGCACCTGATCGTATCTAGAAATCTGCGCACGCTTACGATCGTAAATCTAAATATTATATATTTTTGTTGATATAATGAAAAATGTAAGTTTAAGACTCTGGACGGAGCAAGGATGCAGTATATTATAGTTGTACATAGTACATTGTATAGGTTATGATGTACGTTTTGGAAAATAGTTTTTGAAGCAGTAAATGTGTTATTCGCATATATATATATATAAAAACCCCACGGAATGCAACTACACACCAAACACGATGGTATTTTGTGGAGTTTTTTTTTATTTTTTCTTAATTTACGGCTTGTTATAAAATTCTGAGAACACTATTTATAAGCCAAATAATTAGGTAATTACAAAATCAATAACCTAATCGATTTGGATCGGTGCAAATCGTATCCTTATAAATTATCTTATTAGGTTTAATATATTATTAATGTAAACACTTTACACGTGCAGTTTTGGAAAAAACTGATCCCCGTACCTTTTAAAGTTTCTGTTTTGGTACATCGATGGTTGATGTAAGATTAAAGTACATAATTGTACTTAAGACAAGGGTTTCCAGGAGCGATTCGTTGAAGCTATGACAGAATAATGTACACTAGGTACTTTTAACATATCAAAGGAACTATAATTTAGTATCAAAATATAGGGTGATTCGTTTAGGATGCTCACCCCCATTTTTGGTCGTAAAAATGCCAAAATTTGTATTTTTTTCTTTTTAATCTTCAAATCACCACAAAAACTATGTTGTCCGCTATTTTTTTTTCTATACCTCCCTTAGTATGTTCTATGGTGATACAAAATTTTGTTTTTTAAATGGAAATATCTTTTTTTCACTGCGGTATACATTGGGATTATTTTTCCGTGAATTTTGATGTATCAGAATCAAAATTCAAACAAGTAGTTTTTGAGTTATTTTAATTTAAGTATTACGGAAATATTCCTATAATACGTAACATTGTAATGTAATTTGTCAGCGCTATTTGCTACTAATTTAAAATTGTGAATTGAATATAAGCACTAATTAGTAATTGTGCGATCATAAGAATTAACATATATACATATACATTGAAGCTTATAATGCAACAGATATCTGCTATTTGCAGCTGTATAAGTATTATTAATAATTGATTATTATTGGGCTTTGGTTATGAAGTTGTAATCATAATAAGTATTTTCTTAACAATGTTACATTATATAAAGCTAATCATCGGGTATTATCACTTTCACGCAGAATTTTAAATTTAAATAATTCCGAAAATACGGGTCCGAAAATTGATTACGTTACACCAAAAATTCCAGAAAAATTAACTAAATATTATTTTGCGTGGAAAATATGGTTTTCCCATTTGAAATAAACAAAGTTTGTATCACTACAAGATGTACCTAAGATTTCATAAAAAAAAAAAATAGTGGAATCTATTTATGGTAATATAAAAATTTTAAAAAAAAATCCAAATTTTAGCATTTTTACGACGACAAATGGGAGTGAGCATCTTAAGCGAATCACTCTGTATATACGGTGTTTACTGTTTTGAGCTAGACTCTAATATACCGCTAGTTATTAACACACGATTTTTCAAAGAAAAAAAATATCCAGTTTAGTGTATGCAGGTAAAATTTAAATTATAGTATAATATCAGAATTCGTGTTGATGTGACTAATTTAAAATTTTATATCTAAATTAATCCAATTAGTTATTGAACAACGGCGAGTTCAATCTGATAACTGTTTTTAGTTAATACTACACTACGCTTACAATCATAAGTATAACTATAATGTATAAAACAATTCAAATTTGCATAATATTTAGAAATATATAACATGTATGTGACTAAATATATATCTTATCCTTTAATTAATAGCGATTCATTTGAGCCGGAATATATTATAGGAAATTACAAATTACATCAACTGCTGAGTAAGACCAACGTGATCAGTTATTTGCAAAATAAACTGATCATAATACAAATCGTTTAAAATAAAACAAATCACAATATGACCTAATCTAAACGAGAAATACATTATAGTTATAAGTTATAATGGGAAAATATTTCACGTTTTACCTTAATTTTAACTTTTAACTCGTTAATGCTCAGCCTTGGCGTTAATACATACAATTAATTAAAGCTTTATAATAATTTTAAATTGTAGAAATATGACATTATGACAAAAATTTTCCATATGATCATTGATCATATCACTCGCTAATCTTTGACAGATAATAAATAGTAGGTACACATTGTTCTGATTGAACACTTGTTAGCCAGTTGATGCCAGAAATTAATAATAATTAAATAGATAAATAGCTACCTAGAAATAATTTATAGGAGAATGGTGTACGTTGTCAATTACTTGGGATAAGAATATTTGGACGGTTTCTAGAATTGCTGATTTTTCTGAAACGAGTATCTTATAAAGTGGAAATACATTATACATACAATACAAAGTTTTGTTACGCACTGTGGCGGGTTTTTCAGCGTTTGGTCGCTTCCGTTAGCTAATTTTAAATTGTATTTCATATAAATATTTTGTTCACGGGAAAAAACCATGTCCGCGCGCGCCTACATAAATCAGTATCTGCCAATATATTAGAATTTTTAGTTTTCCTTTTTCTTTTTTTTTTTTTTTTGAGAGGTTCTGGGGGGGTCCAGTACTCCTGGACCCCCCCCCCGTAAATACGCGACTGATTGTTATATTTATTTACATTTTAGTGGGTACAAATTCAATTTCAGATAATACGCAGCACACAGTGCCCCTGCATCCGGTGATATTATTTTTATAAAAACTCATCACTGCACAATATGAAGCTAGGTATATTACATTTGATAAATTTAGTGAATTGCCCTTATTGGAAATGCATTACATATACGGCAAGACAATGGAAGAACATAGCTTTTAAGGTATGCTCGTATTTATTTCAACTGTTGAGGAATTTTCATCATCAGTCCGTTTCAAGTTATATTATATGTTCGGAACTACAAGAGCAGCAAAGAAGATAAATCATTCGTTACGGAATTCAAGAAAACGCAGTAAATTACAACATAATATTGTACACGCATGTGTACAATAGTGTGGGAAAAGCAAAAATATATATTAATATCGTGAAATATCCTCATTAAATTGTCATTTACGTTTAAAACATTCGGTATAATTTTATACTCCCGGTAGATGGAGAAATCGAGAATTTTCAATATTATAACCATCCTCATACTCAAAATCAAGAAACATTTTCCACCAAGCATAATATATTTATTAGCATTATTACATTATTATTCATTATTTACTTTGAGCTATTTTTTTTTTTTTTTATTTTCATTTATTGAATGAGAATTACTATATACTAGCTAATGTCATTCCGTGACATTGCGAGATACGAACTTTATTAATTTATCACAAATGTTTGCTTTTTATTAAAAAAAAAAAAACACCTGAAGGAAACAAAATATTATTAATAAAATACATATAAAACAATAATCCCATATTATGTAATAGTTTATAAAGAGTAACATGTTCTAGGTAGGTACAAAATCGTCTTTTTTTGTGTACATGTTTGTACAGGGTATTGTCATTTATTATATTATATTTGTAGTAGCTCCTGTTTCTACGGATTTCCAATTCAAGTGAACGATGAACGTACTTATATAAAATTGTTTTAAGCTAAACAATACGTTCGTAACAGCAGCGCAAAATCTCAGTTTTCGGAATATTGCACTTCTTATTAACGTGATATAATACCTCATCCGAAGTGGCGACATACGACCAACACACTATTTCGAGTGGATATTATATATTATAATGGTCGAATAATGTGGTAATTCTTGCATCATAATTCACATGTTTAATCATTAGATTCCAAGCGAAATCAGGAAGTTATATCATATTACGCGACGGTGGGTTTTATTTTTTGTCACGGAAAACCATTATTTAGGGGGGTTGTAAGAATCCACCATCAGAGTTGTATATACGAGTAGGCGTTGTGTAAATTGACAAAATAATAATAATATTTTTTTCGACCGATATTTTCAAAAATAGAGGGTTGCAGGAAACCGGAAAAAATGCAAAATCATGTTTCTGGTTTGTTCCCTATGTATAACTATTCAAAATTCCTGAACAACTTTTAACCACGGGAATTCGAAGTAATTTTAAACTGTCACTTGGAGTACCGTTTTAAATTATTTATCGACAGTAGAAGATCGATTTCAAAATTTGCATTATTATTTTTTTTTTTTTTTAAAAGAATCTTCTTAGGTTTTATTTGAACATCGTAGAAATAAAACTTTTATAAGTATTTATATTTATAACGATGGAATATAATAATTTTACGCCGGTTAATTTTAACTTGTTTTAAGACTTTTTTCAACAAAATATTTCATATAAAACTTGAAGAAATACATTAAGACTTGAAATCTTATTGCAATAACAGTAGGTGTATTTTGGCCGTCCATTTTTCTGTATACTATTCCTTTTAGGAAATAAAAAATAATGACTGTAAGCTTAACTCGGTACGAAATAGTTTTCCAAACGTGTTGGATATTATTGATTTTAAATTTCAAATCATAATATCGGATTAAACCGTGCCGAGCTTAAGAAAACCAAGACTTATTCCCTACAGATATTATATATTTTTATTTAACTGTTCGATACCTATAATAACGATGATGAGTTTATCTCTGGTTCGATTCATATATGTAACTTTTTTTTTAAAAAATATTAGCCCTAACATTTTTCAGTTATCATTTAATAAAGGATAATAGTGAATGTTATACCGTTAAAATTATTTTGATTTGATTAAAAAAACCTTTTTAACTACGCATTTTATCATTAAAAAGTTGTAGAGGGAGTCGTATATAGTATATTTTTAGTATTTACCTGTATCCAAAATGGCAAGTAAAATCCAAAACTGCAAAGGAACGATGCTGCCAACGATAATGTCGCCCAACACATCCCAGCAACTGTCAAAGTGGTCGCCATCTGAGAAAAATAATTAAATAAAATTGTTGTACTTCAAACCAATTTCAGTATTTATATTAAATGAATACACCCACATAGGGTGTACCTACAATGCACAAAAAAATTAATTATTCCCTAAATAGCAAAATAAACTGGTTTTAGATCATATATCTTGTCTATCGCAAAAACTTTTGATTTTCGTTATAAAATCGGTAAACACGTCTCACAAACATTGAAATGTAACTTCCATCTAAAATAAATATTTCATGTTCTATAATATTATCATCCCGCGGCACTGCGGCAAGATAATTCACATATGATAATTTGTGTTACCTTTATTTCAGTGCTTCAATTCAATCGACATTGATTTATAATATAATATTATGTTATACGTTCAATAATTGTTTCGCCTTGATGCCTCGTACAAAAGTAAACATTTACTAGATCAAAAGTGAACTGGTATACTTTAATGGTTTATTCGATCAAAGCCTTATGATAATAATGGATCAACTGAACTATGTGTTTACTTATTGGATAGTTTTTGTTCAAGGTATTAATATTAAAATTTATTGATCGTGGTATTGCTATTTTAATTTATATTATATAAGTAGATAAGTTTTTAGTTATATTATACACTAGTGTGTAATGTTTTATTGTACTAAATATTAATTTATCTGTATTCATTTATATTCATCTCTTTAAATTACCGATTAGCGTTAAATAAATAAATAAATAAATAAAATTATATTATTGTTCGTATCAGTGGCGTAAAGAAATATTTTCAACGGGGGTTAACGTTAAAATATTAGATATATGTTTTTATCAATATTTTCATAAAACTATTAAGCATATAGTAAAAATCAGATCAAAGGAGGGAAAGCATGAACACCCTCTCCCCCCGATGTGTACGCCATTATTGTTTATTAATTTCCTTTTTCTACGCCACCGGTAAGGTCGATCGGATATTTAATTTAAAAGACTACATTCTGTACGCAGTGGGCTATTTTATGCTCTTGGTAATCCTCCGTTACGTGAACGATTATACACTGTTGTTCCGCGAACATTTTCTAATTTTAAATATTTAGAGAGTTGTAGGCTATGTGTTCACCAAGTTATAATACTTACATCACTCCGACCGCTTATAACAGTTAAACTCACAAAAGCGATGGTTCACATAACCTGGTGCTCATTATGTGGATATGTAAATTATTTTTATCAAGTTCTGTAGATACCGCATATTTCGTTATAACGTTAAATATACCTATTTATAATAATATCGTGTACAAAGTAACCACTAATACTATCTGGGCAGCGCATAAAACGTACAAATACTCAGTTCTATTATATTGTGTACAAGAACAGTGCGGATATATTTTTACGTACAACACGAAGCAAAAAATCAACCCCTTGGAACGGTGAAATTATCCGCGTGCGGTACACAATTTTTTGAATCATAAAATTGTTCGCGGAATGAAGAACGGAACGATAAAAAAAATAAAAAAAAATACATTTATAAATACACGCGTGCATTTGGCTTATCTCGAAAGGAACATTTTTGTTTTTCTGGTTATTTTATATTACTGCATTTATTCATAAACACTTTAAAAGACCATTGAGGTCCAACGTTTCCATCACAAAAAATTTTCATTTTTCTCTATTATACGCAATATTTATCTAAGTTCCTTCTTGAAGTAATTTTATATCTTACATGACAGAGTATCACCATATAGTTTTAGGTCTGCTGTCTGTCTAGAGGTCTTTTACCTCTCATTTCTGAAACTAGTGTTTGTTTAATAATTTAGTCATCAGTCGTCCATATACGTCCAAGTTTTTCACTTGATGGCTCACACGAGAGAATATTTGATCTTTCATAATATAGTTTTTGTAGTTCATTATTACGCCTTCTTTGGAATCGTTCCGTTTCCATGTTCCATGTAGAACCATAAATTGATCTTAATATATTTCTATTTAAGTAATTAGATTCTGGTGGTTTCCCTTGGTAGTTGACCATATTTGCAAGTTGGAAAATAAGTGAATTGGAGTGATGGTTTAACCTATGATTGAAGCGCTTGTAATGAATTTTGACTAATTCGATGGCTATAGATATTTTTAAATCGGGATGGAGGGATTTATTGGAGAAGTAATAATAGGAAGCACTTGTTAATCTGTTTTTTTATTTCTTCGTGCATAATATTCGCATTATATTTATGTTTACTCCAAAGTACTTGAATTAATTAACGTTCTCAAAGGAAAGATTGTCCAATTTTAAATTTTAAATTTTACTCTGCACGCATTAATATATTATGCAAATTGCTTTTTGATTTTTTGTCTGTTTTTTTACTTAGAAAATAAGAAAACAAGTTTCGATAAACATCATATATTATTTATTTCCGATAGCGTTGTGGATGGAGAAAGGGGCCAATATTTTATTCAGAGGTCGAGTTGTCGAATATTATTGCGTCTTCGTTCTTTCTCCCTTATCCACCTACGTTTCGCATTTCATATCATTAAAAGTTTCCGTCGTAAACAAGCTTCTTTAAAAACCGATAGCTCTTACGGATACACACGGCATGTGCGCTCATATACCTAAGTATAAATAAAACATGTATACAAGTTAGGTTGTATACTTACATGCGTACACGAATAATTTAATGAAATTCGAGGAGAATTTGTGAAGGGGAGGGCAATCGTGGCACCGGTCTTTCTAGAAGGAGTTAAACTTTTACAGTAAATCAGACAGAAAAACAGTACTTTTTCTGTTGATTATAAAGGCTTATGTATACGTTTGGAAATGGTTACACATATACGAGACGTCTTGAAAGAAATACAGTGTCGGCAGCCACTAAGTATACAAAATGGCGTGCACAGTGTTTGCGAGATATAAATAATATAAAGCACTTAGAATCGTTGTCTATGTTGTAAAATAGAGATGTGACAGTATATATCAATATTACCTTATAATATTATATGCTATGAGCGAATGAATAATTAATTGTCAGTATTCACTTTGTATAATATCAATCAAAATCCCTGTGAATAAATGTTCATTGAAATAAATCATGAAAATAAGAGTCTAACTGCAGTTTGAAGCTAAATGAGTTGGTAAATTAGTAATTATTTTTACTCGTTTTAATATATTTTCTCTAATTAAAACTGTTATAATTATATTTTTTTGATAAAACCATATTTTAAGTGTAGCTTACCTCAAACAAATCTCAACAATAAATATTATTTCATTCTTAATTGATGTTTATAAACATTTAACAGTCAATGTATATAATATAATTCTATTTGATCTAAATTCGATTTTATGTCTTTATACTGTGTATACCTAATAATAATTTATTAATTTTTAATAATTTAGTGTGTGCTTGCATTTATTATATTTATCGATAATTATTGATTTCACATAGCAGATATATTGAAATTCAAAACGATTCAAACAAATGTTTTCTAGAAGAATCACCCATTGAATTTTATTAATTAATAACATATTACATTCCGATAATTTTATAGTATTTTATAACGTTGTCGAACATAATATGTTCATTCTATATGTTCTAGTTTTTACTTTTCGACAAACCAAAATTCTAATCATAATGTACTTTCATCTTGCATACGGTCAGTTCATTAATCAAGAGGTGAAAAATAGTTTATAAAGTTCATAAACATTTTTACGAAGGAAAAAATTACCAATATTCGTATACATTCGACTATAAATCCACAAGTTCGGGTCCGAACGTGAACCGATTGCTTCTTTTCAAATCATTTTACGGTAAAATTTAATTAATATGTAGATAATATAATTATACAAAATTCGATAAAATTTTACTATTTCATTTTATATTATTTATAAAGTATCATACGATTTATCATTACTACGTTGCACTTATTAGAAAAATTATATTGTGTATTACGTACTCTCAAAAAATAAATTTCGCACAAAATTATGTTTTTGAAAATATAATATATCTAATACATATTAAATAAAACTTGTTATTGGTAGCCATATTATTAACAATGTGGCGATGTGGAATATAATCAAAATAAAATAAAATGACAAACCGGTTGAATAAAACCTTTTTTTTAAAAATATTTAACTGAATAATAGTTAAAATAATTTTAACTAAAACAGTAGGTTTAATTATACATAAATATCAGAATTTCAAGTATTTAAATATAATTTATTTTTATGGTCACAGCAAAATATTTACTGTTATTATTATAATGCTATACATTTATTTAATTAGAGCTACGGCTCATTAAAAACTCTGACAGATTTAAAGTCCGATGTTTTGTCATATTATGATTTTGTGTACATTATAATATAACGGTCACGTTACAAATTAGAGATAAAAAAATATTACATTATTTTATTCGGTGAAAATATATTATAATAGAACACAAAATTCCGAAAATTTGTTGATTATAATCAACAAATATACAAAATGCTTTATTCGATTATCATAATTGCATTTTTATTTCTAATATATGTAAATAACAATACCATTAAGGTACACTCAAAAGTTATTTTACGATTGTAACGAAAAATTATCATTTATAAAGTAATATAATGTATGGAACGTATTATGTGTTGTTTTTGGTTTTCGTATAATGGAATCAAAATCAGGTTTTTTTTACATTAACTTGACTTGACTTGTCTTTAATCGATAACTTTATAAGTTTAGACCGATTGTATAATAGTATTATAATATAATAGTGTGATGGTATCAAAAAATGTACACTTTAATGTAGTTTGTATTACCAAGTGACCAACAAAACAATTGACGTGCCAGTGTTAGTTTTTCATATTCATTTTTTTTTCAAACCATGCAAAACTATTATTATATGTAGTGGACATAAAGCGCACTATTATTTGATATGTTTTCTGAGAACAATTTTAAACATTGTTATCACAATAATATAACATATTCAATTGTGTTGTTTACGGAACAGACAATAAACGTCGTGTTTTCGGTGTAGGTACAAACGAATGCTACCGGATACAAAACGTGATATCCGATGGCAGATAAAACTTTGTACATTTTTCGCAACCGTTTCGTATTAGAGTATTATGGTAGTGATCGTGTCGTCGTCGACGGGAAATGGTTGAAAAAAGGGCAAAAATCATGTAATCGGATAACAACGTGTGACGACCGCATTTACATTAACAGATACGCCAACTCCGTGCACCTCGTAGTATAGACCGTGTACATTTCATAAGCCGTCCTAAGACTCCCAGTAAACGGGGATGCGATGCCATTAGAAAAACGCCGAACTGGACAGGTTTGTGAAATGATCTTCACTGCAAAGATTCTGGATCAGGATGCCGTGAACTTGAATTGAAGGTCCCGTGAAATAATTTAAATTATACAGCAAACATACATATTTTTCAAAATTTAAAAAAGACTCCTAGGTCCATTGAGACTACGGTATGATGAGTTACAGAGACGGATAATATTGATTTATCAACCTTTTAAATTTGAAACCAATGTACACCAATTATTTTGGAGAAAAAATACGATTAAACAAAGTAAACAAAGAGGTCAGATGGATTAGTTTATATTTATCAAAATCAATAATAATAAATACATTATAATAGTATAATTGTATGTTTATAAAGGGATATATACCAATGAACAGCCCAAACTACAATATCTAAACTCTAGAGATTTGAAATTTTAAAAAGAGATTTCTTATACAAAATAGGAAAGCACTGAGAAAGGATTTTTCGAAAATAGCATTTTAAGGGTCAGTGGCCATTTGTACCAGACGTATAATTTTTTTCACTTATTGGTTACCAAAGTAATAATATTTGTTGATTTTGTGTTAATTTTATGAAGATGGATAGAAATTATCCAGTAAAGGTTTAGAGTCGTTATGACAACCAAATAACTATTATTATAGTATAAATAGACGAAATTATGATCCAAAAAGTTATAAGGTTGTTTGCATACAGAACACTCCTTTTGGTCGATATTGTACTGATAAATACACACAAAAAAAAACATCATACATCACGGTAAAATCAATACATTCCTTGTTTCACTGAGAATCTAAAAAGTGTTAATTTATTTAGTTATATCTACAAAATTATTAATTTTAAAATTAATATTATTTTTTTTATAAAACATTATAATATGCATGTATAATATTTTAGTTAAACTAAACTAAAATAATCGGTTATATAAAATATTAATGTAAATACACGTTATACTACAATATATAGGTCTATTATACCTACATGTATAATCGGGAAACTCTCGTACTTGAAATCAACTTGTTCTTCAATGAATATGTATACTAATAATTTTTAACAATATTCTCAGCCATAACTAAGATTATTATGTAAAGAATGAATTTTCTAAATTTAATTTTTACGGTATCCAGCACAGACACGTTGCAACAGATGTTACCAATTCCATGAGAAAACCAAATACAAAAGGAATAACGGGACTTAACTGCGCTCGCAATGGTTACAGGTCGAACAAACGAGTAAAATAGGTTTGCATTCAAAAATTAATTTGAAAAACTGAAAAACATAAAAAAATCAATTACTTTAGAGTTTATTTTCTATTTTAAGAATTTAAGAAAAATCTACACAAAAATGATCGTTACCGAAAACTAATCGTTTATTCGTGATGATACAAAACTAACCATTTCAATTTTGGGTGTTCTGCATCGTTCGATCGCTAATAAATCATTGTCGTACTTACGTAATATGTTCACTATACATAAACATTAGCATTATTGACATTTTTCTTGATCATAATATAGATATTATGCATAGTAATGAATATTATGCGTATAATTTTCGTAACATTTTATTATCTTTACGTCGCAAAAATAGCATTGGTCAATCTAAACCAAAATGCCTAATATGAATCGGGGACCGATGTGTGGCGTCGACGGCGGTGGCGGCGGCGGCGGTGGCGGTAGAAATACGGTCTGCAACGAGACCACGCGTACTAGTAGGACCTAAGAAAAATTCCAAAGGGTTTCCGGTTTACCCGCAACACAAGCTTACACAATACATATAGTCGTACACGCATGTATATACGTATTATACATACCTAATGTATAGAACATAACGTACATGTATACTTGTACAAAAATACCGTTGTCCGCCGGGTATAATATAATTGCGCCGAGCTTTGGCAAAATATTCCGACTTCGACGGTTTTCCGGTTCATTCAGGGCCACACTATCGGACGGTTCACAACCCGGTACGCGAGCCAATCGGACGACTAACTATCCGTACGATATTTCACGCATTGAATTATTGCATTTGACGTACGGTCATTTAACAATAGGGCGCTACGGTTTTCGAGAGACAATGGACGTTCGCTCGAAGATTAAAAGACATTTTTTTTATGATTATAGTTTGCTTTTGGTATACGAGCTTTGGCTGAACCAACGTTCAACGCTCCGTTATATTACATAGAGAAATACACAACCGAAACACGTATTTTACGAATTATTTTAAACTATAATACTAATCGCACTACCTATAGTAATAATAATCGTTTCTTTCTTCTCTCTTTCGATAAAACGTTTTGAATAATTCTTGCCCTGAATAATAAGCCCACGTTGGTACATCGGCTGGTGATTATTACAATCATCCGCATTCATCGGTAATTTATTCACGGTAAAAATGTACATAAAACTCACAGCTAAATAAAACCCACTGTCATATCCAAATGGCTCCGTAGTGACTGACAATCCGAAGACTTTATTGTATACGATCATCTTTGCCGTCTCACATAACATGTATGTACTAAACGCATGAAGACGTCTAATATAATATTATTAAACCGACAGTTCTTATCATTTAATATTTCTTAATAATATCGGATGACTTTCCATAGATATTTTCGGAATTTGTATAGACTCTCTTTTATTATTGTCGATGACGGTATCGGAAAACCTAATTGATACACACAACGGACCGAATTGACTGTGAATTGTTTATTATTATTTATTTATTTATTTTTTTTTTTTTGCATCTGTAAAATATGGTCAATATAAATTTTTATTCAACGATTTTATTCAAATTCTAGTGTTATATTTTGATCACCTCGATAAAACAGTTCTACGAATGGCGGAATGGATTGCATAATGTATAATACACGTCATAATAAATACTTCCGAATACCATCATATAGAAAACACTATTAGAAATGATAATTTTCCTGACAGCAAATCAATAAAACGAGATGATACGATATTATTATTATGTAAGTCCATAAAATGCGTATTAATAATTATGTGCGAAGTGGACGAATATCGAAAAAAACTATTGTTTTAATTATATGCAATACTAATTCTCAATTCGCACGTATTTCAAAATAAAAAAGTCAATACGCACACGTCATGTTAAACTAAACAGAATATGCAATAGTTAAGTACATTTTCATAATTTAATTTATCTAACTATTGCAATTATTTTTATAGCAACGCGCGTTGTACCGGCGAAATAAGTAAACCGTTTTCTTCTTATATTCTGAACGGAGTGATATTTTCTTTTCGAGGTGTTCGTAAGAGCTTATTTCTATTTTACAAACATTTGTATTATAATTATTATTGTATTCTTTGCCCTACAAGACGTTATAGCTTATTCATCTAAACGAAATAAAATTATTGGGTATAATTATTATATAGTGAACTACGTATGCAAGCATAAGGTAGTAATAATTTTATGAATGCAAGTGGAAAATGTATAGAACATTTTTTTGTACAGGAAAAACAAAAACACCGAAATATCGAAACTACTTGAGTGGTATTATAATATTATACGAATATGTGCAGGTGTCACGGGGTCGCGCAAGTGGGGTGAGAACACACTGCACCGGTCCTCGTAGCGAAAACGTATAGCTGTTATGCACACGTTTGACGTATATTGCATTATACTATAATGTTGTTGTGATATTATTGCGTTTGCGAAGATTCGACCGCGTGTGTTACTCGGTCCAGCAGCATAATACTATTGTTAGCGAATGCGGTCGGATTGAAACGCGGATTGAAACGCCGCCCGTCGAACATGGACCGCACACGGAGATGAAGTTCGTATGGACGACAAATCGCGTTTAATTTCGTAAACCCGCCGACGACCCACTGGCACGATAACCACAATATTAATAGACTTGTCCCGGGGTCAGAGCGATCGCAATCGCGGCTAGTGGTGATCACTGCAGGCAGCTTCGTCGTCGGGTTTCGCGAATAATGATGGAACGGTGTATTGTGATTTTCGACACATGTGCGGAACTTTGAAACGATTATATATCATATAATTATATTATCACGGCATGACCGACGCACGTGGCCTACCGAACGGCGTTCACTTGTCAGGACGACAGTGAATTTAAAAGTAACAGAATAATGAATTGTTAATATACTATTATAGTCAATCCGTTTCCCCCATCCCCACCAATTAAAATTAATTAATATACGACATTTATAATGTGTCGGGTCGAGTATTTCAATATTACTCTTATCGCGTTCCGAATACTCTGAGAATATTTGTAGAGATTCATATTGAATCGTATCAACCGTAAAAATATCAATATAGATTGGTCATTTACGTTGAACATCGTTTGAATCAGGATTAGTAGTGATTATCATTTATTATACTCCTTCGAAATTATAGATTAAATAAATGTATATTTGTTCGAATAAGGACAATTTTCGAACCAAAATTATATTCTATCGATTCAGTGCACCAACTTTGATTTTTTTGAAATAAAACAGTACATAAAGAATAAACAAAAGTTTACTATACCAAAATCACAGCATAGCAATCCGATAAATATGAATAAAGGTAATTTGACCTATCGAGCAATAATTAGTAATAACTATAGCACGGATTTTTATGCATTTGCATATTAATTCTAGTTGATCGTATGATATGCTAAGTAAACACAATATTTATTTGATGACAGAATGATTTAAAAATGAAACTTTTTTAGAGCATATTTTTGTATATTTTGATATTTTTTCATTTAAAGGCTTATTTTATAATTTTAGTTGCATATTTTATCTTTAAGTGCTTATTTCGATGTTTTTTTTTTTTTTTAAACATTTTTTAAATATACATTTAATGTCTATTATCACATGAGAAAAAATTATTATATTTTTATAGTTTCAATTAATATCGAAATAAATTAATAAGTATATTTGTAAATATAAATGGTTTTATCAAATATTGACCTTAGAAAAATTGACCATAGGCCATAATCGGGAAAATAAAATACATATACCAAAATAGGAAAATATTTTATTTATAATAACTGTTTTATGCATATTTTTATTTTTCATGCATATTTAGTTGATTTGTAATGCATATAAACCCGTGCTCTAATAATAACTATACAAGGATTACAAATAGCTTAAATTATTATTATTATTCCATTTTTAATTTTGATAAAGCAATGTAAGTACTGGAAAATATTAGACCGATAGTTTCTATTTATGAGGAAATACTGGAAACGATGGAATAAATGCAGTTAAAATGCTGTTAAAAGTCGGGTCCAAACATTTTTCCCTAAAATTATTATATATTATTATATATGGATTAGCTGAGTAGCAATCTTTTTATACCCGAGTATCTCTGCGTTCTACATATTTTAACAATTTTCGCGTACCACGTTTATAATAAAACCTTCTGTTATTATTTTTTTTACTTACTAAAAAATGTATTCGTGTGTACCTACAACGTACCTATACGGAGACTGAGATTTCCTTCGCATGGGAAGTTGGAAAATACTAAATAATTAATACCCGAAAATGATCACAGCACATACATGATGTTAAATTGCATACCCAAACGCCGTCATATAAAACCATAATGTAGTGTTATAATAATAAAGAAAAACTAGTAGGATACTACTAATCTCTTTGTCGTGTTGGTGAATTTTAAAGCAATATAAATATATGATGGATCCATGCATTTGATAAACAATTTTGAGCAATGAAATTTAAATTGAAAATTTTCAGGACCGAAAATGTTTATTAAATTAATCAGTTTTCTTGTGTTTTTATTTTTGAGCCATTTTTTCAAGAAACATTGGGTCAGTCGAATTCTATGAGATTAGGCACTTGGTAAAACTCCTTAGTATGAACTTTGAATATAGTTTGTACAACATTTTCGAATTTATTAGAAAATAAAATATCACTCCATATAATATGAGAAAATAGTAGGAACGGTTGCAGGGTAAAATGTTATTTGATTTTCGATTACTCTAATCTTTTCTTGTGCTATAAATGCACATAAATAAATGTAAAACAATTAATATTCATTTAAGTGCCATCTGTATCTCATTTTTTTCTATAAAAAGTTGCTGTATAAAAGTTTTTTGTGCAGGTCTAACACCCAAAAAATTATTTACAGAAGAAAAATACGTTCACACTTTTACGTGGAGCTAACCACGTGTGTCTTATATTATTAGATTATTACACAGTGTTCAATTTATTTTAATGTTCTTGTTTATGATATGATATAATTTAATTAGTAATTTAAAGTGGACTGTATTAAACAACATGGCATGGTATAATAAAAAGAGCACAATATGATCACACTAATTCACATTGACATTGATAATAAATAATAAAACACAATATGGTGGAGCACATGCGCTCACCTAACGAAATGTTTTACTAAAACTAAAATTATAATAACACAACAATGAGAACACAAGGAAGTTTTAGTGATTACACAGATATGATTTTTTTTATTAACATTATATGCACATACATTTAGTCAATATTTTCACAAAAATAATCTTACTTACCGTACCATTGGTATACACCCAAAACGATATAAATTATATTATGCTGTGCGTACGTAAAGGTTTTCGGAGGAAATTAAAATATAAAAAATAGGTATAATGAACATTACAAAAAATAAAAAGTTTCTGTACTGTAGATATTTGACAGTAAAATTAATTACTCTTTGAGTTTTCATCGATTGTGAATTGAGCTACAAGAAACATATTGTTTTGACCTGCATGGTAAAATTTTAAACTGCACGAATTTATTTCACATTCAGATCACACCACGTTTGAAATTAATAATTGTTTGGAAATGTACATGAGTACTATATAGGTACAAGGTTACAACACTCGGTTGGTAAACGAACGGGATTTATGAATCGAGGACACCGATTGAACAACTTTTGCACATAATTACACAGTAGGTAAGTACTCTGTTTTTAAACCACGCATGCTTTGAAAATTTCACAGAAGATTTAATCTTCGGCGAATATTACGCTGTTATATCTGCACCCCGCAGTTATTGTAATTGATCATGAACAACATTTAAAATAATTCAACGGAGAATTTGCGATGGCCACACAGAAATACACTATTCAATTAAGAGATAACACGGTAAGTTTCGTTAGCTATACAATTTGTAAGCCCAATATAATATTATAACTATCTGATTTAATCATAGTAATTATAATGGTACAATATAACGAGTTATAATACGGCAGCAACGATAACTTTACTACCTGCCTACCTTTGGTATACTGACCCATATTCACTTCACATAAAGCACTACTATAATATGTTATACGTGATAGTGAAATCATTTGTTTTCCAATGTTGTTTTTTTATTTTTTCTAAAAAACATATAATCATTTCGATTTCCATTATATATTTTTTATTAAGCTACCGTTTTAATAGTATTATCTGATATATGTTATTATTATGATAATAATTTATCTCACTGCTAGTATAAATACTATTCATTCGGACATAAATTATAATATGCTAACTTTCCAAAGTAGGTTGTGCCACATTATCACAAACCCGGACCATGCAAGCACTCCAATCAATAGCCTTCCATCTTGTTGCAATTGAAACCGTCAGTTGACTAACCACCAAACAATTCTCGAAATTCCATATAAAATTTGCAATATAACAAAACCATATAATTTCTTCACTTACTTGTAAGACTGTCATTGGAAAATCTAATACACCACCTTAAACGTAGTATGTGTACAGATCTTCTACAATAATTATGTTACTTAAAGTAAGCTAAAAAAAACATATTAGATTTAATTATAGGATAGTCTTTCTACTCGAGTAAAATAAAAAAATATACGTCCATTATTTGTTTTATTTGCTTATCGTGAACATATTATGAGTACACTAGTATACGAAAAATATATTATATATTATTATATATTATTATTATATATTATATATTATTATTATATATATTTCTATGGACAAAAAAAAAACACTGCAAAATTTAAATAATCTTATGTCTAAGGTTTACATCCATTTTCTCGGTGTATTATTATTTTGGACATTTTAAATATTATGACATGCTCTTATTTTCGAACTATACGCTAATTTTGAATTATTTTTTTTTGTCCAATAAATATTTCTCACTCTAGAGTATTCAATATGAATACATTAGTTTTAGTTGATTTAAAAAATGTCTCGTGCAAACAATATTTATGGCAACGAACATCATGTTTATTTGTATCAAAATAGTTTTAGTTTAATCAATGTTTAAATAAAGAACATAATATGTGATTTCAGTATGTAAATATTGTAAATATATCTACACACGCACACAAACACACACACACACACACATACAGATATACACACTCTATATTTTCACCGACGATACTCTTGTATTTACCTTTGATGACCCTCTAATTAAATATTTTGATAGCAAATCAAGCAGTATCTAATTATTTTTCGTAAACATAACTATTAAATAAATCCTAATAAAATATATTTCTAAAATTATTAGCAAAATAAATGAAATACATACTTACGGTAATAAAGTTTTTATTACTATATTACTAAACCGTTTTTTTTTTTATTATTTCAATAAATTGTAGTCTATGGATTTATACGGATTAATAAATCCATATAAATCCATACATAATATTATATTTAACCTATTTAATTAGTATTAAAAAAAACTGCATTTTTAATTACGATTTAATTTTAATAATTTTTTGCTTTTCAATAATAAAAATGTAAATAATGGATAAATACATTTTATTTCCAAATGATGTCCAATCTTGCTCAATCATGAAATTTACTAAAATCATAACTCGTAGGGTAAACGTTTAATTTTAAGCTTGGCGATAATGATAAATCATCATAAATGATGAGTAAACGATATCTTTTCGTGCATTATTATAATGATACACATGCGGTATGCGGAAAGCTAATATAGTCGTCAATTATCACGATTACCATAAACAGAGAGGCCATCGTTTAAACTTTTTCGAAAATTCGCCCCATCGAAGTGGACTAAAAAGTAAATATGTTCAAAACCGTAATATTATAATATACATTTAATATTAATATATCGTATAATCAGTTAAATATTGAACTAAAAAGTTGATTTATAATCAACTTTTTCTCTTCTACAATTCGCACGTATCATTAAAAGGTTTTAAAGGTCTATGGTGATCTGCTATTTGAGAATAATAATATGTTCTCTTCTTTGTTCATGATAGTATGTAATAAACCAAATGTCATATATATATATATATATATATATATATATACTTATTGCTCGCTCATTGTTGTTGAGCCAGTAGCGACGTGCGTATTATCAATAATTTATATAACACCAGGTTACTGTGCGAGATAATTGATTTTATACTGTCCCACCTTATCCTCTCTCTCCCATTTAGTCAGTGCACGAGTATCAAAACCAATAATAGCGCTCGGGCTAAATATACCAGTATGAAAATAATAAATATAATAGAAAAACGAGCTTCGCAATATTTAATTTGCCGATGAGAGCTATGAAAAAAATACGCGATTTATTAGTTATTGATTTTCCATAGCCCTCGAGTAATATTATTGATTTGAAAAATCTGCTATTTTGGGTCCACAATGAACACACCATGTTACACTGATAGGAAAATTGATTTGAGTTTATTTTAAAATGCTACATGGAATATTCACAATCTATACACGCTTGTACGATGAGTAAAATCATTCAAAAAGATATTTCTACCTGGAAAAGCTTGAAAAGTTAGATGCACAGCTTGGAAACACGAATTAACTGGATTTGGTTTGATTTATTCATGGAAGAACCCTAAAACAGTTCCTTTTCAGACGTATAGTAAGATTTTCCAGTAGAGACCGATTGGGAGATTAGTGACATTTTGATGGTTTTGTATTTTCGTGTGAAATATTAAGTAGAATGTCGAAACGGGTTTGAATATTCAAATAATATCGGAAGAAGGGGTAACGATCGAAACGTTGTGTATCTAGTTAATTTGTTTATCACGTGAGAACCTTCTACGTATTCGCATTGGCACTGTGTGCGAATAATTTTTATCCGTCCAAACGTATGTACACTAATAATTATTAAAATATAATGTTTGCGGAGTTATCGGTTTTCATCGGTTTTTATTGATTTAAATATAATTTTTATTCTTTACGCATAATACACATATTGCAGAGCGTGGATTATTCGCATGATTATTCGCATCTGAGATAACGAAATATCTGATAATTAGCTATTATACTCTATACTCGTACAACGCCTCAACTAGCTAAAATAATATGGCGCTATACGTAAGTAATATAATCGGACGTTTGTGCTAAAATAAACTATTTCCGAGTTATAACATTGCGGCGAAACGACCGAATGGATGATATTAAAATGACGTAGGCCACGGCTGAAAGTTATTTTATTACCGTATGCGTTTTAATTACTCGATTGTGTCATGTCGCGCGCGCCCGTTACGCGTTTCCAAGTCATTATTTCTCGACTCGTTAAGCTCACACAGTTTTTGACAGGCAACACGTCACATTATGGTTCGTTTTCTACGTCTGTATGCACTACATTATAAAATATAACTTGCAAGTCGTATCAGGGAAGAGGAAGAAGGGGGGAAAAAAACACTAAACCGTATTTCGACCGAATTACGGCCGGGGACTTTTCTCGTAGTACCACCGAGAAACCGTTGTAAAGTTCACCGTTTGTAATGACTTTTCGGCAATCTCTTAAGTAGGTATATAAGCGATTAAAATTTAAAAAAAATATATATATGAAAAACCGAAAAAAATACCTGGTGAACTTCGCATGTTTTAGGCGAGAAAGTTTCCGAAAGTCGCTCTATGGTTATTAAACGGTTTTCGGTCAACCGCGGCGCACCTACTGCCTGCTACCTGTGCACACCCTCGTCTACCCGCATTCGCTGCACCGATTCTGTATGTCTTTGGCAAATGGATTAATACGTACGCGATATTTCACCGCGAAAACTCGGCCGAAAATAATATAATACGCGTTCGTGGTAAATTAGAATCCTGGCTCACTGAGGCACTTGTGGGTCTTGGGCGATAAATTATTTGGAAAATACAACTTTTAACTCGTCCGCGCGCCATAAGGCCATAAGCCTCGCAATGTTGTAATAATAATAATAATAATAATAATAATAATAATTATAATAATAATATGTTCGTACTCATTAAAATAAAATAAAAGCGGCGGCACTGCACACACATGCATAGCAATAGTGAAAATGTAAACCGTTGAAACTTTTTTTACAGCTAATTAATAACTATATAATGTACATTGTGCTTTGCTTGGACCGCATACGATTTAGTCGAGTACCTATATTATACACACGGATAATACAATATTGCTCGTTATAATTTTCACCCCGCAAATAACATTTCATGTAGTATGTAATTTTGTTATTTCTTTTTTGAATCATCTTTACACGATTCGTATTTCGGGTATTATATTGTTTGTATACTATAATATGTTATAGGCACAAAACGATTTAAAATTTAATTTTAACGGAATAACAAACAATTATTGAACATGTCTTGCATATTACCAATACACTTCGATTTAATTTGTTACGAATAATAAATGTTTATCAATGAGTTTTTCCGACCGCACATAAAACACTTGTAAAAAAACGTACGTAACCTATATTGTTAGTATATGATATAAACTGTATGTTATTATTTTTTACACACAATTAAAAACAATTTGCATAATGCATGATGAAAAAAATAAACTCTAGAGATTCGGCCAATAAAAAAAAATATATGAACATATCAATTTAAATTAAACTGCAATCCATTTTATTAAAAATTCAAATGAAATAATTAAATAAATTAAATATATTAAAATTTAATCGTTTTTCTTTTGAAAATATTAAAAATAATTATTTTAGATAATTCAATTTTTTCAAAAATCCAGAACATAAAATATAGTACAAATAGCCAACAGAAAATCCTCTATTTTCACTTTTGTTATATGAATACCTAATAATGAAATATAATTTCTATACAAATTATCAATTTGAAAAAATTGTCTATAATTAATTGAAATTACGTTTTTATACTTTGATTCGAGAAATTTTTCAAATTTTCAAGTAATCCAATTTTTTTTTCGTATTTTATGTATAGTTAAATTTTTAGTTCACTATATTCAGATCCTGTATTTATAAAATTATGTATAAACTTAAGTGCAAACATTGCAAGGAGAATGAACATAAGATATAAATTATATGTTCTGGGAAACATTGATTTAGTGTTTATTATATTATATTTTATATTATGCGAAACCTTGCTGGCGTCAACGTTAACTGTAAAATAACATGAAAATCTTTGTTGACTTCTAGGTTGTTCTTTTATCATTATGCTTAAAAATATTTTATAATAACTATAATATTCCAGCTATACAAAGACGATTTGGTTAAACCGTTAAACATAATCGCAATAATATATTTTAAATCACAAACAAAGAAAATGGTATAAATCATAAGCAATACAATATGTTCTTTTACAGACCAGACACTTGAGGCACCAAAATATTTACTAAGGGTTAATAATTTATCAGCAATTCCTGTAAGCAAAATAACGGCTCGGACAACCGAGCCAGTCTAACGCTCTAGACGATGAATGGTAAGATGAATATTAAATCTACCTAAACAAATAAGCTTAATTGACGTATAAAATAATCGTACCGTTTATACATAATATAGTTTTCACTAATACGGATCAAGGTAAGAAATGGTAGATTTACGTTGAAGGTAACAACAGTAACAATGTGTAGCGACTATTAATTGCATAACGTAATTTTCTATAAGTAATCTGTTGATCGATAAGATAAAGGGAACGAAAAAATAAAACGTTGTCGTGTTCAAATCAAAAATATATAAGACAACGGTGTACTATAAGTACCGTCTGTGCTTAATACATTTTCAATGTTCCTATCGTTTTCGCTCCATGAAAACTACCCCGGCCATCATCCGTCGTTGTATTTGTATCACTATATAGTACATGGTATATACTATATAATTGTCATTATTTATTAAATACGACGTGTTTGATGTATTTTAAATCATATAATTTCATTATTATTAATGGTCTTATACGTACCTACTCATAATGCACTCAAACTGCAAAATTGAATCGTCCCAATTGAATAATATTATGTCTTTATCGAAAATTTATCATTTATATCATTGAATTTCAAATGTTGTATTTCGTACAATTGTTTATAATACATAGTGTTTATTTTATTGTGATAACCGATCTGTAAATTAGCACCGCAAAAGGTCTTTGAATAAATAAAAGATAAAAGCGGTGCTTTATTTGTGAAAATATGACCATGTTTGCAAACGCCGTAAATAATATTATATGATAATTAACTCTCACTACAAGGACTCTGATACGGTAGCCTATCGATTGGCGATTTGCTAAGCTGACTCGCGGTGACACTACAACGGTGTCAAGTCGTCTGAGTACACCAGATGGTCGATAATCTAGGTTCATGAGTACTAACTTAGGGTAGGTCGTACGACCGTCATCGAGACGGATGAGAGGATGACGCTATGTCCTTTACGGGTATGATTTGGCGATAATAAATTTTAAAATGGTAGTCAGCGAGGTTAAGGTTAGCGAGACACGCTGCGAAACTCGTGTGAAACATGCATGTCATACCGATAAGATGGAAGAGCACCATCACCGATAAGATTGACAATTTTTATTATGAATTGAAGATAGACGATACAATGTTATATTATTGTTGATTATTTCACTTAAACGCTATAATATTCAACTTGCATAAAAACAACAAAATTAAAATACATGTATTTAAAATATTAAAAGAAACACGAGTTCTAGATTGAAGTATATGTATTGTTAAATATGTGCAAACATTTACACGATTGGGTTAGTCGATCATGGTCTTATATAAAATACTAACATTTTTACACTTATTATATTATAAAATAATAGTTGGAACAAGAACTATTGTTAATTTTTTAATTACATTATATTTTATTCATATTGAAATCATTACAATGAATTAAATAACTTTTAATGAACAATTTTGTACACTATTATTAATTAAAACAATATCGTTATTAATTCATTATTAACAATCGTTTTGGGTAATAAATAAGCACCAAACGGTATTTTTATGCAAATAATAGAAAAACCTTACAGTTATTGTAATATTCGAGTAAAATATTAAATCGTAGGTAACTGTTTAATTATTTCACATGGGAACTGCATTTTAAATCGACTCGTTCTTCACATATGGTAAATTAGTATTATAACATAAATTGCAATTAATATGTTTACCGAAAACTAAATTAAAATGACGATGGTGTTATAACCGTTTATTTAATTTGTATAATATGCAACCCAATGCGGTATGATTAAATGCACATCACATGCACAAACACACGTCGTACAGTACCGATAAGCGTATATATTATATTGCATACATTAAATAAATGTATGTACGCATTCGGAAACTTTGGAATTGTGCATTGCTGGAATAAGTATATAAACAGAGTTCAACAACACACGCGTACTTCACGAGGACGTGTAATTAATTACGTCGAATTATTATTATAACGCGCGGCCATTTTGTACGTGCATAATATAAATCACAAACTTACTATGTATCGAAATGATCGTTTTCGTACCTATATAACAGGGGTGGCCAACTTGCGGCCCTCGTCACCGTGGCGTGCAGCACGCGTCTTATTAATAAAAATAAAAATGTATTTATTATTACTATTATTATGAATTAAAATTTGTATTTATTTATTTTTTTTTTTTTATAAAATATAAAAAAAAATAAATATAAATAATAAATATAAACGTACTTAGATCCTATAACATTATAATATAAAGGTAAAGGTAGCACGATGTTAATTAAATGAAATGTGAACTCATATAGTCTATATAGTTTATACAGTCATACAGCAGGATAACATAAAAACAATAAGATTATAACTAAATTACAAATACAAATGTAAGTTGAATTGAACTTATAATTAAGATAACAACAAAGTGTAAAAATGAGACATGCTAAACAAAATCAAAAGTTATAGAATTACCCGCAGCCATTACGATATTAGAGGGACAGTTAATCATATAGTTTGTTTTATAAGGGATGGGATAGAATAGATCACTATTTCTTGTGTTGAGGAAGTTGATTTTAAAGCAAATAAAGGAAAGGATCTCTGGACAATCAATATTCTCTATAAGTAAATTTTGTAAGAGTTTGGATAGTAATAAAGTGCGCCTATATTTTAGTGTAGAAAGATTGATAAATTTTAAAACAGAATCATACGAACCATGAGGCGGTTTATAAATCTTAAAATTAAAGGAAATAAATCGCAAAAAGTTATTTCAAACTGATTCAATGGCATCAATCTGCTTTGAAGTATTGTTATTCCAAATTAATGGACAATATTTCAAGCTAGAGCGAACAAGGGCACAGAATAAAATTTTTAGGGATAAGGGATCTTTGAATGATCCACAATTTCGCTTAATAAAATCTAAGTTGCGCATCGCTTTATTTTTTATCATTTCAGTATGGGCTGAGAAATTTAATTTTGAATCAAAAATTACACCTAGGTCCTTAAAGTTTTCTAACTGTTTAATACTTGAGTTGGATATAGAATAATTATGATTGATAGGATTTTTGATTAAACAGGAACGCATAAATTTACACTTTTCAATATTTAGTGACAGCCGGTTGGCTAAGCACCAAGACTGAATATTGTTTAAATCGGTCTATAAATCAAGGGCGTTTCTTTGGTTCTTAATTATTTTTACAAGTTTAATATCATCAGCAAAAAGAAATGTGTGAGAATTTTTTATAGTGTCAGGAATATCATTAATAAAGATATTAAAAAGTAAGGTCGATAGATGATCTCCTTGAAGGACACTGAATCTATTAGATTCAAAATTTAGATGTTTTGTAAGAAAAGAGCGGAACCAAGAAAGAAGAGGATTAGAGAACCCGAAAGATTTTAATTTATTAAATAATATTTCGTGGTTTATACTGTCAAATGCCTTAAATATATCAGTGTAGATAATATCGGTTTGCGCGTGAGCTTTCGAAGGATTATAATATTATTTGTTTTGTGATAGACAAATTGCAGGTAGCGGATCGATTCGGTCTAAAACCATATTGATGATGAGTGAGAAATGAGGAGCAATAATTATTAATTTTAATAGACACGAGTCTTGAAAATAGTTTTGGGATTATCGATAATCTTGATATAGGCCGATAATTAGAAAAATTTGTTGATTCCCCTTTTTTAAAAATGGGATAAATAAACGAGTCTTTCCATAAATCAGGAAATATACCATTTCGGAGCGATAAGTTAAAAGTTGATAAAAAAAGTTAATTGTATGGTATACAATCAAAACAAAATATATACTAAACTATTATGTGATTTGATACGTCTATCGGCTATAAGCTATCTTTATTACTTAGACCGAATTATTGTAAAAATTATAAAATATAAAAATTTTAACATCTTGATATACTTTCATGTAGTTATTAGTATCTTTGTAGTTCGTGAACACATTCATATTGGCCACCCTTGCTAATATGTGCCAGTCGAATTAAAAATGATAATAATAATAATTAATTTGGCCAAAAAAAGTTATTTTAACCATTTAATACGGAATTATTTATTTATTAAATCACACTTTTTCTGAGAATTTGCTACGAGATTGCTTTAGAATACCCCCCCCCCCCGGTAAATACGAGACTCTAAACAACGTCTAAGAATAGCGTCCATGTAGCTGCTATCGATTTGAACAATGCGATGGTGTATCTGTGTTTTATTACGAAATCAGTCCTCAAACTACAAGTAACAATTTTTGGCGGTCGGATTAGAGCGATTTTACCATCGTCACGTAATCCATCAAATCTTATCCCTGATTTCTCGGTACGCAATCGTAGTGATAGTTTTTTACTCGAAAATGCACTCCATACAATAAAACGCTAAACGGAGCACAATGGCAATGCAATATTACAATGGAAATGAAAGGAGAAAATTTTATCGAAAACGAATTAGCGTGATTCGAACGGAATGGACGTAAGAATAACCGTTTTACAACAAGTAGGTAATCCATGAGACAAACAAATCGCTTGGAAATACTTCGGTACTTTATCAAATTAGGGTTTATATCATTATTACAAAGTTACAGCGTAGTTTTGTGTACGCGTATCGTTGTTATCGATCTCGTCGTTCGTTCAATCCACTCGTTGGCCAAGTGAATTTACTACTTTCACGTGAGCTTATTAATTAAGTAACACCTATTTCAAATGAAATATATGTACCTATTCCAATAAAAATTACTTGTAAACTGCCGATATTTCATATTAATGATAATTATTGTGATTCTCGAGTGGATACTGCATAGTGGTGAAAAAATAACCATATCTATTTAATTGAACACCGGACGAACACACTTACTATTGTTATGCCCAGTGGTCGAAGTGAGGGGGGGGGGATACAGAGAGATGACATCCCTCTACTTTTTTGTATTTCAATTTTTCATCCCACTACTTATTTTGTCTAGAATAACGCATTCCTCCTAAGACTTGTGTTTTAAAATGAAATAATTATGGTTTATGCGTGTCAGTACTCAGTAGTAATTGATTATACTAGACATTAGTACAATAGTATTAGTATTAGCACTGTCGTATACGCCGATTGAATCGATGTATCGACATACACAAAAGAAATTTTATCAACACTTAAAAGAGCATAAACTCCCTATAATGATCGAGTCACATGATCACCATAAGAGTCCTTTATTTTCTTTTGTCTTCTGTCTTTATATCCTACATACAATATGTAAACTTACTGACCAAGATGATTTTTAAATATTATTACATTTTAAATATACGACTAGGATAATTCTAACAATATTAAATTTCTAGTGTACATCCTGTTGGACGATAGTTCCCACGACCTAACTATAATTTGTTCAGCGCTATTTTAGCGCTGATTTGTTAAAATTGCCTAATACTACAGCACGTTAATGTTATTTTTATTAAATTTGAAAATATGTTATTTATTTGTTTAGTTTTAAAGATTATTTATGATAGAAAAATATTGTAGTATTCTGATGCATAAACAAAATGCAAACTATAAAAGAAAAATACTATACAAGGTATGAAGAATGTTATGATGATATCAGGAAATCTGAATTGTAAGGCATCCCTCCACTTATCTTGAGCCATTTCGACCACTGGCAATGCCATAATATACTTTAGGTAAATACGTTTAAAAACCGATATAAACTATAGTGTTACAAGTTCGCTAATAGTTTCACCAACTATATGCGTTTCGTAATGTGATACCGCTCTAATGAGATTAATGTATGACTATTGTTGACAAACAAGAGCGAGACTTCACTAATAACAAGCAACTATTCACTAACACGTGCTAACATATGTCAGAATTGAAAACATTTGTGAGAACGTGCAGCACTTATGTTAAATACAAGCATCGAAAATGTTATTTATGTATCATATCGTACAAATCATCAATATTAGTTTATGCGACATCAACTAGTCAGTGGGAAGGGAGGAGTTTAATGTCGAGTAAATTGTGTAATTTAATTCGTTACAAAATGTCATTATTGATAATTAAAAGAAAAGAAATCGAATCTTTTTTGTACACGCCATGATGTTTTACACATTCGTAAACACATATATTTATATATATTATTATTATTATATAAATTACTTTGCAATTAATAGCTTTATTTCCATAACAAAGAAAATGTCCGTGACTTCTCTCGGTGAAAACGAACAGTAAATTTCAAAGTATCCCTAATTGTTAAAATGGAATTATATTTTAATTCATATTAGTTAACGTAAAGTGTATATTAGGGAAAATTGTGCGACAGGATTATATCCATTTTACAGCATTTAGATACATGTTATATAAAGAAGTGTAGTTCGATTCCGTCTATTGTCTATGTAACGCTCCCTAGATTTTGATTTTTAGGATTTGTATTTATGCATAAATAAGTATTCAAATCGGAAATGTTATCATGATAAATAGGCAGGTATTGAGTGTCCTACGCTCCTATATATATTTAGTAAACAAATGATAATTTTTACTCAATTTTGCTAACATTTGAACATTTCAGGAGAAACAATATTAACATATTAACAATTACATTGTATGACTTGATCAATTATCTTGAAAATTTCACAAACTATTATCGGATGACTTTGACTATACTATTGTGTTTTCTTAACTCAAGCTACTGCCTTTTTAATAGAAATAAGAAAATCCCCGACAATTTCAAAGTCATTTTAAAATCGAAAATTCTAAATTTTCATGATGGCAAAGGAAATAAATAGTAATACCTATACAGCATTTGTGGACGTCAATTTCGTATGATGAAGTTCGCCGGAGTGTTGACAATCCGTTGCGGGGATGACCGGAAAGGAAGTTCGGGTGAAATTAAAAATAAAAGAAAAATGATTGATTTGTGAGATATATAAATAAGCGGACTGTATT
>JAIPRK010000036.1:0-131488 GCA_025469195.1 Chaitophorus viminalis | reverse complement strand
TACGATGTGCGTAGAGGGTGGTGACGGGGGGCATAACACAAGCAGTACTACCACAACAGTCGTTGTGATTATAGACTGTTTGATCACACTGGTGTGTTAGCCGGCGGTTGACAACTGTATCCAACAGCATTATTCGGAATACAATACAAACTCAAAATTAGATTTTAAGTTGCTGCCTCATTCTTACATCATCGATTTAATATTTATATTATACTCGTATTAATATTATCTACGAAAAACAACCAAACATCAAAATTCGAGAAACTGGGATTAAAAAGTCGAAAAATGATCTGAAATGAAATTTTTTCTCTGTATTCCATCATCGCATATTAATTCATTGTAATATACATGTATAGACACTGAAAAATAGAAACAACGTTAGTGCGTATTGTGAAAAAAATACAACCGATTTATGGTTCATTGTTTCTTGATTTGGCCAATTTAAATACGGCATGGTAAACAGATGTTCCTTTATGAATTTATATTGCTGAATTACGGAAGTATAATTTACCTATATTTCTCTTGGCAATAAATGTATACAAATGAAAAATGAAAGAAAACTAAGTAATAAATATTGTTCGTTAATGCGATCTTTTAGCTTCAAAATGTTTACAGTGGAAATCATTTTATTGAACTTACGGACTTCCAATTGTTAATCAATAAGTTATATTCGAAGGATGTTGTATACAGCAGCAGTCATGCACTTGGAAAACCGTTTGAAACATTGCACAAGTCAAGAATTTTATTAATAATAGTACACAATTGTATTAATGAATGTCGTTTGGTTTATATTACCTTATACTACATTATATGAGTAGTTTATAATTTATCGAGTTGGTCGACGTTCTATTATTGAATTCAAGTACGCACGAAAGTTTATCGGATCTTGACGAGAACTTAAAACGTTTAATCAACGTGAATTAATTCAGATTATTTGTCCATTTGAAATCGACGGGAAACAATTAACTTATCGTTTGACACAACGCACTAAAGCGCCGCAGTCTAATCGAATGTGTGCGGTAGTCGTAATATTATCGTTACGACTGAAAGAATAATGTTCGGTGAATTATTTTCTTTTTTAATATTGTTGTACATGAAATACGGTCAATAAAAATAAAGCCCATCAACAGTTTGTATACAGATGTTTTGCTATTAAAAAAAAAAAATAAAAAAAATAAAATATGTATTAATACATGTTATACATCTTGATTTCCGAATGGAAATAAATAAAATTTTATTTTATCTATATTTTATTTTATTCGATATTGAAACATAAAAATAAGTGTATTTATAGCTCGACGAGAAAAGTGGAGAATAAAAAATGTTTGCATAATATCTCACGGTTTTTACTGCTCTACTCACCTACACTAAAATATACGGTACGTTATATTATTATATACGAATTGCTGTTGCTTTTTAATATACTAACGATAAACCTTTTTAACAATTTGATAATCGCATATTGAATATTTTCGAATAATTATCCTGCACAAAAACTCAACTAAACAAATATGCTGCAGGTCAGGTAACAAAAAATTAAAAACAGGAATATTTAAATTCTATTAGATATATTATTGTTTCACAAAAGTAATAAAAAAATTAAAAAAAGCTCAACGCCGAAAATATTAGTGAAATAAAACATTAAATGTGCAACTATATGTGATTTTAAAATAATAATTATAAAATATGTAGGTATGTTTTAACTAATAAAAACAAAAAAAATTATAATTTCAAACAATTATTAATTACGAAGAAATTGCTGAGCTCACCCATTAACTATATAATTTGTAAGTAATGTAATAAATGTATTTTAATACGAAATAATTATGTTTCGCAGAATAAGGAAACTATTTTTAACATTTCTCAACATGTAATTAATTTTCCACCATCATCAAGACGGCGGGCGTTATTAACAAAAAGCATTCCTCCTCGACTTTAAACCACCGAGCAAATAATTACACAGGGTGTCTAAAGAGCAAACTTATGACCAGAATACATAGAATTCCATAATATTTGCGTCTTAAATTAGTTTGTCACGGTACAACACCCTGTACGAGTATCGCCTGTATTTATTATTATTGACTATATACGTGGTATTCAATATAATGTCGTTTAGGCTCGAAAAAGTTATTAGATTGAAGGGAGATATGCGCGTCTTATACGTATTATTAAATTCTCGCGAGCGTGAAAAATTGAGTTGTATTCTTCAATTATTTGCATGTGCTCGAATAAGAAAAAACTATGGCACGAAAACACGTTTCACGATCATTAAACAGACGTACAACCCGAGTGTCGCGTTTCATCCGAAGACGATATATGTATAACTCGTTTAGGTATAATATAAGTAGTTAAACTTACACTTTTTTTTACCGTAGATCTCATTCATTTTCCGAGTTATGCCACGTATATTATATTATATAGTTTACAATTTTAAATTAAATCGTAATTATTCTGTTAAACATTCTGTTGATCATTTTATCGTAGTACAAATGTGGAATATAAATACCAACAACCTACATTATATTATTATACTATCATAATAATATTTTTGTTTTTTTAAACGTGAACCACTTTTTCTCGTAATAAACCATAAATCATAAATAAAAAATTCTCTCAGGTTTATTTCATGATTTTGGAACAGAAGCATATATTATTATATTGATGTGTAAAACCTTAAAATGTTCAGCTACTTTAACTAGTGGTTACCAATTCCTAATTAGTATGGGGCTAAGAGCCTCTAGCTATAATTTAAATTGCATCAGGGTCAATTTTTTGTACATGAATTTGTAATTTTTATATGAAATAAACATTTTTTTTACGATCTTTTTTAAATTCATTCATATTTTCGTAATACTTTAAACTTGACTAAAAATTAACTAATTACATCAGAGTTTTTTTTGTTAATATTTTCACACTTTGAACACCACCGCGGAGCTCTAACGTCGACCATCTATTTTGAGAATCACTGATCTGCAAGCATCCCTTCCTTCCATAAATTTGTCAGCTATACTGTTTACTGTGTTTAGCTTTATATACACGTTTATAGTGGAATATATATATATATATATCATTTTTACTCGTGTTGGAAAAACTCTTTTCGTTAACATTATCACGCACGGTTCGGGAACGACGCAAATATCTTTGAATCGTTCAGTAAAAATATATTTTGCAGGTAGTACGAAACATAAAACGCATATATAGTGCTTGTATAATAATATTATGTTTACAATGAACAGGCCGTGACATAGATGGAATTATTATTATGTTCCGTATTCGATGCATAACGATAGTTTCCAAGAAATATACACGTCAAAGACGTGTACCCCGCATACGACAATTGTGTAGTTGCATACGAAAGCTACGCGCGCGTATAGTGCAGTACATAATTGAGACGATAATTGGACTACATAACCGTATTCGATAATAATTATTAAAACAATACGTTTGCAATGCACGTCCACTGCACTGTAAGTTTCGTCATCGTGTCTTTTTTTCTATACAATTCTACCCATTTTTAGGGAGGGGGGGTGGTTTTATTTGATCTGCTCCGGAAAGACCCCGTAAACGTTCAAACGGCCTTTTCCTAGTACATAGTTGCGGTAGTTCTATTCTTCTCGCGTCGTCCTCGGCATCACCGACCTCCGTGTGTTTATTTTTAATTCTAAATCGATCACACGAGTCAATCCGTATCCGACAACATTTTCGAATCACTAGTCAGTGTACGCGCAGTCACACTTTGACGTTTCAATGCGATCACAAAACAAACGATTGCGGGTCTAACTATAGTCGACACGGTCTACGGAAAAAGTTGCTTCCTCGATGATTATTGTCTTCTAATACGCGTGTATTCGTTTAAAGCCGTACCGTGTAAATTTTAAAGTGCGTGATTCCAATACGTACCAAGAATTTGAAATTTATTTACTTTAACTATCAAATATCGGTTACACATGGTACACATTTATCAGATGATCCGTGAAAATCAATAACCACCACACGTTCAAAAGCTGCATGATGTCAACTTCACGTTCAACTCACAATCACTCCGGTAAATATGGTATCAGTGGCGTATTCAGGGAGAAGGAGACAGAGAGATGTGAACTCCCTCCCCATCTTAAATTGTTTAAGGTATTTTTTTTAATTATGAATCTATGATTAAAAATAAGGTCATGAATTCATATATATTATGACACCCCCCTTGAAAATATCCTGCGTACAACACTACACTGTACTCCTATAAATATAACCACGTAGTTAACCAGCCGGTCAAGGAAAATAATTATTCATTAACATGATACAACACGGATCACAGTGCAATATTGACCTGACTTCAATCATTAATCGTTTAATTTCTCATTCTATCAACACAATATAGTATCGATCATCACATAAATTGTTTTCATAAAAGCCCAATTCTATATAATGTTCAATGTAATTGTAATTTTAGCATTACAAAAGATTGTTTTTTTTTTTTTTTAACCGTTCCCTTAAGAATATTATGTAAAATGTTAATCATTCATTGTTGTGTATATGGTAGCCGGTAAGTATACATGCTTTGTGCTTATCTACATTTTTGAGTGTCTGTTAGTAATCTGGGGGAATAAATTGGATTTTATAATGACCACTTCCAGGTAATTTTATCGAAATAGGTTAATAATATACAATTAATGATGTTAGTTTTATTCATGAACATTGGATGAAGATTTTGTGAAATCCATTATTTAAGATACCATTTTCGAATAACAAATTCAATCTTATAATTAATATTATAAAACCTTCTGGTTAAAAACTACTAAGATGTTACGCAGCTTATTAGAATATTTTTATAGTTATAGTAGGTTGAATTTCGTATGCTATATGTATAATGTACCCAATCTTTGCCTGCTCTTTAAACAACAGGGCTTTTCATTTTCAATGAAATCAAAGCACATTTACATAGGTACCAATAAGGCGATAACTATCCAATCGTTATTTTTATATTAAAAGCTAATAGCTGTTATTGTATATGAACTAAAAATAGATTTATAAGAACGTATTACAATATTGAACCAATTGATTTCGATGTTTTGCGTTTTATTGTTTATGCATAAATTATGTACACAACTATTTGTATTTAAATGGATCAACAGTTTTACTTTAATAAAATCAATAATCTTGTCCGTATATGCATATATTTATAAAATGAACATTATGTTAAAATATTTTTTTTTTTTTTTTAATACGCATTACATGCGCTACAGGCCTACTGCGTTTCATCTTTTTCCTGAGTTCATTGTTTTTAAAGACGACTTGAACACAATGCGAGTCAAAACGCTTTAATATTCACTTAAAAGCAAATAAATAAATAATTTTATTTTTGTATGAAAAGTTTAATATTTACCCTTAAGAATTATTTACAGAGGTGTGTGCATATTGCAAAAGCTATCTAAGGGCCAAACTTAAAAAAAAAAAAAATATTCTGTTCATTAACAATAAAATTCTGGATAATTTTAAAAAATCTGAAGTGATAAGGAAAATGACAATGACACACGGATACACAGATCAAATATCAAGCGATTTATGCAACATTTTTGGTTCTGTCGTAAAAAGTTCGATACAATTTAATAAAATTACAGTAAATTCGACATTTTTGAAAATCATTTTGAGAAATTTAGTTATGAACTATACTCATACATGAAGTAAAAATAAAACTTTGAATAGGTAAAAATATCAAGACACAATTAAAAACTATAACTACACACAATAAAAAAATATAGTTAAAAAATATCACATTTTTCGTTTATAATAGAGTATACTAATTTTAAATATTTTAGTTCAAAAATACGGAGATTATACTTGTTAAATGTTACAATTCAAATGTAATAAAACTGCCATAGTTAAAAAATTGCTACAAAACGATTTAGTCGCAAACATTAAATTAATTTAGGACTATTAAAATAATGTTTCAAATAATATTATGATACAATTAAATAGTATTTAAATTAATGACATTATTATATTTAAGATGTACACAATAATTAATATCAATTAACTTCAATTTAACTAAAAAAAAAAAAATAAATAAAAATATTCGTTAGTGGAAAAATACACGTGAAAAAATATAATATGTATACCTTATATAGGTTGAATATCATGATGGAGTTAAGAAAATACCACACAAGATATAGGTAATATATTTATATTACACGCCATAGGTTCTCGAACTATATACGTAGATTATGGTACAACTTATAGTTTGGAAATTTTTTTTTAAAAAAATGATGGCAACTCAAAATTATTCAACGATCTTTTTTTGTTGCTTTTTTATATTTATGATAAAACTAAAATATTTGGACATTAATAAATGCATAATATAGAATCAACTATAATACTTCAACATATTACACTCGTATTTAAACATAAAAATAATTTAATTTTTTTCACCCACGTGTATAATTTATGACGCGTACATTATTATCTTATATTAAATATTTAATGATAAATTTTAGAAAATAAAAAGAAAATCTTTTAAAATTGAACGTGTAAGCCTTCTAGTATAGTATAATCGAAACCCACTATTGGGTCTTAATCCTTAGTTTATAAATCTTTGTTCTACACAGTAAATACGCATGTACTTTTACTAAATAACAAGAGCTAACATAACATAATTCATAACCTATCATTATACTACCTTAAACAATTAGTTACCGAAAATATCACGAATAATCATTTTTACTTACATTTGTGATTTATTACAATGAAATAAAATATTAACTTAGATCGACGGCCAATAATATACAATATCACTTGCGTTAAAAATAAAAAAGATTGATGAAATGGAGACTACCCGTGATGTACTTATACGCATTTTTTGTATACTAAAAATTGTATTTTGGTGCTTAGGTGACTTTAAAATGTAAATTATTTTCAGCAATGATGTTTATACTAGTTTCATTATTTTTAAGCTTCTTCGTTTAACATTTTAAATGTTAGTTATGCAAAAAATATACTAAAATGTTATAAAATGTTACTATAACCATTAAAAAGAAAAAAAAAACATTATTAAAAACTGTTGATAGGGAAGTGAAAATGTAATTTTGTAATTTCTAAATGGACTTTGGTTATCAGTTTTGTTTTTAAGAGTGCGAAAACAGTTAATGTGAGCAAAATGACATGATAAATTCAATAGAACTTGTTAATTTTCAATAACCTAACTATGAGCTCCAGTTGAATATTTAAAAACATTTGAGGTTTTTTTTTTTTTGAGCAAGAATAACCTTGATAAATTCTAAGAAAAAAATGTTACTTTTTATTTTTTTCATTTATTTGAAGATTGTTGGTATCGTCAAACATAGTGCTGCATTACAATAGTCGATTATAATTATTTTGACATTGATAAAGCCAAATATTGAGATATGTATATTATATATAAATGTATAACTTTACCATAAATTAAAGTATTTATATTCTCTTAATCTTTATGTAAACACAAACTACTTCTAACTCATCCCTTATTGTTCAATTGGAAGTTTAAAATGTATATTTGATCTTCTTACGATTGCAGTAATTATTTGAGTAGTTTAAGTAATTATAAATAGAACGTAAAACAGAAAAAAAATCTACCCGATGTTATTTTAAAATTACAAGTACTGCTTGACTCGAGTCTCGTTCAAGTCTCGAAATTTGTTGCAAGAAGACGTGGACAGTAATTAAAATACATATTATAGTACGCTACAACGAATACATTGTCTTCGTCCTAAAAACGTACAACATAACAAATCTGCCTCCAGTATAATTCATTCATAGCTTTAATTATGGAGTAATTATCTGACCTGTTATCGAACTTACATTAAATAACTATAAATAAAATAATAAAATCATAAAATAATTATCTGTATCTTGACGTAAGATTTTTCTTAAATTATAATATTTTTCTTAGTCTTTATTCGCTTAAAAATTAAAATTTCCTAAAAACCCTGCGATAAGACACAGATAATGTACTTTCCTTTAAGAAAAATAATAAATTAGTTTACTTTAATATTAAAGCGAAAAACACAAAATTGGTTTTCTGAACGCAGATTTGTTATGTTGTAAATTTTTAATATGGAGACGAAGCATGTGGGTGTATCCTATGAAGACGTACTCCTATACTGTAGAATGTAGATGATGATATACACTTTAAAAATGTTTACAAAACACGTAAAAACGTTTTGACTAATATTTAGAAAGTCAAATTTGTATAAAGCGAATAAATCAACATTTTGTTTATTTTTATATTTATTTGATACAAAAAAAAAAGACCCAAATTTACCCACAAGTACTTTACGTCTCCTAGTAATATTGTGTGATGCACGCAAGTTTTGAAGAATACAATTTGACAAGCAATCCATTTCTACAGGATCTTTTTACGCAAATAATAGAATTGGATAGTAAACAGGATACGCAACGACTATATGCAAGACTTTCGTCTCAATTCGTTGACCTTTACACAATATATTGATGTTTTTGGACTTACAGGCACTAACAGATTAATCAGAATAAACACAATCTTCAGGTAAAAAAAAATATTTATAAATATTTGTATTATTAAATTCAAATGGTTACTTTTTTCGACTTATAATGGAAATGCATAAATTTCTTGTTAACTTAAATTGTCTTAATGAGAACTGCTTTAACTGCTTTCATTCCGGTTTCATGGATAAAAAAAAATCCATCTATATACTAAAAGTTACATTATTTATCAATGAAACGGTTTCGCAAATGTTCAATATTTTCTTTTTTCATTTATTGTATTATAATATGACTTTAAGGTATGTAGTTCATTTAAATTGTTTTGATCATATATATAAATATTTTGAACGATCATTCAATTTTATTTAGCGAATGCTTATAAAAATGTTTTTAATGTCACATAAAAAACGCCAGGGATATTTGAAATTTAAAATTATACGCGTAATAAATTTAATTGGGTACTTATACTTTAAATTAATTGTACAATTTATGGAACTAAATGAATATCAATTAGGTAACGACCAATGTTAATTGTTATGTTTAAATAAAATATTACTATATTTCATATGAACTCAAATATTTGAATGAACATTGTATAAAATAAAAATCAAATGTAACAATCTTGAAAATATTTAGATAAACCACCCAGAAGTCATGTAAAAAATGGTTTTCAGTTGTATGAAAATACGCACATATGAAAGTAACACTCACATTTTATAATGAATACCTATGATTCGCATGCTTTACCCATTTTTCAATAATTGTTACGATGGCAATATTTGTTTCCTATAAACGTAGTATTACAATGCTAATACAATTCTGTAACAGTAAAACTACATAATATTAAATGGTGTAATTGTTTTAAAAATTTTTGATAAAATATTAATATTAATTTAGTATTGTTACAACTCATGAGCATTATGTTGAATGTGGAAGACATTATTTTATAATTTGTTTCTACCATGATCATAGTTATTATGGGTAACCACGATCATCAGTACTATCGTTTAGTTGTTAATTGAATATATTAAATACGTTAAATATTTTGTTTATTGATAAAATTCACTGATGATAATTTCAATTGTTTGGTCGTAAAAATAGAGAAATGTAGTATTATTAGATAATTAATTATAATACACAAAAAAAATTCAACATTAGCTTATAGTTTGTATGAAAAATTGTTCACAAACAATTACCACATCAATAATTGTAAAAATGTTGCAGTCTTGTAATTTCAATATTAAACTTTTCTGAGAATCGTAAATATTATAAACGTGAAATTTTTTTTTTTATTCGTTTAACAAAGTATTCACGTCAAATAATCGTATTGAAACGGTTCAATACCTATCATTTGAATCTTAAAGACAATGTCTTATATTTTAGCCTATTCGTAAAAATCTTGGTTCGTAATTTATTAATAATTATCATCGTCAATATAATCAAAGTTTAATTCCCGTCGGATAACTAAGAAGTCACATATAAATTCGTTAAATTTGGAAATAGTAACCTCACATAGCGCGTAGTTCTTTATAAGCACGTTAATCGGTCAGAACTTGTTTCATAACACTATGTATAATTTCATATTATTCCGTTGAACTTTATTTAAAATAATATATTCTAAAGTGTTCAACTATAAAACAACAGAATATTATTACTTACATCACATTCGAAGGAATCGGTTACAGCGGTGAGTACCATATTTACAGTAGGTTATATAATAAGCCATAAGGACCTGAAATAGATGTTGGTCGGTAAAATACAATATGGAAGATGTGACAAAAAACGAAATAAATTGTTAAATTGTTTCGTGGTCAATATACATTCAAGTCTGGGAATACAGTAGAGAATAGATGGACGTCCCTGAGAATTCCGGTGGATATACGTATACTTATGTAGCCCACGCACTATATGCTAGTTATGTTATCGCTAGACAAATATCTAAGTATATCTTACGGAATAATATTCTAAACGATTATATTCACGAATTTCATACGATACATTTTCCCTATTCGTTAGTTCATACGTCATATTATGGTACGTGTTTCGCCATAAACTCCGTAAATATTATGTATAAGTACAGAAATGCTATTTCGGCTATTAACTAACCGCACGGCTTTGTATTATACTTATACTTTTTTTCTTTTCCCAGCGCGTATATTTTTCCATCTAATAAAGTTTTCCGGTTTATGTAACACGCGTTCTGCGCGTTTTTTGTCAGTTCCCCCCCCCCTGTGCCGCCACGCTCGTACCCTCCTGCCACCCCCCGTTTCTTGTTATCTCTCCATTAAAGCACGTTATTCTACTCCGTACATAATTTCGGCGTCGGAGACCCGGAACAGCAGAGCCACCACCGCCGCCGCCACCACCATATACATTATTCATTCGCCATTGACACGACGAGAGTCCTAAAACCGGAGCTCTACATACTTACTCGCATCAAGGTAAAGAGAGGAGAGCGGTTGAAAAAAAAAAAGAGGAAAAAACATCTATCTTGTGCCGTACGACATTATCAATATATGCGAATCGACACGCCGGGTCGTGCCTATATAATATGGATCTAGGTATAATAGTATACGCGCGCTGGGCTAGTCGGCGAGTATAATACGTGCGCGAGTTTTTGTCATAAAATAAATGATAAAAGACGACTTTACACCGTCATATAATACTGTACCCGTGAGATCATATTACGACGAGTTTCTTCGAGTGAAATTATTATTACTATATCGTTGACGGAACGAGATGATTTTCCCATAGAAATTAAAAAGTTGAAAAAAATTTAAAAAGCTGGTGAAACTCTTATAAGCCGAGTGAGATACCAAGGATGAGTGAATGGTAATGTTGCTGTTATATTGCCATATTGGCCTTTCGAACTTGAAACTAACATCAATTGCTCTCGAAAAATCGATTCCAAAATAAAGAGGTCAAATATGAATGGATCAGTATATATTTCTAAGGATTATTGATAACAACTATAACAGTGGAACAAAATTTCTTTGTAAGGTATAGGATTAATCCTGAAGGTTTTAACTTTTGCGAAAAAAAAATAATAATAACTGTTTCAAAAATTGTGAAATGTTAATAATTCTAATCTATAAGTACTCAGTAAATGTTTCTAGTCACTACAATTGATATTTGTATGTTACGACAGTATATTAACTTATAACGTATAATCGAAATTCGTCATAATGCCTGATTTTGTCTACATTTCTTTTTATCACATTTAATATAAGACTTTGTGCTACTTTTGAGCAATTACATTTTATTGGATAATATAAAAAATATCATAAGAAAAATATTTGAGACATAAACATCACTTTTTCAATATTTATAATTAATATGTAGTAATGGATTAGTCAGTGATAAAATACTAGATAATGCTGGACTCAAAAATCGATATCAGTTAAAAGTTGTTTATATTGTTTTCACTGTTTTTTTCTCATTTATTCGGAAAACAATTGAGAAATTCAAAAAAACTATCGCTTCAAAATCTCAACCAGACACCAAATCTTATAAAAAATTCCTCTTGTGGCAATCGGTGCAATCCTTCTGGACTTTTGGTCCAAATTGTTTGCACGGCCACCAAAAATTAGGTTAATCAATAATATCTGGTAGAAATGTATGTACATACCTACATTGTTTTACTCAGAATCTAAAAAAAAAAAATGTTCTATGTAATACGAAGTATTGAAGCGAAATAAAACAATCACAGTTTTAGGATAACGATCAGTTTCATAATAAATAACTCATTTTTTTTTATTTAACCGAGAGATGGGCAAGGATTTGTTTTCACACTTCTGCCTCCCGACCTCTCATCGCTTATTCGAAATAAAATTACATCTATGCTGGGATGACAGATGTGACATGCCCCACCTGGTCATCTTTTAAACATAGGAAAATTTATTATAATATTTAAAAAGGTTGAGACATTTTGTTTATATTAATAAATAACTCCTGTTATAATTTTGTTTCTAGTTCCGTAGGCAGACATGGCTCGGTGATGGCGTGAAGTTCTGTTGATTTCGATGTGATTGTTTTCTTTCCCCGCCGGAAACCCGATTTCGGCATCGTACGACTACTAAAAAAGTTCTATATACGGTTCGTTTGACTGGTTGTACAAATCGAAAACTCATGGTACTTTAGAAAGATTATTTTTAAGGATTCGACTAGTTCTCGGTAATATTGAAAAAAAACCGTGCTATTAGCCTATTTCCAGTCATTTACGAGACTACCGCACCGCGGCGGCATGTTCACATCTATCATCACGTGTATAATATATTATAATATATATATATGTTGCGAATTCCCGTATTATTTTCTAAAGGTCCGAGTGAAGCAAAATCTTAGAAGCCCCTCGTGTGCTATCCTACTTTTACCATGCAGCCGCGTAGTTGAATGCGGTATCTAACAACGCTGTGTGTGCTGTATATTTTTCAAAACAACGTATTTCTCATCATTTTATCTCCACGCGTATTGATAAGTCAAACAAACTTTTTATTTCCAAATAACGAGCCATATTTTCTACGACACCAGTAAATATTACACGCTACACACGCAAAACATTTATCTCGAAACATTGACGTATATTGTGTTGTCCAAGTCCAATATTGACCGAGTCATAAATATTTGAACTACCGTTGAAAGTCTACAAGAGCTACGCGGAAAAGAAGAAACTTTCACCCTTCTAGGAACTTTTATGAGTCGTACTATTTTAAACTTTGAAAATTGTATAATACTAATAATACAATTTCGGGGCTCACAAAAAATCAACGAGTTTCTCGGATAAACAAATATATTAACAATGCGACCAAATTCCAAATTATCATCTAGAATTTTCGGTTTATTTTTTATTTGTATAATGATATTGTAATTTTTATAAGACTTTATCCATGTGTAGAACTAAAAAACAAAAATAGCATAGAAAAAATATGACTTCCTGATTGCACAAAATATATCCGAGGAAATAACAAAAATGTATGTCATGTTTTCCATAAAACCATAGTCTTTCAAACATATTCATCCCGACACATCTTAGTTAAAATTATAACAAATACAAACGAATAACGTCCTAAAATTGAATAACATAGGAATATCGTATTTCGATATTATTACGATGTGAACTCTTGGTTTTTTTTTTTTGACTTATTTTGACGAATATATTTAAATAAAAAGTATCTCAATACTACAGCTGTCTAAAGAGTGTAGAATTGCGTAATTGACAAACACGAAGTGCGTTTAAAATACACTCAGAAGTCATAAGAATAATGTATGAAAAATATTTACGACTTAATATATTATTAAAGTAGGTGATTTTTTTATGTGTTCGGGTTGTAGTTTCATATAAATGGATCCATAGAAAAAAGAAAAAAATTGAATAATAATAATTATTATATCGAACAAATAAAATAAAAAATATTTCACGATATAGTTCAATACCGGGAAATGTGAGTGTTTTATTTGCTGTATGAATTGGTTTCGAGTGCACTTTACGTGTGCAGGTTCCAACACATATTACGCGATATATTTATAAATCACGTAACAGAACTACGTAATAACTAATAAGTAATAATGAAATAATAGAAATAATATTGTAATGAAATAGAAGATCTCGTATATATGCATTTCTTCAAGCAGATTTAGTTTTAGATTTTTTTTTTTTACCATTCGTACGGAATGTATACATTGTGTAATCATACATTTGCAGGTCGTTTCAATAATTTCCGTCGGGACTGTTGTCGTTGTGGTGAACAATATGAATACATACTAGTGGCCAGTGATACTGCCAATGAGGTTCCATGAAAAAAAAAAAAAAATTTACCAAATGTCGAGAATCATAAATTCAAATGTCGACTATAATACAGTTGATGTTAAATTGACGAAATAATCTGTTAAACTTATAATAAACCCATAGAAAAGGATAAAGAAGTAATATATTATCTTAAAATTGACAAAAAAAAATTTTAATATTTTTTTTAAATAATTGGAAATATTCTAAGAAATTTGCAAATAAATTTTACACAAATATCCTCTTCAATGCAATTCAAAATATGCTCTTACATACAAAAATAATATTTTAGATTCTGAATAGAGTGAAAAATGTATTTATCTTACAATAATGTATGTTTATTTTTTTTTTTTTTTTTTGTGTGTGTCTGACGACACCTTTCAGAGCAGTAAAAATGCTTTAATTTTCTTATACAGCGACTATTCTAAAAGGAAAGTAAATGTAGATAGTACTTGAGCATATCAAAAGTAAAATATTTTCAATACTTTTCAAAAGCATCGGAAAAAACCATAAAAAAAATTATGGAAAATCGGGAATTTTTACGCAAAACCACTTTATGACAAAATACTTTTTTTAAAATGCTCAAACTCAAAAATTGAAAAAACACATTTCCATCAACATTTTATAAGACGTTTTCTAAGTTTTAAGTTCTAAGTTTTTAAAGTATTTTGACTTTTTTTCATCTACTTATAACTTATAAGCAATTGAAGTCTTCGATAATTCTAATTTTTTTTTTTTTTTTTTTTAAATATCAATGAAAAAGGATTTTCCAAAGTTTTTTAGGTTTTCCAAAATATTCTCAAAATTTAATTTGAGGTTTATTATAGGTTAAATTTATTGCAATTAAAAAAAAAAAAATAAAAATCGATATCCATAACTATTTTTTCAAATATTTATAAAAAAAAATTCTACTGTAACTTCAGAAAAAATTTTTATTACTGTCAGAAATTTAAAATTTTTACAAAATTGCATAAAATAACAACTTTAAATGGAATTTAAAATATTTTTTTTTCAAAATATTTTACTTATTTTTAAGCTATATATGGGCATTTAAAATATTTGATTTTTTTTATAAATGTTGATTAAAAAAATTGAGCTGGGACAAAATACTTGAAAATTTAATAAAAGATTTTACAGAAGTGTTTCTTTGTGCAATTCAAAAATTATTGAAATAAATTGGCATAATTATTTTTAATAAGCGTTTGAAGAGAAAATATTGACGTTATATTACAATTTAAATACAACTAATACATTATAATTTACGTACCTATTACTAAACTAACAAATCATATCCATTCAGAATCGTTTTTCGTATGCAATTAAACCTAGTATTGCATTCAAATTTAATATATCCATGATAATGACCTTTCCTATGAAAAAACCACTCCATCCCTTACTGTACAGCAAAACGAGTCCCTGTCTGGTTCATTTCTCCTTCTATAATCCCAAAACTATTAAAAAATGTTCCATATTATTGCTTAAAATCTATATAAAATAAAAATAATGCATCAATAATACATATAATAAGATATATTAATTAAATATTCCAGTTAAAATGTTTAGAATTTTTTATTTTGACATAATATTACGTCTATCAATTAATTTATTTGTGCCTGTATAAAAATAAAATAAAATAAAATAATAAAATATATAAATAAAATAGGTAGGTAAAACTTAAAAAAATTAATCAACAAATAATCTTGAAATTTTTAAGTTTTTTTTTAGTTGTTACAAGCATTTTATTTTGGGCCCAAAGGCGTGAAACATTTGTGCACGCATGATTTTTATGTAAATAGAAAATATAATAATTTATTCTATTATTATTCTCAATAATAATGACGGTTAATTTCTATGGGTTTTAAAACTAAGATATTAAGTTAAGGGGGAAACATTACCAAAAAGTATGAGAAACACTGTTCTACCAAGTATAATATTTCACTTCACCGATGAGATATCAGATATAGTAAATTAATCTTGCGAGTCACTGCAGTGATATATTGTGTTCGTGGCCTTACAGCTATTTCAATCAGAATGTGATTAACGTAGCTGTTCATATTTATTCATTTACGTTTGGTGAGTTAAAACGATTAATGATACGGAAACTTTTAAAATGCAAAATCGAAGAAATCGAAAAGTTCAATAATTGTTGCGAATACACATGAAAAGAGTGCAGCACTTAAATGCTGCAACCGAATGCATAGAATTTTTACTACGTACGTCGATTTTTGTTCGGATAAAATAACTGTACTGTACCTAAACGCTAAAAAAGTTTTTTTTTTTTAATATCTATAGAGGTGGTGGAGGGCAAAAATAAAAAGTGCACGTTAAAATAGTTGATTTATAAATGATTACCATTGAAATAAAAATTAATTTTGTATACATACTGCAGGTTGATTTTTTTCGAACATAAATTAATTCCAAAACTACACTCACATTTTTTAAAAACAAAAATAATTTAATATATATTTGCTGTATTTTTAGAACAATTATTTTCAACCGTTTTATTTTTTTATTTTTTATATTGAATACCTACCTAATACGGGAAATAATATGATCTTTTTACATAGTGAATAATATATGCTCTTCAATCGACCTATATGGTAGTAATTTTAATAATGAACGGTACGATTAAGTCATTATAATATTTACAACGCTTACGGTTCATAATAAATAATAATACATACGTACTACACGCATTTATATGTAATAAAGCGACTTTTTTTTTTCATTTTGCAATGGACGAGAAACCGAGTAATATCGAACCACGGTAATATCAATTCGGTAATTAAATTTGTGTAAAGTACACGGGATGTGTTTGAAATAAAAACTTTTCTGTGCACTTTTTTTAAAACACCGTACGTTGTACAATATTATACCACATGTCACCTCTTATCCAAACGACACGCTTCAGTTCCAAAATTTCGTGTGTACATTCATTATCCGTGATTTTCTTACAGCCGTTATTTTAATTACGCGGCACAGTTGAAATTACGGTTACCGTATAGAAGTCTAGTGACACCGAGAACGTCTATATAATATACAAGAAAAACACACTAAATAATGCCACAGTAAACAGTTTTATTGTTCCCACCGGTACAAGTGTAAACATTCCATTAAGATATTTTCGAATGCCTCATACATATTATAAATGTTAAAGAATGTAATTCGTATTTATTTTTATTTTTATTTATTTTTTAGTAGCTTTGTAACAGTATTGTTTTTTCTCCAATTATGTCATACATATTGTCCACATCCATTACCTTTGAAGTTTATAAAAGCTTTCACGGAATGGTTAACCTAACCTTACCTAACCAATGTTCGTTGATTTGAAACTATTTTTTAAACCTATGCATTAAGTAATGTTACACAAAAATACGCGATGTGTACGTTTCAAAATTAAATTATAATACTATTAATTATAAATTTAAAATATTTATATACTATTCCTATGATATTATTATATTTATAATTTAATTGTTATAACCACTACATTGATGTTTTCATGAATTTAAATGCATCGCTAAAATAATTTTAAAACAAAAAGATTGTTTTATCTGCACACCTTGCCTGAATACAAAACGCCCGGCAAAACCGAATGCTTTTTATGCTAAATTTACATCAATTGACATTTTCATAATATTCCTACTCTTAGTGAGTAGTAACACATAATCTATAATGACTAATAATTACTGAACAAAAATAATCAATATTGTTACTTCATACTTGTAGCAACTCAATTAAAATTTTCATTTGCGTTCATAAATATAGTGTAAAGATGGAGTAGTTGGGTATTTTATTAAAATAACAAAAATTAATAATGTTTGGCATCACTAAATCTGAAAATTCATGAATTGACATAGTTTTTGATATTCTTAAATAAATAACCATAAATACAATCGACATTTTGTACATTATATTATCTATAACTTTATAAGTTTAGAGAAAAGTAAAAAAATAATCCTAAATACAAAGTAATTATTTAAAAAAAAATAAGCAGCAATTGTATTTAGTTGATTTAATGCATTAAAAATTACTCCAAATCAATGTTTTTACAATTCAATCTGTTGAAAAATTATGTCAATATTTTATTATTTAGCAAAATGTCTGGATGATTTAATTTTGAACATCCTAAAAAAGGAGGCTGTGCACGCTTATGCAGATATGGATTTTTGTTTTGTACTTGATTATACACGCAAAACAAAACAAGTAAAATACAATTTAAACCGCATCAACCGATTTAATGATTTGTAACTATCAGCCTTCTTAAACCACTTGTGTATAATTGTCTTTGATCAACGGCCCTCAAATGTATTTGTTACGATAAGACGACCCCTTACGCAGTGTATGATTTTCAATCGGTACCTAAGTTATAGCGACCCTCAGGTTGCGCACCACTGATTTAAACGACTGTATGCATAATACGAAAAATATAATATTACAACTATTAACTGTTCAAACTTTATCTATGCATGTACTTATATATTGCCCAACACCTCGTGATTTGCGAGGTTGTCCCTATGTACTATATTGAATATAACGATGTACGAACATAGTATCATTGGGTTTTGAGGAAAGTGTACACTGATTTGATGAACGGTATAACAACGGTAATAACGGTATAACGTAAACAAAATCATCCATTGCTCGTGATGTTGAATAATCATGCTCAAATTAATACGGGAAAAATAAACTGTTATAAAACTATTGATGGATTGGTATAGTATAATTAAAATTGTCTCTATTGACTCGCGTTTGTTGAATATATTTTGATATTGAACTTATATTATATCAACACGCTAAAATAAACATAATAAATTGTACATACTATCTAGTGCACTGGTTTTATATAAAATTGCATAATAATACATTACATTATCATTAACCGTCTAAATCTCTAAATAATTCATCTAAAATATCCTTAATGCGATATAAATAGTGAAAATAGGGGAAACTTTTTATATAATTGTTTAATGATTTTCCTTTAATCGGCTTACAATTGTAATTATTAATCATTTTGGTCTATAAACGCATTCAAAACGAATATCTGTAGAATTGTTTCCATTTGAAAAATCGATCGTAATATTATAACTCGAAAACATAATAATTACTAGTACTGCTACCGTGTAATGTTTATAGCTGAATAACTGTTTATGTGACTTCGTGTTGAGTTTTGTCGACTTATACACAATAAAATGAGTATATAATGTGGTTGTTTAGGTTGTTATATCATAATATTGAGGCAATTAAATCGACAGTACGGGTGATTTCTTTTGCGCGTTTACTAATAATGAAAACGATGCATTTTTATTTTTTATCACCATATCAATGAGCTGATATAGATACAAAATAGAAGATCGTTGTGATAGCTAATTTTCCCGATTCTTAGATTTACGTTTCCCGTTTTTCGATGTACACACATAATTTGCAAGTAGATATTATGTACTAGGAATAACATCTTGTATGTATTTCTTTTATTATGAAATATTTACAATCTGTTTTATAATGAGTAAAAAAGCTGTTATTTATTTACAAAATAAGAAAACGTGATAGCAGGAAAAGTTTAATGGCACTACTTCAAGAATGAGTTGGTGTAGTTATTGAATTAATTAATTAAATCTTTTTTTTTTTTTTTAATTATCCGTTAAGTAGATATCATGGAATTTTTATTTTAATGCGATGAGAAGGATACTGAAGTGTTATGTAGAGAATAAAGGATAAGAATTTGAAGGGAGCGGTAGCTAAAAGAATTTTATGTAGATTATTCAAAAATTAAAAGACGATTCATCGGTACGAAGTTTCGTATTGTTTGTTTTATTATTGGCAAACAATGTGCCGAAAATATCAATGAAAACTGAGGAGGAGGGCAAACAAACTCTTGTCAAATTGCACATGAGATAGACTTACCTTTGAATGACGGTCAAATATTTATTATAAACGGAAATTGAGTTTTCGTAACTTAACGGTTGCGAAGGGGCGATGGGGGATCACACAAGAGTACTGTGTCGGTCGGTCAACCGGTACGTAGAAAAATGCACACTAATCTTACACGATGAACGGCGTGACGGCGGCGGTTCCGGACGGGGAAAACGGCGGACTCGAACTGAGGACGTTTTGTTCGGATCGGCAGCAGTGGCACGTGCGCACGAGTATCTACACGGGTTGTTGCAGTCCGTAGCGTTCACAGTACGTGCGTCGCGTTGCGCGAAGTTCGGCCAACTGAAGCCGATGCCCACCCGCCGCAGCGGCGTAGTCATCGCCGGTCCACCGTTGCCACCGCTGCCCGGAGTCAACCACGTCCCGAGCTCGTACATCGTACATCGAGTCGGACTCGAAACGTCTCCGATCTCGTCTAAGTTTTCCAGTGATGTGATCTCAGCCCCTACATGTTATGTGTGTTGGTTTTACCGTTTTCAACTACACATTAATGATTGCCTATGTTTTTAAACGGCTCGCGAACCGTTTTTTATGCGGCCCATTTTATCTGCTACGTTTCTAAATTCGATACACTCCATCGAATGTTGAAAAATTGAAATTATTTCCTGCAGTACCGGTCCTCGAGCAACGTTTATCCGTAGATGCTTAAAGATTACGTTGTTAGTGGTGTACGTATAAATAGGATCTATTATAAAAATAGAATTTAAATTCTTTCATAAATTAAAACAGGAAACCAAACGTGTGTACTGTCAAGAATCATTTTATCTTTAAACAGTTGTGAAACTCTTATTGATTTGAATGAAAAAATATTATTACATTTCGTTGAATAATACGAGGATAAATCATTTTATGATTTATATCATACAATGTCCATCATAGTTTAAAATACTTTTAGTAAATATCGAACGATTACAAAATATTTAGTTCTTTAGATAACTGTTTGTGCTTTCCATTTGAGAACCATAGGTAGTTTTTTAAAAAAACTAGCTGGCTTTCTAAAAAATCTCTGGAATTATTAATATTGAATATAAAACAGAAAATAATTAATTATTATCAGGAATAATTTATGACATTTGGTCATAAAATAATAGGGAAAGTGACAGAAAAAATCAACCAATGCTTGTACCTTGTTAAAATGTATGTTGATGTTCTGTTTATTTAAATTATATAGTGTATTCTATAATATTAAATTATGTTAAAATGAATAAATTGAATGTATTACGCTATCAATTATTTTTTTATATAGTATATATATATATATAATTAATAAAATGTGTACCTGTTTAGTAATAAATTACAGTATTGATTTTATAAATATATATTTTAACATCTCCTATCACTTTCTAAATTGTTTTTATTATTTGATAGATTTTTTTTTTTTGTATTGTAGTAATATTTATTTCATTTTTCGAAAATGGTTATGATTGGTTTATTAATACGTGTATTAGAATTTAGATTGAGTATAAAGTATTCGAACTTTTAAATTTAATTTTGTTTGAAAATAACATTTAATACATACATTTTTAATAAAATGTTTCATGTTAATTCTTATAAGATCAGACTTATATAATATGATATATACTTATATACATATATATTTACTAAACATTATTATTATTTTTAAAGCAAATAAATATGAAACTGGACATAGTAGTAGTGAGAGCAACACTGACATATGTATGTGAGATATAGCCACTTACAAAGATAATGGAACTCAGCTTGACAACATTGGAGAACAAAATGTTGAGGAAAATATGTGGTCCTCTATTTGATACAGAAAGAAAAACTTAGAGAATAAAGTTTAACGACGAATTATGAGAAGAATCTAGAGTACTACGGACTATAAACTTAATAAAGAGCCAAAGACTTAAATGGTATGGGCATGGAATGTGATGAGAAAACATAGAAAAGATAAAGGTCACAACAATCAATTGGAATATAATTGGAAAAAAATGAAGAGGTAGACTTAAAAAGCGATGGAAAAACAAGGTTAGAGACCACATTGTGGATCATTTAGGCATGACAAACTGGAAAGAATACATTCAAGGCTGGGAAGCGTGGAAAGATTTTTTATTAGCTGCAATGTTTCTCGAAGGACCGTAGAGCAAAAGAAGAGGAAGAAGAAGAAACATAAAATAAATTGCTATTTAATATTAATATTTAATATTGGCAGTTAATTACTACAAAGAGAGATCAAACCGTTAATCATACGTTGATAAATATTTAAAACTTTCTTACCTTAAAAATTAAATAATTATTAATCTTGGACATTTTTTTTTCAAACATGATATTTTATATTAAATAAATATAATATATGTGCTGTGTGGGTAACGCATATTATAAACATATAATATCTTGTACGCGATTGTGTCGAATAACATACAATTTATAGGCTAACAATGTACTGTAGCCTGATACAACAACTGGAAAATGCTATAAATTATCTGCTTTTCGAAAAAAAAAAAAAACAACCTATGCCGATTCTTCAATACGTAATTTAGAACTCTCTGATACTTTGTTCAGAAATTTGTTTACAACAATTCTAAAAGACATCGTATATACATACTTTGAGCAATACAGATTCTTTATACAGCCTACAATTCTAAACTGTAAACATCTGTTAAATTTTTTTTTCTATTTAGGTATATATTTTTATAATATAAGATGTATTGTAATGTTCATAATATGCAAAACATGTAACAAAAACATTGTACCGAAACATTTCGAGTTGGTATTTAAAGACAAAACATTATTTTAGTTTGCATGATTCAATACTGCAGTGTTGGTAAAAATAAAGTAAACATTGAAGAAGTTCAAGATAATTTCCCAGTTTTTCTAGATATTTGTACGCAGTAGTAAAAATATTGCAATTCCGGAAACTACAGTTAAATGTATACTATCTACTAGTTCGTGTAACGTTTTATATACCGCTACACTACGTGAATTTTATGTATCGTTTTAACTATCTCAAAAAGAGATTTTATCTTACATGTACATAAATATATGAATAAAAAAATACGTTGTGTATCGTAAAACTAGTGGTTTTCTCGATTTCGTTTCCAACTTTAAGCTATTTTTTGAATAGTATTATACAAAAGTTTTCATAAATGAAAAAAAAAACCTCTGAACAGGATATTGGATTTATCAAATATTTCAACAATACTTTCGAATCCTCCAATCCGTCGTCAACCCCTGAGTCTACGAAAAAATAATCAGTCTACGAATTTTGGTTTTCTGGCAGAGCAATGGGATGAAGGAGTATACATATTTTAATCAATAATTTTCAATCGGGAATAATAATGAACTGATTGGTTATACATTTATAAAAAAAAAAAAAAAAAAAAACGTTATACATGAGTTATAGGATTCACACTAATGACACGATGACTGACATCCACAGAGTTTGTAATCCGTAAACATATGCATGATTTATATTTTTCCAAGTATACACTATGTATAATTCCAATATTACTTCGTTTATTATGTGAAAAAGTATTGAAAATTAGTGGTTTAATATTATAAACGTAATGAACTAACGATATTATATAGCACCGACCGGGGTTTGTTTCGTGTAATCTAATAGCTACAAGACGCATATAAAAACTAGCCTGCGGTTCCGGACCAGATAAAAAAAATCTACTGCAACAAAGAAACGGGAAACGGCGAAATATAATTTAAAGGATGTTTAAAGGGTAACCCGACGAATTAGTTTACAAGCTGTTACATGTGCAGGACCCGAGTCCTGAAAAACGGTATAGGAAGGTACACAATGCGGAATTGGTTTATCTCAAAAATATAGAATGCAGTAAACCCGGTAATAATGTTACTCTGTAAACGAAATTTTTAAGGATGCATATTATTAACGAAATAAAATCGAATAAAGTATGCACGCGTCGTACCACAGTATACGCGTTTGACACGGCGCATTGTTCGACATAATGTTTCATAATATCTCGAAACTTATTGGAAAAATAAACCGAAGAAAAAAAATAATGAAATAAAATATTCGTAGTTTGTATAATCAGTGTAAAAAATAATGGGACAGAAAACGTCCAAGTAGGACATAAATCATATCAAACCATAGAGATATTATACATTTATACTCGTGTATATAGTCGTTGCACATGGGACAAGTTCATAAATTATCCCTTGTTGATAGTACTTATCACGTTTTCATACGAAGGTACGCAAGCATCCTGCATCATGTCATGACTGAGAACGATTTATAAGTTAAAGGTTTCGTAAAAATACACGCAAAAACGTTTGAATACACTTATTACATTTGTCCTTTCGAACGTTGAAATAAAGTATAGTATACCTACTATAATCAACATAACTGTCATATTGAGTTACCCAAAAATAAAATATGTATTTCAATCTTACATATAATTCTTTCTACGGACGGTTTTTTAGTAGGTAATAAATTGTCCACCTTTAAAAAGTCATTCCATCATCGCAACATCAAATGAATATGTATTATGAGCACCGTCTTCGGGCGAAAATGGTGATGATCAAGAAACGTAGTGATTGTTTAAATTAATTTAACTATCCTTCTTTGATATTTTTTAAAAAAATAAAATAAAATACTAACTAATAAATTAATAAAAACAATAATACGAAATTTGATAAGATATACTTTTATAAATTTATTGAAACAATAATGAGTTTAATAATAATATTGTTATCATTATTTATTAATTTGTATAATTTTCACTTTTATATTATTACCAAAGGGGAAATGATAATATTTATATTATCATTTATCACCAATATTTCATATTACCATTAGTATATATATAAGCTCCTATGAATGTTTTCTTATTCATACCTACTTTGTTATTATATTTTCCTGCATTGTGCGAATTATTATACCATCCACTTTTACAATTACATTAATCGTATGTGCTATTATTTATTATTGTTGGTTACCATTTTCTATTACACCCATATTATACAGTATTAAAAATCATAACTCATAATATAATATTTGATTTTACAATGCCATATAAAACCACTTCCAACTAAAAACTATGTTATTAAAGTATTATATTATATACAGATAATTGTTATAAGTATGAATATCTAAATATGTACAGGTATTTTTTTCCAAAGTTTACGTGGTTTTATTTAAATAAGGAGTATTTAATCTTATGCCTATCTTATCGCATTCGAAAAATACCGTTTTACTCTAACGTTAATACTTTAATTAATTAATACGTTAATACTTGCTTACCTAATTTTTATTACTTTGGGAGTTTTGTTTGATTCTTAGTGTTCTTTTAGGGTATACACATAAAGAAGTTATTCAAACTAAACATTCAATGCTAACTATATTTTTTTCTCGATATAAATGATGATGATAGTGATTGTATTTCTAACCTATATACTTTGAGCAACCACGTTTTCTAGATTTACTATAAATATATTGACATATTGCTAAACTTCATTTATATATAAATGAATAAATATATTTATAATAATAATTTAAAATATAAAAATACAATCTATTTCTTATTTGTTTTTGATATGTAAGTTGACAAAAATATCTCGTGAAGAAAAAATGAATTTAAATTTTGATCAAATAGTTATATCAGGAAGAACATCCCCAAAAGTAAACAAATTTAATTTAGAATAAATATTAATCTTTCGATGCAGGTAAACTTTGTGATTTTTAACATATATTTAATTGATTTTGGAGAAATATAACAATTTAATTTTTTTAATTACTCTCGTGAAACATAACGATAAAAAACTTTTTGTTACCCTGTAATACAACGAATTTATTATATTATTATAAAAAACATTTTGCCACACTCTGGTTCTGTAATGAAAATAAATATTATTTACCTACGTATTTTTTTTTCATATATACACAACTTTTTACAAAACTACATTACTTGTTAGTTATAATTAATTAAATTTAATATACACCATAATGCAACCAAGGTCAAAAAGGGTTAAGAGTACAATTATTCGGATTAACACATTACTGGACATTCCTAAGTTTTAACACAACCTAACGAATTACAGCTAACCAAGACATAAAAATATAGTTTCTACAGTTTCGTAAGTGTATCTAAATAAAAAATAAATTTTCATTTTTTATTAGCTTTTTAATAACACTAAAATTAAATAAGTATACAAATTACACATTTTTTCAATTAATATCATTATTACAATTTCTTAGAAAAATTACGTATCATATAATTCGTAGTATTCCGATAAATAATGCGACTAACACAAACTTATAAGTCAAACCACAACGCACATAACACAAATGAATACGAAAACTCTAATCCATGTGGTCTCCTATTTTGAAAATTAAAACAAATAACAATCATGGGGGTAGTTGGGGTAGTCCCTATACTTACCTGTATTTTTTGCTTTTGGGTTCTGAGTGAAACGAGTAATGGATTTTCCATGATGTGTGTTTTGTATTTTATCCTTTGTATCCTTGCACACGATTTCGACTAGAAAAAATGTACAACTTGAAAACTCATGACGGTCACGAATGTAAACATTCTACGGGTCCAACAGCCGTTATATTCTATAGTCGCGTTTACGTAGATATGTTCGTTAAAATTGAACCGGCAACTGAGACCCATATAGCTCGCCTCATGTGACTGTTTATTGTGCGAAAAGGTTCTGGATCGGGCGGTGGAACACGTCAACACGTTAATGGAAGCGATGGTGGCATATTTTCCCGAGCCCATCATACCTGCACCTGAAAAACAAAACTGCCGGTGACCGTCGATGATCGTGAACTTAGACCTTCTTACTCCACTCGACCTATAATATATTTTATTACAAAACTTGAAAAATTAAAATTAAAGTTTTCCATAGTTATATAATGTATATATAACTAGTTATTATATTTTGTACGAATTTCGTGAAAGTAGGTACTCCATGAATAATAGTATAATACGCTTTTTAAGAAAAATAATTATAAACGAAGAAAGTGTCCGAAAAATAGCTATGAAACCATTTGTTTTTACGTGTTTTGTTTTAGTTTTATAACGAAATAAAATAATCCCAAAAAAGTTTAGTATACGATGTGATTTTTTTTTTTTTTTTTTTAATTGTGTTATACCACATATCGTAATAGTCATCATTGTTACTCTAGTACTGTTGTTGTGATGTATTCGGGTAAAAATAGCGGCATCTTATTTTCCAATGATCTTATCGACGATAGCTGTTTAGAATAATTAATTAATTTTTGTTTACCATAATATAATAGCCCCTATTTTAGTAGAACATATTATGTAAAGGCATATATACATTTAATATATGCATGTGTACATTTTGATATGGTACGAATTTTAGCGTGCCAGGCACAAAAATGTGGGCTGTCATGGTTTATCAAGATTTTGCATGACTATAAACTATTAGAATACGTTGTTGTATAAAAACTTACCACTTATGAATTGCCGTGTATTCCCAGTTTAGAACATAATATTAATAATTGAAGTTGTGCTTAAATGTTCACGATTATCTTTGGCCAAGAATGGAAACTATTTTTCAGGAAATTTTAATATCAACGGTCAAAGTTCTTATACAGTTGACTTTTAATATTTATTTTTAAAGTTCTTGAAATATTTATGAGGTATTTTATTACAGTTTTCGGAGCTTATAGCGAGCAATTATAATTAAAAGAATCCAGTTGAAATGTCATAACACTTCAAGGCAGACATTCAAACCCTCCGTGTTGTATTGCATACTTTCACGCTTAAAAATAACCATGGTATATAACAATATAACATTGATAAATTGACAAAACTTTATATAGTGATGTAGATATGATTTAAAACAACTTTTTTTTAATCTTGATCAAGAAATTAATTAAATTTTGAAGGCTCCTAAAAATATCTGTCATACTGAGTCTGATATGATATTATAACATCAAAAAATTCTACTGCCTGAACTAACCGATCTCGGCTGGTATATATTATTTACTATTTAGTATTTTAGATGATAACGATTATTATTATTTCGATAAAAAATAAAAATTAGGTTGATAGTAGCTAAATCGTGTCTCGTATAGGTACGTATAATCTAATAATATTTATTTATACTATATTGATTGATTGTTATTAAAATCAAAGTATTAACCATAATAAAATATTTCTTAGTTAACTAAAATATGAAAATAATCATGGGTACGTACCTCAGCACATAGCCTAAAACTGTTTCGACCTTCAAAGATTTGATTTTCAAAAATATTCATATAATAAATACTTTACCTAAAAATGTCAAATTAATCAATATGATTATATGAAGGTTGGATTGTGCTGAATTATATATTTTACTTAGATTATATAGATAAAACAGTTTTCCTGTTAATTTTTCGTTATTTTACATGATTTTCGTTCGGTCTCTATGATTGGCGAACTATTTGAATTTATTGCAATATTATATACACTATACAAGAATAATAGGCTTTGAGTGTTTCGATTAAACGTTACGTTGTTCTGAGCTCAAGGTAATTCGTTTTACGCGTGCTTCCAATATAATATTATAATAATATTAAATATCTGATGTGTATGCGTACCAAAGTATAGTATATAATAATTGTAATACAATATTACGATACCTTTGTGATAGAAATTTGGTTTTCGGCTGTTCCGTTAAGTCTGCAAACTTAAAATGGATAAGATAAAACGGAGTCTGTAGTCCCTGCATGTAAATAGCTCATATCACATTGTTAAATCGCGGTACCTACATACAGAGTGTATATCTTAACGCTGTACATCTTCAATCCTCATTATCAGGTTTATTTAAATTTTTATTTTGTACTATTTATTTTATTTAAAAATTTCTATTTGTTTTATACATATTAAACGTTTAAAATCATAACTCAGAACCATGCAATATCGTATACTTAAGTAATTGATGATAAATTATAATTTTTTTTTCTTTGCCATATTTATTTGTTATTATATAAAAAGGAGTATATTTATCTACCATAGCTCAGAATTATAAAAGTGGATACAAATATATGATAAAATATTATGATAAAAATAAAATTGAGTGCCATCCTAGTACACACACATACTTTAGGTTTATAAGTGTATATTGCAAGCTATACAACAGGTGTTTTTTTCACGGTAAAATAATATTAGTTGTTATCCTGCTTACATGACATGTTGCCCGTATATCGGTTTGAACTAATGTATACTTAGTGAAATGATTAATCAGCTCTGTATAATATTATATTATATAATATGCGTTTGATGATTCCCCTCATCCGTCCGCGACATAATACGTTCAATAATATTATTATATTATACACCGCGTACGTACTTGAATTCATCACGGATCGCCCAGAGTTATGGAGATATTTAATTCATATATATATATACGAGTATTTGTCGAGTGACATATCGACCCCATCATAAATCGTATTGTACGTAAACAAACGTATGTGTGTGGGTTCTCGGGTAGTGGTCGACTATTCAAGTTTTTCAACAATAGATACGAAAATTTTCCCACTTGTTCCGTGTACCTACCTACCTACGTCCTACATATTATATACTGTTATAAAGTCAAGCAAACGTTGCGCATATATACCTACACGTGTGGCGTCTATAGAGTGTAATGTTTTCTGACTACCGATGGGAAAGTATAAATACACGTTATATTTCTGCTTCAAAAGCGTTTAGCCACTCGTGTGAAAATCGTATATTTACGACTACTACAACAACGGTTATTTGCTTATTGTTATCGATATACATACATCGCGATACAGGCCATGCTCGCCGTTTACTACAGCGAACCTAAAAGTGAGCAATATAAAAGGTACAATAATATCTATGAATATTGTAACGCGCGTACGTGTTCAACTATACGTCTTTTCTTGAGACTATTATTGCTGTCGTCGGAATCCTTATAGAATCGCATTAAAAGCGTAACATTGCGCTGTACTTAAATTTAAGTTCTTCATACCGTATCTATGTATTGTGTATATTGTGTGCATATGTGGTTCACGGTGTATTAAACATGACGATTCGGGCTGACGAAATCCTTGCGTCAAATCAATCGAATATAGTATTACTGCTATATGAATGTACTTCGCGTGACAAAAATCATATCGACTACACGTGATAGCTCCAAACTTACCAATAATATTAATTCGATCAAAAATAATATGCCAGGATGATATTTATAAAAATAACAACCGTTAAAATATAGTAGATACATAATACCGATATTGTATTCAACTAGTCCCAACGCTTCGATATCATATTTGTATTACCTGAGAATGAAATGTTTACACGACTTGTTAAATATAATTGTGAATATTCGTATTCGTACTTCAAATGAACCAAATAAAAATTAAATAAATGATTATAATCGTGTGAAATATTATTCGACTCCTTACTGGCAATCACAAATATTTTTTTTCTTACTAGGTACTACAGTTTAGTTGTGATTACACTTGATTTTTGAATTAGATATCATCTGTAAAAATACTGATTTAAAAAAGATTCGTTCATATAATATAATATAATATAACAAACTTGGTGAACTGTGATTAATGAAATAGTAACGAACGTATTCAAAAGTTAATTTTAGACTCCAGTCATATGTAATTTGGCAGTAAAAAACGTTTTCATCGACGACCATGCATTAAATAGAAATATTACGACTATAAATAGATCGTCAAAAAATTAAAAATACTTTTTACCCCGCCACATGGGGATTTATAATTGGAAATAAAAATTCCAGCATACAGTATGGAAAATAGTAAGTATGGAAAATGTAAACAAAATTAGTGAACAGAAAATAAATCACTATAGCCTATGTTATTATGTTTCCAATGATTGGTATATTAAATGATTACATTTACATTTTTTAGGATAACAGATTATCCAGTATACTGCAGTGTATACTGATGTTATAAATAAATCATATCGTGCCTTCAGATATCCAACGGCCGAAATTCTTGAAAATAGTTTATATTTCGTATAATAATTTATGTACCCATACAAGGAAGAACTCGAATAATTATATTATATCTAGCCATTGTTTGAAATACAATATAGAAATATAGATGTTCTGATTTATAGTAATAATTATACTATAAATTATCACGTATATATTGATTTGGTCAATTTTTAAATGCATTACCTAGCTAATTATATTCGGCGTGACGAGTTATTTTACGCTTAGAACGAGTTCAAGTATTAAATATTATAATTAAAAGCTATTTTCAATTATTACTAAAACCTAATAGATTCTGTTGTTAAATATAAAAACTGTATTGTGTTTTTGTTTACGTTCGTTTACCAATACTAAAACATTTTTGATCTTTGCATTTTAAATAAATACCTAAGATACTAACACGTACAAATTAAGAACACACCAATCAATAATACAGATATTAGCTACGTATAGTTTTTAAAGGAATATTATCTACCATACATAATTATTTATTTAGAACCTAGCCATATGAGGTTAGCCTTATTTTTTCCGACCAATAATCTTTCCCGTAACTTCAGCGGCTATGGACATTTTTTTCCACAATTACCCTTTTTACAAATTAATTCTATTAATCCTTGCAATTTCTTAACCCCTTTGGTTATTGAATTTTGGAAAAAGAGCTGAATTATCCGGCTTTGTACGAAGCTGCCTTTGCCCGGGAATAGTTTTAATGGAATACAACCTTAAATTTTTACATTCTTATAGCCTAACTATGTTTGGTTAGGCCTAAGATATCTAATACTTTGGTATAATTTCTATCATAACTGGTTATCAAGATAATATGTTTGTATTTAATTGATGATGATAAATATACAGTATTCCGTAAAAGTTTCTAGTCGCTATGACAACCAAAATAATACATCAGTCATCCTTAACATTTTTCATTGATGCTCCACTCCTATTAGTCATAGCGTAGTATAATAAAGCCTATAGTCTTCCCTGGTATATTAACGGTATTTCAACCAAGTTAACGAACACACATACAAACAAACAAAACTCGTCAGCTTTATAATATTTTAATATAGAATCTATACTATAGAATATAGATAAATGAACGATAAGATAAATAGACTAAAAGACTACTGGACTGATTTTTTACAAGATTTTCGCAAAATCTTATATGTTATCAAAAATATTCACAGACAGGTTAATATAATAATATGTATTATAATACATTGTTAATATATTTTTGTATTATAAGGGTCAAACCTGGTCAATTAAATTAATAAATAAATAATGAAATCTTGCAATATCACATTTGCCGAGTTAGCTGTATCAAATAATATTATACACCTATGTAAATATATTATTATAATCAAGAGATTATATATCAAAACGAGATAAATATTTTTTTACCATTATGTAATAAAGTAACATCCGCGAGATGACCACATTTATGAAATCCACTACATACAGCAAGAAGAAACTCGTTGGGCGTTGTATTGGTACAAACATCAATAGCATTTTCAATAGTGTCACCAGTTCGAAATTGTATGTCGATTGACCAAATACAATGGGTACGATTTCCTCCAATATGTATTGTTATAAATTAACCATGCACATATTGCCTTCGTTAAGAAAATATCATATCTCCAAAATACGAATATCCGCACGTAAATCGAGTAAGTAGATTCAAAGATTATTCCGGGCAAACATCTGCATGGGGGACTTTCTTTAGAAATATAATAAATAACAATACGTAGAGATTTTCCCGCAATAATCTCCTTCCATTACCGCGGTTTTGAAAAAGAAATTGGCCAAATGGTCTGGCCAAATATTTATTCGTACCTACATTCTATTTAATCGTTAATAAACATCATATTTTTTATTTTATTTTTTTTGTTTTGTACATATTATCATGATATTATTATTACACATCGGTGTTATGTTCTGTAACTTTAATGTCCATGATTAGCATTACGTAATAGTGTATATAACGTACCACCAAGGATGGATTGTTGGTATGAACAATTATTGTATCTATAAAAGAGGCTATACCAACCAAAATGTATTGAAACCCGAATAATATTATGCTGAACCAGAAGTGAAGAAATTTAAATCACATATATACCGATTTAAATGAGACTGTCTGGTGGTTTTGGTCGAAAAGTCTTCCGAGATTTTACTTCCCTCTGTTTTGTGCTTGGTCATGGTTCGTACATCGGGTAGAGCATACGGGAATAACATAAGCAATTATAATATATTTATTTATTTATACACATACAAATTGAATATCTTATTTGTACAAGATAACCCCAACCCCCGCCGATGGATATTATTCAGATATTATTTATTAAATATTATAACAATTGTATTATAGTTATCAATTTGTATTCCAAATTAAAACGTTTTCAATTTTTTTATGCGAATTTCTTTCGATATTGTCATGCATTGTTCTCGCATTCGTGAAACGCTTTTAGGATGATATTATTTTTTCTTAATAGTTAGTACCTAGTGTAATAGTGTAGCGTACTATTTTATGTTCTTAAGGCATCAAAATAGGAAACCGTTATCCATAGCAAGATATAGAAGAATCATTAAGCATGCTTTAATTTTAGGTTGATTGATGAGATTCAGAAAATCGAATTAGTCTATGATAATTTATGGGTTCCAAAAATATGCATTAAATCATTTTTGTAATAGCTGCAGAATATTATTATACTGAGAAAGCATTTATAATTTTTTTAATTTTTCTATATTTTATTGATTATTGTGCCTACGATGGGTATTTTTTTTTTTTACTTTTTCCTTCTTGACCTTGGATGAACAGGTAGGTAAAATGACTTTTTTTTGCTTTTTTTCTTGACCTTGAGTGAAAAGGTAAGTAAAATGACGAAATGTCGAACAACAATAAAGTACTTACCTAACTATGTTTACTTTATTGTAGCAAATTGTCTATGAATATCACCCGTGATATAACCGCATTCCTGATCATTTAGTTTTGTCTTTTACCACGAATTCGGTAGTATATTGCGATTAAATATAATTCGAAGAAAATAGTAAATTATAAAATACGAAATTTCTTTGAATAATGTACAATGCAACGTGCAAAGTATCTCAAAACTGTATGGTGCACAGTCTTGGTTTTTTTTTTTTAATTAATTAAGAATTTAACTTGAGCGTCAAGATTATAATATTAGCCAACTAAATTATGTACCATGCATTATTATTATCGTTGCAGTAATGTTAATTTACTTGGTTGTTTCTTACGACTTAAGTTTACAGTTTATTCACCCACCACGTCAATTATAATTGTTTGAAGAAGTTGAACATTTCATTGTGCTATTATTGAGATTTAGCGCTTCTTCTGTCGACGTAGAATCGTTTGAAAAATTACACGCTGATGTGTACTTTTTGGACCGGATAATGATTACATTTTGTTTTATTGTTAGGAGAACAATTACATGTCAGCGCAGGATTGTTGCGTTTCAGGTAGGTATATAGAATATATGAACAAATACGAGTAAAACGCGTATGGCTAACATCTCCTCTTATTGTTATAATAATAAGTGCATATGACTTTCAATATAAATATATGATGTATTTGCTATAGGTATACGTTTAAAACAAAATTTAAATTTGCAACTATGCAAATTCATACATACAGAGTGATTAATTAAGCGTTTCACTCCTTTGTTACCGTAAAAACGCTTAGGTTTGAATTTTTTTTTAACGTTCAACTTTTAATAGGACCAATAAATTTTTTTATGCCATTTTAAGAGTGTTCTGTGACCTGTGGGAGTACAAGCTTTTGTTTTTCAAATCGGAACGCCCTTTTCTATATACGTAAATAATTATTCGGGTTATTTTTCGAGAATTTTTGATGTAACGTTACGTAGTCAAAATTATCGAACCAATACAATTAAATTTAAATTGTGAGATAACTAAAATACTGATTAACGTTTTTCTAACTTCGACGCTACGCAAATATATATTAATATAGAGCGTAACATAATAGTGCCTACGTATACAAAAACACAATAGTAATACACTGTGACTGTAGAGTGTAGATATAGATATTAATGTCCTATTCATACATTTCTGTGATACAACGTACAATGTTATATTATTCGTATTTTAATCTCTTAAATTTAAATCAAGAACATTATATAATACGTAACACTTGCATACAATATGTATATTATTTTTGACATTCATTTCAAAATTAACAAAAGAAAAGTGAAAAATAAATATTTATTTTGCTTAAACAATAATGTATGCATATATATCATTGCATCATTATCGTCGAACCATCATTAAGAATATTTATAATAAAAACGTACACTATTATGTATTTTAATGTTGATGTGCCCTAAAAGTTTACATTTTGTACATATTACTTAAGTATTATACAATTTTACAGCGTATTAAAAACCCAATAATAACGATAAATATGTAGGTAAATCATAAAATTTATATATTATATATCTTATAGGTGCATACTACATACATACAGCATGACGTGTCAAAAATTAAACGTTTTACGCAAATTATTCTGTGTACTATTTTTGTATCAGTTCAATGACTACATGTACCTATAGTCATCGAACTGATACAAGTGCAAGGGATATATGCATTAAAATCTTCCAATAAGTGCTAATTATTTATTTTCATCTTTAGAACTTATAAGGGGGGATATTATAGGTGAATCGTCCTCCGCTTGGTTCATATTTATGTTTATTTTGGTTCAATGAGGAATGCCACTTTATGGCAAAGTATATACTGTACGAGTATATAAGTAATAAAAAACGTTTTTACCATTCAAAGTGTGTACTTTATTAGTTCAAAATATTGAGAAATGTTTATGGACCTCTTTCTAAATTTTCCTAACATTAATTTGTGTGTCAATTTCACCCCCTCCTTATTCATTAATTAAACCGCCACTGCTAAGAAGTGATTTTAAACTCGTACAGAAATAATGCTAATATGTAATACTGCATGCACAGTATACCTACAAAACGGTTTCATAGCTGTATTGTATTTATTGATATCCATCAATAACTAATACTATTTTATATATTTCTAGTATGGTTCGAATTTCTATGCTATACTTAACTGTACTGTTTAGTTCCTGTCCGTTTTATTCATTTGAACGAATTTTTATTACTATTAGTTAAAAATAAACATCAACCAAAATAATGCATGAGAAATCATTATAGCATATTTTAAAGACCATAAAAGAATCGTGATTTTATAGCCCGTAGCAGGTTTAATACACGTACTGGAATTTGGTGATTAAAACGGTGAAAGAATAATAGGTGTACAGCGAATAGTAGTAAAACGTAAAACTAAATATTATCAAAATGTGAATACCACCAAATGCAACGGATATTTTCCGCATGACAATAAAATCTGTAGTAGATACGGAATACTTTTTAATTAAACTATATAATATTATCATAACTATATTATTATACAAACGGTTTTCTTTTTACTAATAATTTGTATAATCCACAACAAATAAATGCAGTTACAGTTTTTTGTTTCCAAATCATTAACTGAAATATTAATGCGTGATTAGACACACCATTATTACTATATCACTGAACCGTTGATTTTATATGTATGTATAAAAAAACGTTAAAGAAAAAACCAAACGAATAAATCCCAAATAATGAATTACATGACGTATGACTTTTGGCTAAATTGCCAACGAGTTGTACGTGTGCAATTGAGAGTTGCTCCGACGAGCTGCGTACACCACGGCTGCACTGTCGACATATTGTGTTCAGTAACACCGCGCGATTTATGGGCGAAACGTTTACGGTATTTTTCCGGCTGCGGTGAAGTCGCGACGTGCTCGGAACAAGTCGCTAAAAACCCATTACGGGGAAAACTGTAAGTCACACATTTGTATCCGGTCGGTTTTTGTGTCACGCAGAAATATTAAACGCGAACGCGTAATTTATTCTTGCACGCGGCGCACCGTGTTAAACAACACAAACATCACATAGATATTATACCGAATGCGTATGCGAGAGCGCAAAAATTGTATTTCGTCCTTCAGTGTCGATGTATAAATGGGTGTAAAAGTCATTGCGACTATTGCAGATGATTTAATACGGTTTTCCACGCCACAACATTTTGTTGTTTTTATTAGAACGTGTCATCGTGCCCCGCAGCAACCCGTGCGTTAGAAAATAATAAATATTTTTAAAAACGCTTTCGTTAAGTTCTACTTGGTCGTGTCTACTCGGTATTTACTTTCAGGTTGTTTTAATAACGCTATATTGACGATGCGCGTATACGTATTTCGTGTTGACTTAGATTTTTGTTACTTTTACAAATCCTATGCAGACAGCTCAACTCTAAGAAGTGAATCATGAATTTTTTTTTTTATGAAGCAAATGAGAAAAAATATGTACAATAGATAATTTATACAAATAACAGAATTATATGATAGAAGAGCCAGTCCATCTTAATGGTTGGATCCTTATAAATTAATTAATCATTAATTATTTATTCGTTTGATTTAGTTTAATAGATATGGAAATCAGCACCTTTTGAGATAACGAGAAGGTTGTCAAATAGTGTGAGTAAAGATAAATGGGATATATTAGAGGATAGCGGTATTTCTACAGTAACTATATTGCAGTGAAATATAATGTTATATTAGTTGTTAAACAGTTTGGATTTTTAAATCATTTAGGAGTACGTTATTTTTGAAGCACTATGGGGCAGACTATGAACACTATGACAACTAGGAAACGGAGGATTATGAACCGAAATTATTATATGGTTCATGTTTGGGACGGTTTGGCGTGTCTCCAAATTCTTGAACTTTAAATCCAATTATATATTTATAAGCTGGTAATTTTTAATGTATGGAAAATTTAGTTTTAATATTTAGTGAAGCTTATGTAGACGATTTTTTAATAAAATGCATTTGGATTTTAGGTGTGAGTCCCGTGTCATCAGTAGACAGTCGATGGGCATGTTTCCGATAACATCATATAGGAGTTAAGAAGGACACAATGATATAAACCAATTTTAGGTACATTCTAACATTTCTCCGAAAGTCACGCAACGATACACTAAAATAACGCTGCTGTTTCGCTAGTAAGCGGAAGGCATATTATATAACACGTGATTTAACGTCGAGATGAACAGTTTTCAATGACAGAAACGTTTCCCTCTTCAATATTCCCAAACATGTTTGTTTGGCGGGACAGTGCGATTATTAAAAATACATAACATGACAAAATGCCAGTGAAAATAAAAATAAAAACATTTTTTGCACAAAAAATTATTCTACGCCCACAGAAACATGGGGTAATAGAGTACAATGCGTATTATACGCCATTTATTTCAATCGTTTGTACAATCATCGCATGCGGACATTACGTTTTGATATTTCTTTAGTCTTTGCTATATTGTTGCCGTTAAATTTAAATAATATAGTGCATAATATAACGAATTTTTTTTGTACTCATCAATGAGCCAAGAGAAAACTAAAATGCATAAAATGCAGTAGGTACCTAAAAAGCGAGATATCGGTGGCTAGGTAGGAGGTCAGGGGTCGATGTTTTCATCTCAATCGGTAAAGAAAATCTACATTGTTTTTTAATACCATTATATATTGATTACCAAGAAAATAACTTCTCTACCACTTTTATTTACCACTAATCACGTGTACCCCTTTTCTATCCGTAGAAAAGACTCCTCCCGTGACGGGCTGTCAAAAGTAATGAACAAAAATACAAATATGAAACTACGAGATTTGTTTTTGGTCTATTTTCGGAACGGATATTGAATGTTTATGTTATATTTTTATGTCACCATACCACCCGCGTTCGCAAACGGTGAGTGAACTCGAAATGAACGGGTACCACAGCACCCTCCACCAAAGAAATACAACTGCCCTTCATCAGAGCCGTTCATCCAAAACACGTAGTCGCCCAGCACGTCATCGTGCGTTCACCGTTATAAAATCATTAGCGATAATCAATCTGGTGCGTTGTGTTGGCAGTGTTGGTACTGCATTTTGGGTGCCACTTCTTTGGTCAGCAACACGAACCGCCTAATTAACACAATAATGCATCTCGTTCGGTTTATAAAATATATTACGTATATAGGTACCGATATTATATTTCACGAGATTGACGAGCCTTTGCAGAAGACCCGTATCAGCACTTATACATTATACGCATATACATCGGGGAACCTTATAGAGTATCTGACGTGCACCGACAGTCCAGCCAGCTATATCCTAAAGAGGTTCCACCAGACGATACTTTACAGATTTGCTATCGTATAACATCTACGAATAGTCACGTTATAACACAATATATGAACGTGACGTGTTGGCGAGACTCGGGTAAGCTCGCACGTCCGCCACCATAGCGGTCGGCTAGGGTCTAGTTACTTGAATGATCACTATACGTCATCTGAGCACGGTATTATATTGTATAATTTATTATATTCGTCTGCACGTTTACACGGTCCACCGCGCTCCGAGTCCCTTTATATTATGTACCTATTGACGTTGCGAATTAAACCGGACACGCTACCGTCCGACAACTACATTGACCACGAGAATTTTTGCTCGTGATTAACCGTTAGCATATGGTTGAATTTGAACTTGCATATTCGATATGTGCATATTATATACATATAATAATACATCATTCTGTTGAATTAAAATTCTATGAAATAGCTACGAGACTCGTTAAATACTTAAGAAAAAATAAAAACTTGTATACGGTAAAAACTAAGCTCTAATTTGAAGTAATATCACAAGACTCCTCCTTCTTTCAGGCTATCATGGCTTGCACATGAATGTATCAAAATAACTGGAGGCACTTAAGGCCAAAATTACCTATTGTAAAAAAATATGCTGATTTTATTTATTTTTTGATTTTGTTTTCTATTAAAAAAAAAAAATAACCAACGAACATTTATCAAAATTCAACTTTTACAGTTTATTTTAGAAAAAGGTTTTTTTTATAACTAATATAAAATATTCCGATTATTTATGAAACCGTTATAACCCTATCATAACACTATTGGTACCTGTTTTACAATTCAACAAATCAAAGACATTTTTCGATTTTAGATATCCAGACTGAAAATTTAATTTGAGGATAATATCTACTATGGAGCTAATGATAAACAAGTATGACCAAAAAATGAGGTACAACGAATCGATATTAAGAAAACATAATTTTCTATTATATTGGACTGGGAAATGCAGAATTTATAGAACTTATGTATCTACATTATAAGAAAATAATATAATCCAAACCGGCAAACCCTACTATAATATTAACTATTACATTTCCTCCGGTCACTTACAGAAGAGAAGGTTAAATCAAAATTCCACTTCAGGGAAAGATCTACAGACAAGATGGTTTTATTATAATTTAATATTTTTGTTGAGTTCGATAAATTATATGGTCAGTTTTGAATTACGCACCCAGTGAAATGAAAAATGAATTATTATTTGTTAAATATGTAATATTAATATACTGACCATGAATTTAATTTATTTTCATATTTTTTTTTCATTTTTTCCCTAGAAATATTATAATTATTAAGCTTATAAAATTAATGTTGTTTAACACTTGTATTCGTGTAAATTAATAATAAAAAGTTACAGCTTGCACAAGTTTAAGAAAATTAAAATTCACAAAAGCCTTTGTCAATATTTATTCACTTAATCTTATAAACTGTTATTATTATTAACGCCTACTCTTATTATTTTGATGAATAATTTTACCAAAGCTATTTCAACAAGTATAATAAGGTAATATTTTATTAATTATGTATTGTTGTATATAGTTATTAAAAAATATTGAATTAAAAAGAGTTTAGCATCAGGGTCAAAAATAAAAGTATATAAGATCGTTAAATATAGTTTTTTAGAGTATGTTATTAAAATTATAATTAAATTCCTCCAAAATGTTTATAGATATACCTACATTATATTATAAATTTTTTCTAAACATAAAATATTTGATTTATTTCTTACCGCATAGGTACTTATTTCAGTGTTTTGATAAAAATATGTTAAATCGATATCACTGGAAAGTGTAAACGTATAATATATAATGTTTTTTCTATTTGAAATATAATCGATTCAAACACAACATATCATCAATAATTAATAAGGAATGTTGTTCTTTAATATTTTAAACACCAATTTTACATATCATTATTCTACCGTGTAGTTTATAATAATTAATCAATGTATACATACACTCGTGATTTACGTAACTTCAGTGCTAGGTAGGATAATGTACTAGTAACTAGAAATCAAGAGTTCTATCTGCTCCTATATTAAGAATATTTCATAAACGAATGTTGAGTATTCAAAAACGTTCAATGTTATTACAACGTTGAGTTATTTTATTTTTATTTGTATATAATTCATTTACACGAGTCTCATATTATTTTACCTCTATTATGAGTTGTTTCTTTGAGTTATTTGTAGTTTCTTCTCTGTTGATCAACGTAAATAATTATTATAAACGCAACTGACCATCACAACTCGTTTTTTTATAAACGATACCAAATTTATCGCAAGTTATCGACTTAATCCTTTATTTTGTATTTTTCAACTTCAGAACCGTTATCTGGAAAGAATATATTGTTTCCCTTTAAAGCTTAAGATAATACAGAGCATAAAAATAAATTATGTCAAAAGAGTTTCGTACAAAAATACAATTTATCATAGACATATTGATAAAATACTATTATTATGTTTATTTCCGTTTTTTTTTCTAGTTTTGCTTCACTTGATAGCTTTTTTCTCTAAGATGCCTGTAAAGAAATGATCGGCTAATAATTAATGTTATGTTTCAGTTAGGTATAATAATTCAACCAAATTAGGAATTAAGTAATTCAAATAATCATTATTTTTTATGAAAAAAAAAAAATTGTTCTTATAAATTTAATAGTTGTACAAATTAATCTTTACTAAATCTTAATTCTCGTTTACACTTTATTAATTTCATTATATTATTGAAGTATATTAACTACCATTGCTATAATAGTGTATGGTGTTCTACAAATACCTATGCAAATATTTTTCTTGTTATAATATAACAAAAAATATTATTTTAATTTTAATAGGAACTGCATAAATGCAATAATGTTGTCATTATCTTCATACCAAATACACAAAAAACCGCATCATTAGTGTTAATTTTTTAACAAAAAAAAAAAACCATTAAGCATTATGAGGTTCATATTAAATGGTAAAAAGTATCCTCCACTTAAAAATATCCTCCTAGTCGCTACATATATTAGTAAAAAACCTTTTATTTTTTGCGTTGACGTCCAAAAATACTATTATAATATACTATAATCAATAACATTGACAACTCCAGTTATTTGTTTAGGAATGGAACAGGAAACGAACATCGAACTGTTGCCCATGAGTGATATCAGAGTTTTTAGTGGGAATGGTAAACCATGATATTTTGTCTGTATCTACTACACGCGAAACATATGAAATTAATTAAGACGTTTTTATTTTCAACGTACCGATCAAACAATTAATGCGATAAGAATCATAGGAACTGATTTGAGTTCGTTGTGAAGTCTTCTTTAGACCAACTTTCTTACATTTTTTTTAAGTTTTGAAGTAAACATACTCAATAATTAACTTTTGTTGATTTTTATATTTCCAATTTATTATGTAATTCTATTTTATAAAATTTTAGGGGACAAAATCAAAGAAGTGGGAAAGAACACTTTAAGACAAAGTCAAATCAGTTTCAAACATCTTATTTCATTAATTAAACGATCGATATGATGGAAATAGAAAACGTCTAAATTCCTATGTTGCGCGTGTGATAGACAGAAACAAAAAATCATGGCTTACATTCCCTTAAGATGTATATATTGTATAAAATAACATTTAAATAAATCAGTATAAGTACCGAAAGGACACGTCATGTTCAACAGTTTACAAAAGTAACTTGGTTACTTTATCGAATTCATATCGATAAATACCTACAGTTTTATGAAAATGGGGCACATACTATAGGTATAAATACCAATAAAAAATTATTTAATATATCGCAAGTGAGGAATTTTTTTCGAAACATCTAATGTTATTTGTTTAGATGCTTAAAACTTATTATTCATATAAAAATATAATTATATGAACAATATTAAATAAAATTATTTCGTTCCTAACACATCTGGAGCGATGAGAGTAATATTTGAACCATTAAATACAAAAACGGCACATTATTATAATATTTCCTGGTGAACTTGGAAACTAGAACGTGAAAACACACATATTATACACTATCAATTTAAAGATACATGTACCGTCGTACCGACGTTAATATTGTAGATGTTGTCACAAATTATATCATCTGAATTATTTACAATAAAATACACCACACGATATCACTCCTTTATATATATATATGTGTGTGTGTGTGTGTGTGTATAAAATAAAAAAACAAATATACAATACATTTTTTTTTTAATTATATATATTTCCTATAAAACAAACGTTTTATTCCATAACATAATGTTTTTCTGTTCTCATAATATTATTTTGCAATCATATTATTTTAAAATTCTTATAATATACGGCTGAACGTAACAAATGTTTTACAAAACTAATAATTAACCAACAGTTTTTATATTTTATTATTTATAATACTTAATACAATCATATAGAATTATTTTTACAATTGACTACATTGGTTGTTTATATTTATAATTATAATATATACCGTATAATAACATTATTAATAGAGGTAAGTATGACCTTAATAATTTTGTTATAAACTAATTAATCGTTATCGTTTCTATGTTTTTCATTATCATTATATTATTCAAACGACCGCTATGGAGTAGTTAGTCCTTGGTCTCTACTCAAGTGGTGTAAAAATACCTTAAAATTTTCATCTACAGAGCACTCAATTAATTGTATATAAACTCATAAGTAATAATTATTATACGTACCTAACAAAGCTATAAAATACTTTTGAATTGTTTTCATAATATGAACAGAAATAGTTTATAGAGTAGAAAATTAATTAATATTATATGTATTTTTATGGCTATGTACATAATTATAAGTAATAAGGATGGTCTTCTCAATATGAAAAACTTTGTACCACATTTGTGAGTATACGTCATGATGTTAATTGAAATTTGTTAAATTTAATTCACATATTTGTCACCCATCATTTTTTTTTGCACAATATCATTCATTTTTTTGGGATATTTTATTTCAGTTTTTTCACATAAAAATAATAATATGTACATAATGTATACTCATTGATTATTTTCATTTTTAAAAAACGTATACAACATAAAAACATATTGTGTATTTGATCAACAATGAAATATAATAGAAATCAAACAATTTTATAAAGATTATGAAATTGAAAATTTATTACTTTTGCCCTAGTTGCAGGTTACACTTATGTATATATTTATATATATAAATATACATAAATATATATAAAACATAAACAACATACAGGATCAAAAAAACAACAAATATCTGATTCAATTCCAATTGAGATTCAAAAAACAATGACTAATATTGAAAAAAAAAATGATGGGTTCAATTTTGACAAGCAGCCTGATAGAATCATATGTCATAATTAATAATTTCTTTGAGATATCCGTAATTTTTATATAATTTAAAAATAATATTAAATAATAATTTTTTTTCCAAAATATTAGACCTACAATTTAATATTATTAACATCTTATTTTCTTATCTAAATCTATGACTTTATACAATATATATTGAGCACTTTTCTAATAATATTGACTTAAGTAAAAGTTTAATTGGCACAAAAAACAAATAAAAATTTACACTGAAGGGCATGAAATAAGATTTGAAAATAAATTGCTCAATTAAATTTTATAATATTGTGTAGGCCGTAAGTACAAGGTTTTGTTTATATACTACAATATATGTTTTGGACGGAACTACCTAAGAATAAAGCTAACATGTATTACATACATATATATATTCATATCAATAATTCATACATATATAATATATAATATTTTTTGCAACCATGTTTACCTAAACCAGTCAAATTATAAAAATTAACAATATTAATTTAATTTTAAATGATTACAATATTTGCATATTATATATTTATAATATTCAAATACATTAAATTTCACAATAAATGTAGCATATTTTATAAATTTTAATACTAACAGGAACAATAATTTGTAAACACTTTCCAATTTTTAGGCTCAAGAATGAACGTTTAAAGGCCTTATAATATTATTCGTATTTTATTTATTTATTAATTAATTATTTATAATTTTTTTTATTTTTGTGTCTATAATGCTTAAATGAAAATAAACAATAACATTATATCTTAAACGAAATGAAACTAAATTATGTAACTTTACAACATTATAATCTTAACAATCGAATCAATAAAATCATTGAAACAATGAAAACTAAAAATCACCATTCGTGATAGAATCACCCATACTAGACCATTTCTGTATACATTCTGATAAACTATGGTGAAAAAAAAAAAACATTGCTTTCGTATTGAATATTATATTTATTTGATTATAATACGTCACAACGTTTGTATGATTATTATTATATGTAATCGAAACCGGAGGAAAATAAATGTTACTTTTGAAAGAAAAACAGATGTAATATCATACGGAGTCAAATTCATAAACTTAATTTACAAATGTAAAGTAACGTAAACAAAATACATCATTTATTCTGCTTTTGAGTCGTAACCATTGTCTGAAAGTGCGTATAAACGTATTGTTCATACGCGATTTCATGTTGTGCAAGCCGAAATGTATTGCGAATAGTGTGTAAATATACAGTACCTATATGGTCCGCATAGTTAATTTGTACTTGAAAATTCAACTGTTAAGATGACTACTATTTTTTTTGATATTCTATATAATTATTTATTTATTTATTTATTTCAATGCGAGTCCAATCATATTGTGTAAACGATCCGTGTAAAAACACTTCAAGAAAAAAGAGAAAACAAAAGTAAATATCTTATACAGCTTATTTTAATATCGTTTTAATCGATCAACATGTATACGAAACATAATCATAATGATGTAATAAAATAACCTATTCGTCATAATAGTAATAATAATAAAGTAATAAAATAGAAAAAACAACTAAACAATATACAAATAAACAAATACGCGAATTATCATAATAATATTCTCACTCTATACAACCTCAGACCTTGTGTCGAAGACATACTACAACCTAAATAAATATAGATGTGTAATATAATAAAAAACGTATCTCGTATTATAATAATTAATATATATCGTTTAAAATTACGATTTCATATATAATAATATTATCATTACCGTAACAATGGTGTTTCGACGTTCTGTATCACACATGCAAAACACTGTGATCGCACATGTTTGTTATTATAATATAATAAATGTAACAACAATAATATTAATACAAATATCTATAATATTATTATTGTTAATATTCCGTTATTGGTCCCGGTCTGTGTAAAACCACCCATGAGCGCCAACTAATTTGGAAGTGAATTTATAAGTTTGACGTATCCAAATGTATGTGTGAAATTGAGAAAGCGAGAGCAAGAGAGTCTATCTATATCAGAGAGTGATCACTAAACCTATTATTAATAGTGATTTTTCCAAAAATCCGAAATGCCAGATTTTAGATTTTGGCTTTCAATGTTTTTATGGTTTTAGTATTTTGTTGATTTTATTAGTGAATTTAAAATAAAAATCTAGTTGTAACTAGTTTTTGAATTGAATAAACTTTAAACATATCGTATGTACTAATTTAATTAAAATAAAACTTGTTATTATGAATTTATTAAAAGTTATACATAAAATAATCCTAATAATACATTTTTAAAATCTGAAATCTGGACTTAAGAAAATTCAAAATAGAAAATGAAGAATCTAAATTTTAAGTTTCAGTTTCCAAAAATTCGAATTTCCAAACTTCGGCAATTCCTATTTTTTCCCATCACTATATAAATAATCAATGCGGATACGGACGAAGCTATGCGTCATATTGTTTATTAATCTTTAAAAATATTGCACCAGCTAAACAATATTGTATTCCTACCGTGTATACCTATTTGCGTAGACGTTTTACATAATATTATGTAAATGGAAAATTCGCTCCGACCAACTGGATAGGCGTGGTTGTACGTATATATTATATAATTGGATTAAGATTGATGGACTGTGTTTTATAATGGGTGTGATAAAAGTGTACCTCACATCAAGGATAGCTATTCAGTGCTAATTCTTAGAATAAGTCCCCCCAACCCTCCGGCAACATTCGTTATCATACTGAATATTCCGCCCGTACGTGTACGACTACGAGTGTTGACGTTTAAAATTACCTATGGATAGATGATTGTATGTACGTATAAGTATGTTTATGTTTATAGCACTCTCCGACCTATAGGCTCTCTATGGTGTTCATTGTCTAACATTACGGTTAACATTGTGTCTTTGGTATTTTCTCCAAACAATTATGGTAAGATAGGGTTAACAATCCGCGTACAATATTATAGCAGTAGTAACAATAGTAGCAGAAGTACTGGTAGTAATATTGGTGGTGTAGCAGCAGAACAGCATCAGCAGTAGAACTTATGGTAGTGGTTTTCGGTGTAATCGTATATCGAGAGAATCGAGGACCTTGTCACGGGGATGGTGTCAAAAGTGCCCTCCGCTCGGCACCCGGTCGATCCCACGTACATAATATTAATATCTACATTCGTATTTGGGCGGCGGCCAGCAGGAGTCTCGTCTTCTTCTTCTTCGTCATCATTTTCCATCGCACGCGTAAACACGTATAACATGTATTATATAACATCGATATTTTACATCGATGTTTTAACAACATAATATAATAAAATACAATGTGAAGACCGCGCACGAGCCGTTTCGCGTTGCTGCGCGCGCGTGTCCGGCGGACGGGTTGTATTTAACGGGCATTTATAAAGATTATTCCGTTTTTAATAGTAGATTTACATAATCATATGGTAAAAATAATAATGTATAAATCGTATTTTCAGTGGTTTTTTTCTTTCTTTCTTTTTTTTTTTTCACCGGCGAAAACCTTTTCGCTTCCCGAGTACAATACATATTCCGTATGATCGCAACCCGCGGTGGTGCGTAAATATATAGGTATCATGTGATAATACATTAATAATTGTCATAACATAATATATAATATATGTATTCATATAATATTTCGACCAACATTGGTACTGTATGTCGTGAACAATAATACCTAACAATAATAATAATAATAATAATAATAATAATATATTGTTCAATCGCGTAATATTATATCATATTATTATGATTCGTATCAATATTGTACTACATTAATAATAATAATTGATGCGTAACATTGTACAATAATCCCGGTACTATCGCACGTGTATAGTGGTACACGAGTGGATAACCGCGGTCGTGGTTTGCGCGGTTCACACGACGACGGCCGCCACCGGGATGCACGTGAGCAGCAGCTGCACCACCGCCAGCACCAGTGACGGGACGGACAACGGACGGGGCGCGGACGAGTCGGTCGCCCCGAAGTCCATGCACTCGGACTCCTCGACCGCCAGCGGCACATTTTCCACGCACAGCGGCCGCTGGTCCGCGTCGTCGTCGCCACCGCCGTCGCCCCGGTCGCACGCCGACGAGTTGCGCACGCACAGGCCGTGCTCGGTGCAGTGCTCGTAGCAGCAGTCCTCCGGGGCGTTGGTCGACGACATTTGGTACCCGATGTCCGGATCTGCGAACGAAAACAAAAACGGTCCGTCAAATCGGCGGCTTCAACGCACGGGCGAAAACAATAATTATATTGCATTATTGTTGTAATAACGTTTTCACAGGATATAGGCCATTACAATGGATGTGTTAAATTTCAATGCAATGATAGGTATCATTGTATATGAATAACCATTCTGAACGGAGATGATATTATTATGTTGGTCTAGAATATAAGTATATTATATAATATATTATGTCAATATTTCATTTTCAAACGCTTTTAAAAAAAAAAAAAAAAAAATATGGCCTATGATTTTGAATATTTTTTATATGACAGTGAGAAAAACTTCTGTGAAATCTTTTATTAAGTTTTCAAGTATATTGTACTAGCCAAATCTTTTTTTATTATTGATTATAAAAAAAAAAAATTTAAAAAATCGAATATTTCAAATAACTATAAATAAAATATATTATAATATAAAATAAAATTTTGAAAAAAATATGATTTAAAGGAAATGCCAATTTCAGCTAGAAAAAATTTAAAGTTTCTGCTACTTATACTTTTTGAATAATAGAAATCATTTTAAATCGTCTGAGGATAAATCGTTATTTTATACAATTTTGAAAAAATTTAAATTTCAAACGGTCATAAAACATTTTTCTTAAAGTCTGGTTGAACTTTTTTATAGTTTTTTGAAGAATATGTTATGGATAACTTAGTGTTAAAATTTTGAACCTGAAGATAAACAAAAAAAAAATTTTGTAGCTATACTTATAATCACCCATATATTAAATTTTCAAAAGTTTTCAGACAACCAAATTTGTTTTATCGGTATTTAATTCAAAAAAGAAAAAAAAAAAATTAGAAAAATTTAAAATTGAAATTTTCTTTAAAAATGTCAAACTATATCAAAATACTTTGAAAACTTAACCATGTACAGAAAACGCCAATATAAACATTTGGTGAAAATTTCAAGTGTGTTTGCAGTTTTTCGTTTTTGAGTTAAATTTATACTAAAATCTATACAAATACAAAATTACATTTTATTCCTAACATGAGAGATAATACGTATGTAGGTGAAATTATGGAGAGGAGGGGGAATTTAAACCTATAACTGATCTCCTTCGGGTGTACTCTTGACCATTTCAAGTTTGGGTCCGGCGCTCCAGATCATGATTCGATGTGCAAGAAAAATGTTGGGGTAGGTATATGGATCGAATTTGCAAAGGTTTCTCAAACTAATACTCAATGGTTATAATATTATCATACTCACTTAACTGTATTTCAAATGAAAAAAAATTAGTAGGATCAGATATTATTTGTGCATTTATATACCACTGACACGCGGATGTGTATGTGTAAACATGCAAATTACTGTTGTGCGAAGTATACGTCTTAGACAGATATTATTGTTGAAAACGAAGCCCGGTCATGACCAATTTGACACGTTGTGTCATAAGAAAATGCAGCATCGCGAGGAATGTCGAAGGTGTTTGCAATGGGGAGAATAATATAGCCAGAATAGGGGAGTAGGCAAGAGTTTAAAATCGAATAACTGAAACATCGTGTCTTCAACCCGGTAAAGTGGTACTATAGAAGCCACGTGCACGGATAATCATCCACGCGTACAATCGGTACTGTATAGACACTTGAACTCCACGGGGGATGCATAACGCAAAAAAAAAACAAGACATACTCGTTGAAATATTCGGTACACGGAGTGCAGTTTTAGTGCTCAGAATGCGATGGAATCAAGCACGTACAACAAGAATTCATTACTCGTATGCAGTACGTTCAAAATATTATATTCATTATAATATTTTACCCGTATACCATTCAAAAGAAGAGGCCTTGGAAACTTCGGAAATTTCGCACAACTAAGTACCTATATAAATTGGTCAAAATCATTTTTTTAACAGTTCGATAAAATCTATGATATTGTTTTTAAAGTCAAAAGAAATTACAATGCCAATGAGTTGCTCGGAATAAATACAATAAGTTACCAAAAATGTATCGACCTATCTGTTATTTTTATTTTAATTAAAAATGACAAAGTGTTTAACTGTTTTTAATAACCAAAATCGTGTCGACCTTTCAACCAAAATGGTGCCGCAGCATCAAATGATACTTATTATAATTATGTACAGTACACAATTTTAACTACAATTTTAAAACGAAAATAATCTAGTTATTGAGTCGAGTGGATTTTGAGAAAAATATCAACGTTTCATAAGAACAACGATGTTTTTGTATTGTTACACGGTCAACTATTTTTTTAAAAGACTTGGTTGGCATTTCGCATAATACGTGCCTGACACAAAAAGCCTTTCGTATTCAGACGAAACAAAGAAAGGCGGGAAACACGTATTTGTAAGACTTTTTTTTCTCTCTTTGTTCACATTTTTTTTTCTACAAAACGATATATTCATAAAAAAAAAACAAGAAAAAAAAATAGAAACGGAACAACCGTGTAGACTTTACATATTTAATGAAGTAAATCGTTTTGACATTTCTTAGTAACGGTAAAACGTTGGAATTTAGTTTATTAAAATGAATCGTTTTGTTAAATAAGATGTAGAATCTGTTTAGGTCTCATTTTCTCAATGTAATGATTATATGTAATATAAATTGATATTTTAACAAGAAATTTATTGAATACCTATCAAATATATTGAACATATTATAATAATCTGTAACTTCTTCTATTATCTACAGTTTTTAAGTACGTATGCTCAATTAAAGGAAGATTTGAAATTATTTATTTTGAAACTTTTGAAAAAAAATTTATACGAAGCATTGAAATTATACATGTTTTGTAAAATTTCCTTTTGAGTGAAAAATTAAAATAACTATAATGTTCAAAATTTGTAATATTCAATTAGGTTGATTAAAAATTAAATTCAAAATGTCATAATAATAACATAGTGTGTACTATTAAGTACCATATTTTTTACAAAAATGTATTATAAAATTATTAGTCAAGTGTTAAATGGACATTTTATAGGATTAAAACAAATACAGCCTTTAAATAATGATTAAATCTTATCCATTGGATTGGAAATCAGCAGCAATTTATAATCCTGTGTACCAAAATGCAAAAATTTTATTATTCAGTGAAATATTTATGAGCATTATCATTTATAATATAAGTATACATACCATATTTTTTATTTATAAAACCCATATTATAGTCGTCTAGTCTTTATAAACATTTTAAAAGTGACAACACTTTAGTATTCTAAACTCAGTTTTTTTCAATTGCAATAATTTATTTTAATTTTTAATTTAAAATATTATACAGTTTATTGTCTTGTGCCAAAATGACAACATAATAAGTGCCCAAACAATCTCAGTAATTGGTCTGCTTTTTTTTACATGAATTCATAATTGGTGATCTGCAATATTATTTTGTAAATTATAAACGAATATTATAAATCAAAAAACTGTTATAAACTTCATTGGCTACTTATATAATACGATTAAAAATAAATTTATAACTTCTTTGAACTTCAGTGTAAAATAAAACATGGTTTTAAAACCTAATTTCATAAGTAAAGGTACTATAAGATAACAATAAATGATTATTTTAATTTTGTAACTGCGTATTACATTAATTATGTTTATTATATTATATTATATATATTATACTTACTATAGTCTTAAACTTCATTATAAATTTGAGTTAATGAACAATAAAGTAATAAGATTTATGAAAATAAATTCAGTTACTTTACTATATTATTGAAACATTTTTTTTTTTTTAGTTTCAGATAAAATTGTTATTAAATTTGTTAGTGCATAATGTATTAAAACAATCGATCAACAATTATTGAAAGTTTCAGTATGTAGCTTAATATTTTACTTGAAATCTGTGACAAGCTCAAAATAACATCTTAAATAATTATAATTAACATATACCTATATATGTGTAATAAGAACTAAAAAATTAAATTTAGGAATTTGATGTAGCTTGTGGTTTTTCGAAGTAATAATATTATCATTGTGAAATTGATTTTAAATACATTTTAAAACTAGGTGTTTGTTTAGTGTATTAATAAAATAAAGTTATAATAATTTATTTATTCACATGATATATTTTAACAATGATGTATGTTGGTAAGGTTTTTTTTTAAGGTAACATTTTTCTATTTTATGCAATTTACATTGGCATCGAAGTACGTAGGTACTGATAATTAAATAATTTATTATAACAAGTGAATGCCTTTTGAAAAAAAAAGATTGTGTGCGGAAACAATAACCTTAAGTTAGCATAGTAAACATAATTATTATTATATAACGTCTTGAAAACTGTGTTTAAAATGACGATAAGAGACTGCTTTAACAGCATTTGAATAATACGTCTGCAAAAGTAAGGAGGAATAACAATGGTGCGAGAATAACAATTAACTCAATTCAAAAGATTGGTGGAAAACGTATACAGAGGAAACTTATACATCGACGTACGCGTTGTCGATGAAAGAGGGCGAGTACGTTAATAATGTATTTTAGCGTGCGTTTAGAATGTTATATGATATAGTCTACATAAAAACAATAATAATAATAATAATAATAATATTAATAATAACAATAGTTATTATAATTTATTATTATTATTGCAACTAACTATAAATCATTTTCTGTGCGTGATTAATAAGACCGGGAATACTGATTTCGTTTCTATGAAATTTTATAGCGAATGCGGGGTTAGTACCTATATATAGTAGAATACTCGCACGGTGTCTGCGGAAACAGCGGACAGGAAGAGTAAAACAAAACGACGAAAAATGCAAACCACGTCTTCGACGTTTCCGAACAAACTGTCCAGGATCGAAATTGGGGTGGAAGGGGAGGGGTAGAAGCATTTACTACTAGATCGGTCGGCCGTGGCCGAGGTGGACAAATATAATAATAATTATAATAATAATAATAATAATAATAATAATAATAATAATAATAATAATAATAATAATAATTGTGTGGTAGTTGTGGAAATGATGTTGCAATTGTATAATAGTCATGGAAATTATAAGTAATTATTGTTACATTAATAAAATAAATAAAAAATAAAAAATGATTATTGCTATAGTAGCGGAGGCTGTGGCGTAATACAAACCGCGGTGATTATAATATAATAGCGATGAAATAATTAATAATATATACCTTCTCGTTATTGTAATACGAATACTGCTATACAGCTATTAATAATATTGAATATTATTGAAACAGCAATTCGGAAACCTAACGAGAAGACGCGCGTGCGCATGTTTATATGCATGTTCGTACGAAATAGTGCGATCTGAGTGCCTGAGTTATCCTGCGCCTCCTCCCCCCCACTCACCGTTTCGTTATTCCATTCGACAAGCTTACACGTTCGGCCGCTGATTGGTGGTGGGAAAGGGCCCCCTAGCAACAACGATCGGCGGCGGCGTCGGCGGCGGTAGTGGTGTGGCGGCAGCGGCAACGGCGTAAATGCCAGGAAAGAAGGCGTCACACGCACCACGTACACACACACACACACACACACACACACACACACACACACACACACACACACACACACACACACACACACACACACACACACCAACACCCACACATCCACGCACACGCACATCCTATTTATTTTTTTTTTTTTTTTGCGTCTAGCAGTAGTCCCACACTAGCAGGCAAGGATGGTTTTATCACTCACCATGGAAGGAGGGGACGAATTGAGGTTTACATGGTAAAATTGAACTAATTATTATTAATGCTTGGTTTCATTATTAATACTTAATTGTATACACACACATTATACATAGATTATAGGTATTCATAAAAGTATTCGTAAAAATAAGCAGTTTATTTTCTTAAAAAAAGATTATTTTTTTTATGATTAGTTCCATGGTTTTTTTTTTTTTTTTTTACTTTTGAAAATCTTTCTATATTATTTATAGATATTTTATTAAATCGTATAAAACAGATTTTTACTATCCTAAATTAATCGTGGATCACTAAAAATTAACTACAATTGATATTTTCTTTCACTCTTTGTACCTCTGTTACCGAACACTTGTAAATTTGTTCTTACTATAACATTGAATTGGTACACCTATTTATTAAATTTTATAACATTGTATAATTTTAAATATAGGTAGGATTATTTAAACATAGTATTGTATATCAAAATAATTGTTGGTTGAACATATTTGCCTGTTTTATGAATAAACAAGTTTGGTTACAAAGAGAGGTGGGGATAATTGTTTTCTTTCCCTCTTAAATCCATGACTGCTAGCAAGACTGTCGGCTGGAGCAATAAATTATGATAACGGTGACGGTGAGTAATGCCTATGGTTTTCATATTAATAACTGGCAGCCAAAAATATATTTTAATTTGGACGCAACATTATAGCAATAGGTAAAAATCTGCAGTATATTATAAATTTTGAATTCGAGTGTTATAGACCGTGGATGGACACGTTTTAGTTGTATCGTAAAATAACCTTTTATTTTATTTCACCATATGTGTGATTTATTTTATTAGTCGATTTAATTCGTTTTCCCCTCTCGCACGTCTCTACAGTCAATTACCAACTGCCGCAGCAGTCATTGGCGACGAACGACGTTTGGCTCACCTTAAACACTCAGTTTTCGTCATAATCGAATAGTGGCAAGCCCCACGTGTAGAGAACACGTGTTCGTTTTGAATAACTTCTGCCACCTATTTACGTGCGAAAAACAGTCGACTAGATATCCATGTGGATTTTTGTTGACCACAGCTTTCGTTAGCTGCTTCGGACACAATGTCGAAAAGCGTGGTGTGAAGTATTTACCTATGGCAACAGCAAAGAAACCATAGCGATGGTCTGTTTATGGCACGGCCCCCAAAATCATGCGCTCTAGGCGCAACGCACATTGTGTGGGGCAGTGCTTCTCAACCTTTTTTGTTATAGGGCCCCCAAATTTAATGTAAAACTGTCAAATGCCCCCCTCAATCAAAATCATTAATTATTTTAATATATTTACTATTTTAAATATTATTGATAATGATTAATCATATGGTCGGTTATAATAATATAATATATACGTTATAATGTTATATTTATATAATAACTAAATAATCAGAAATATTTGAAATCAAACACATATTTTAAGGCCCCCCCCCCAGTCATATAGCCACGGCCCCCAGGTTGAGAAGCACTGGTGTAGGGGTGTAAAAAGGTATGACGATATTTGAATAATTGATGAAATCTTATGATGCGATGACACAAAAGTGATATGAACCAAACACGGTACTAACGCAGAATTGGGCTCGTACAAAGGACTGCGAACATAAAACAGTTGAAATCGTTTCCACGACATATTTATTATGTGTACGCGTGTGTAGGTTTCAGATGTGCAGAAGCTAGTTTATTTAATTATTAAATAACCACTTCGGATCGCGGCCCGGGCCCACGGACGGTTAGCCGAAGATTTATCAGCGTCGCGGTGCGGGGAAAAACAAATGAAAATGTTATGGTGCCCTGGAACACGGGCAAAGAACGATTAAACGACAAGGACGATGGAGGAATGGCGAGTGATTAGGGCAGGGCAGTCGTTCGTTTACCTATGCACGTGAACGCGGCTTCACCAGCGTACGGGTTGGCGTCGTCGGCCACCGGAAGCAACCACGGACACTTTTGTTCGGCCTCCAGGCAAACGGACTGGCAAGCGTTCACCCTGTAACGGCGTCCCTGTTCCTCCGTCGACCGCGTCCAGTGCGGCAATACCGCCGCGCACGCCCACAGCGCATAAGCGTCCTGCAACATACAATCAATTTTTATTACTTACGTTTTTTCACGATTTTTGGTTTTTCGTATTTGTATTTTTATTCATTTATTGTTTAAGGCGAGTATACGCTGCAGTTCAATAATATTATATATTCCTTTATCTCTCTGTTTTCATTCTTTTCCCGCCCGTAATACGCGTATTATATCACCGCCGCACGTGCGCGCTGTGTGCAAATGCTCGAAAGTCGGCTCATTGTTTTGGGGGTGTTTTTTTTTTTAAAAAAACATATTTATAGCTATTGCTTTTTCCGCTCTATCCAACTATACGCCGTAATGCGGAGATAACACTTTGCCGCGGATTAAATATTTAAATCACCCACAGACCTACACAGTGATACGGGTGACAATTTAATTTATCTGAAATCACATCATCGTTGTTGAGACACCGGGAACGCGTTATCCTTAAAATAGCTATTATTTACGTAGGTACCTAACCTTTGGCAAGGACAGGCGTGATTTTCATGCAATGTATTAAACTTACTCTACGACTTTACGATTTGTACCACTTTTTATATGATACGCGTATGGACTGCGAACTTAAAGTGAAAATACGATTTTCCCTACTGAACATTTTTTTTATTTATTTATTTTTTTTTTTTTTTTTTTTTTTTTTTATATTGCGGCATAGCGTTTTTAAAATACATATATAAAATGTACAAAGAGAAATCGGATGATACATTTTATATACATATATGGTATATATATACATGTTTTTCATTTTACTTCCCTTCATTTTATTTGGATCGAGATGTTTCCTCGGAGGGTCACCCATCCACAACATGTTTAATGTTTGTCGGTTTATGTTAATATTTTAAAATCTGCCCATCAATCATCGTCATGGAAATCTTGGCAGCTATTACAAACGGAGCAATGTCCGAACAGGAAGAGAGCTGCAGGGGTTTTTATTTAGTAAAATATATATGTAGCAATATAAAATACTTGTAGTTATATTATTGTAATATTATAATGTGCATGTCCTTATAATTTCAAATTCATTTTCACCGGATCTATTTTTCTTTCCACTGTAGTATTTCATTGCTTGGGCACACGTACACACCCTTGTCATTATAATGGTAATGTATAACTTGCAATAATAATAAATTTTATTGCGAAATAAATTTATTACATAACCAATTTATTTTATTTAAATAAATATAAATAAATTTAATAAATGTATTGATGTAGAATGTATCGACGAACGAACTTAAATAAAATAAAAAATGAATTTCAACAATTTACAAGCATTAATTGATGATAATATCACGTATAATCGATTCATTCATAATTATTCATTTGATGTAATGAAATATAAATAACAAAAAATGTCCTGTGGTATACATTATTTTTTATTATGTTTATAAATACCTAATTATAGGTATTAGCGAGAAACATATAGAGAACACTATAAAGTAAATTTTATGTTGCAAAAAGAAGATAAGATGAATAAATTAAATTAAAAAAAGATTTTTTAGGTATTAGGTTAAAAAAAGATATTATATTAAATGAGATTTTTATTTTTATTTTTGGTTGATATTCTTTGAATAAAGCTATGTATATATTTCAACATTTAATTACAAATAACAAACCAGTTTTTGTAAGATGTGATATATTTGGTGTTTGTTAAAAATTAAATTGAAATATTGTATTCTGTATAATATTTTATAAATATTACATAACTACAATTATTCTTCAATAACATTGAGTAATTTAAATAACGTATCAATATACGAGGTAATAACAATATTTATTTGAAAGTAGAATAAAGTCTTTTGTGAAAAATAGTATTTTAATAAGTATAGTAACAAGGTATAATAAAGTATAATAACGACAGTATAACTAAGGCAATTTAATCAATCAGATAACAGATTTCGGTATAAAATGAATGAAAATAATACGAAACATAATAAAACTGTTATTATTATTACAATTTTAAATACAGAATTTGGAAATCTAAGTAAAAATAATTGGTAGTTAAATAAATATTATATTAGGTAAATGTTATATCAGATAAAATATTGTACTTTAGTCGATCGGTATTATATATGATATGAAGAAAATGAAGTGTAGAAAATACACCCCAGAAGATTTGAGGATTGTTTTGTCACTCTTACTTTACATAATATAGGTTTATAATACATGTAACTGTGATGAGAAAATTCATGATAACAAGAGAAAAGGAGTTTATAGTGTCATTTGCAGATGACATAAAACCAAGTGTTTACTGAAGGGAATAATCTGCTTTTCGAACAATAAATCAGTGATTCTGAAACAGAGTAAACACTTTTAGTAAGTCGAATAGGCAACAATATATTTATCGAAAGATATGGTACGTATTATAATAAATGTACAGAGATCGGAGATTTTCAAATTCAAAATGGGCGTGTACACCTTACTGATCCACCAAAAGCGAAATATTTTACTAAACCAATGTCAACGTTATATTATTATAATAATATCAAAACGATTAAAATAATAGTACACAATATAATAATATCGTTGTGAAAACTTTTCTCTGTCTAAATAATATCAACAAAACATATTAACATTGATGTCTTTTTCAGATACTCACGTGAGTTCATTATTGCAGCAAGAAATTGTGAGACGATTTCTTACCGATTAAACTTCTTCAATTAAAACTTGATATTTTATATTTATTCCATTCTTTTTCTTCCTCTTTCCTTGCTCTCTTTTATTTTATTTTTCCTTCCCTCTTTTTCTCTACTCTTCGTCTCATCTATCAGTGATATTATATATACGTATAAATTATCCCTTCCTCTTGCCTTCCAGATAGGTTTGCTTGCCACTCGGGGATCACGGAGACCGGAAAATAACACTGGAAGGTACATGCTAAAGTGGGCTTACGACTACAGACTTTTATAGTCTGACAAAGGCGTGACGGGTGTCGATCAGAGTTCAAGAGGTCGGCGTTCGTTTTATCTTTACCTTTTTTCTCTCTCTTTTCCATCTTTCTTTCTCTGTCTCTTTCTCTCTCTCTCTCTCTCTCTCTCTCTCTCTCTCTATCCCTCACTCTTTAGCTCTTTACTTTTCTTCATTTCATTCTCCATCTGCCTATTCACCTATCTTTCTCTCTCTGTATCATGCTTACTTGACTTCTTCTATCCCATCGCTTTTTTCTAAGTTCTGTACACAATGGCAAATAGTCTGTGAATTTTACTCGGATATCAAACTCTTGCATCTCTTCCATTCTTTCTTTATTCATCTACAAAAGAGGGATTTAAAGTTTTTATACTAAATTTTCATGCTAAAAACTATCCACCAGTTTTTAGGTATGTCTATAACATTTTCATGTATTTTGGTATTAAAATTGTGGTATATTGATTATATTATACAAGTATGTACATAATAAAATGTTGTATTTAGAAAAAAAAATGTATTTCAATTATAAAAATTACATAATAAAGGGAATAATCTATATGTTTTATTAAAAGATTTATTCTTTTTATTATTATTATTTTTATTTTTTCATATTTCGGAGTTTACTTATTTAATTTAAAAATTTTTTCAACAGATTTTCTAACAAATAACCATGAAACTAAGAGACAAAACCAAGAAAATTTAAACCGTTTGTTATTTTTTTATATTTATATGTGTAAAAAAGAAAACAACACAATGCATAACTCAAGTTCATTAAAATGTAAAAATCTACAGCTTTTGTATATTACATAGCGAAATTCACCGATAAATATATGATGACATGGTATATAATACTGTAAAATGACACATTTTCCCGGAAGGAGATCACAACTAATATACGTCATACTACGAGATGCATGGTCAATGAGAAAGTCTGTAGAGTACAACGATGAGAAAAATACTGACAGGGGTGGCTCCAAGGGGCCGCGCCCCCAAACCTGTATTTTTTGTAAAAAAAATTGTATGTTGTCAAAAATAAACTTAAATATCAACTATATTATACTTATAATAAGGTCAAATAGATCATATTTATAGATATTTTTTTTCAAAACTAAAAAAAACACTGTTTGAAGCTGTTATAAAACTTGTTTTTTTGTTATAAAGTTTTCTAAATATTATGACTTACACCTCCCCTCAAACCTAGTCTCTAGAGCTGCCCCTAATTATAGATGTATCTGATCCCACAGGTCACTCCATCTCACACACTCAAACCGATCACTCATCGCAATATCAGCTTCGGATTTAAGGACCTCTAGGGACATTTGACCTGTTTGACTACCAGTCAACAACGATCACCACCTATGAAAACCATCCTTTTCCCAGGATTTAATTATTTATGATATACATTATTTATCATATAATCATTGAATATTATAGTTCAAAGTTATTATTTTAAGACTGTTTTTTTATTGCTGTTTTTAAAATGAAAGAATTTTCTCACATTTAAAAAAACGATAAAAATAAGTTTGCTGATGATTTACCTAGTTATTGTACATGATCATATAATTATTTATAAAAATTACGCTTGAATCTTAAACAACTCAACGAATTTTAAATTATCCTTGACCTTTAGGTATTTAATAAACTATAAAAGACTAATAACGACTGTTATAGCTCTGTGAATGTTCAAGATAGTATGACCGATGAACTTTATGAGACACATAAAAAATTTAACATTTTTCTCTCGTGATATAACCATATTTGGTAAACTAATAATAATGACTATCATTGTAATATTTATGTTCAATGTTTATTAACGTAATTGCAAAAGTGTGTTTTCGTAAAACTTATAGATGACAACGGAATTAAATATTATAAATACAATTTAAGTATTTATGTATACAATAATTCAAGAAATACGATAATATAATATTATTATAATGGTTATACGATGTCCGAAATGTTGACTTTCATAAAGCAACTTATAAATAACGACCACAAAAGTCTTTTTTTTTTTTGCACTCTGCGATCACGCAATAGTAAAATAATATAGTATAGGTAGGTATATTTTATGATCTTGGTTTAAAATGGCACGAACCTAAAAAAGGAAATATAAATGACTTGTGTAATCAATGTTTTATATTTTAAAGCAATAGCCACACAATATATTTTTTTACTCTGTTATTGAATATATTGTTCTATATAATTGCAAAATAATAATAATAGTAACAATATTTTCAACAAAACATTTTACCAATTTTTAGTAATTTCACATAATTTTCTTGATAACTCTAATAAATCTCGATCAGTGTAACGAAAATTTCTACAAGTATTATTTTGTTACCAGAAAATATCATTGCGGAAGAGAAAATAATATTATTATTAATCATGATTATAATAGATAACTTTACACTTCGGTCGGAATCATAAAAGTTAGTTAACTATTATATTTTTTTTCTTGAGTATATTTTATAATGCAGAATTATTCTTTGAATTTTGCTTAATTTCTATGACATCTATTGCAAACAAATAGTTCGACTTTAAGTTCAAGACCCTAAATAACTAATACATCCCAGTTAATATAAAATAACTAATAACATTTTATCAAAATATTAAAAACATTTATCTTTTACAATTTTAAAAGTCGTATAGGTAACCTTTTTATTTTACATTAAATAATACTTTACGTTTTTTGGAAATTATTTTTAGATGCAGTCAAACTGTGAACAATTTTTCACGGTACATATCACATTGGATTGATTGGTTACGGATAACACTTAAAAAAAAAGAAAAAAAACTAATTGTAGTGAAACTTCAGAACTTTATTAGGAAATTTCAGAAAAATGAGATGGTAAGCATTGTTTAGTTTACCCAATTAAATTGGTATGTTTAAAATTGCGTTTAAATTTTTAAGTGACATTTTTTTCGTACCTGTAAGCAGAGTAAAAAAAATGTACTTAAAAATGAATAACCTCAGATATTTCATTGTTCTACTAATTAATATTTTTGGCAAATATCAAACCATTCAATTACGTTGAGGCATAATATATAACATGTTATGCAGTATTTAGGATTTTTTTTCAGTTCTAAAATCAATTAATTTTCGTGTTTGAATTTAAAATAAATATAATAAAATAAATATCAGTATTTCCTGTTGAGGTTAGCGAAGTGAAACAAGTGCCCAACACCTTCATTTTCTGTATCTCTTATTATCTATTTTTTTTTTTTTTTGATACTTTACATACAAAAAAGACTTGAAATTTTATTGCAAGGGTACTCATAAAGTAATAACATAGTTTGTAATAAAATTTCTTTGTCGGCATTTTTTTTTTCAACTGAAGTACGAATCGTGGTGAAATCCAATTCGTTTTATAACGGTATTTTAGAATTATTTTAATAAAATTTGTTATTTTAGTTTTGAAGAGTTTAAGTTATTGACTTGACATTTTTCCAACTAAATTGTAAAATATTAATTGTAAAAAACTAGCATGCACATTTTTATGATAACTTAAAAGACTAAAAGTAACAAATACCATAGTTGACCTAGTTTCACTCAAAATTTTCCAATAATTTATTATTTCTTTTAGATCCATTATAATATTATCACACTACCGAGTAGAATTAAAATTAAGTCAACGAGATGAGGAATGTAGTCTTCAATTCTATAGCTCAATATTTTTTTTTAATTATATTTACATTAACCTTTATTTCCTCACGGGTTTTGTACAGTTTCCTTATTAAATAAAATTTCAATTATTCTATTATTCAACTAAATTACTAACACATGTAATAATCAAAATTTAAAATAAACAAAACATAATGTACGTAATATCTGAAATGATGGCGTAGCAATAAAATGTACACGAAATGGTCACAAATCTGTAAAGTTTATTTTCAGTTTATTATAGTTTCGACGTGTTCTACATTTTTATTTTGATAATTATCTCCCTTTATTTGACTAAACAAATTGTGTTTTCATTCGGCGCATAACATAAAATTGTTTAGAATAAAATAATTAAATGCTTTTAAATTAAAATAATCAAAATATTTCTTACACTATCTTAGTTAAATAAATGCAAATTAAATAGCCATGTTGTATAAAAAAATAATAAAGACAGTTAACATATAAGCTGCATTTATAATGAAATTAAAAATCTTATTTTAAATAACGTATTAATTTATATTTATTTAATTTTAATTATTCTTAAATTAGTATTTAACATTTTAAACAATAAAGTGTAAGAAAATAAGTAATTATTGTTTAAATATAAAATTTTACTTGATATATTATAGAAACAACCATAGTCAATAATTATTGTTATATCGTAGTAATACCAAATTCTAAATATTTTTACAACAATTTACTTTTCAGAAATCTGTTTAATTAACTAAATGAAACAATAATTATAAATGCATAATCAAGTGAGGGTTAGATAAAGTTGAGTTGAGTGGTTTTTGTAAGTATACCATTATTGTACGTAAGCCGCTATGTCGCTATGATGTTTTCACTTGGACTTCTACATCATGCGATAGTTATTATTAAAAGGCATATATTTCGTTAAAAAGTATACATATAATTATTTAACTTTTTGTATCAATTAAGGTTTAAGCGATAAACATTATTTGTCTCAGGGTTTTGGTTAAAAATATTTAAAAAAAAAAATCCAAACTAACTATTAATCTTAAACTTTCTGTATTTTTTTCTTTAAAAGAACGTTATTATGTCGTTAAGAACGGCAAAAAGCGTATAAAAACATCAAAATTCTCCCTTCACTTTCCATACCAGAATAAAGGAGAGAAAACTGTGACATGAGGGTTGATGGATATTCAGCAAAAGGAAGAACCTCGTTGGGGTAAATTTACCCCAAATTTTGCTGACACGTACAGCATCTTCTAGAAGAAGACAGTCAACAACTACTAAAATGAGTAAAACCGATCAATGTTGAAACTCTTCGCTAATATTAAATAAACCTTAATTACATACACAATATTGCATGGAGCTAAAAAAAAATATTGTATAAAGAAAACTATTGGTTGGATTATGATATTTTTACAATTACCACGAGTAAAACCCTGTTTCCCATACCGGTACATAAACCCAACGCAAATGCAACGTTTACACATGATCACCAAAAATCTAAATTAATACCACATAATAAAAATCATAAAATCTAGTTCGTTATGATCAATTGCTAACCAAAAGATAAATTACCTCCAATGTAAGCCGATAAAATAAATTTGTTATTTTCTACGGGAATGAAATCATTTTAATTTTTTTTTTTTTTTTTTGTAATATATAATATTCTGTACTCAAATATGAGCAAAAAAAAAATAAAAAATATTCGTTTAAAAACAAATATCAGAGGAAAAAGTATAATTCAAACTACCTATTTATATTATGTAAATGTTAAACAAACGGTCCTCGTTTATTTTTAAACAATAAACATTATTTCGAATAAATAGAAACGTTTTTAATTGGTAGACTAACTTAATGTAGGTATTCCAAAAGTTACATAATGACACTATGGTCGGGAGTTTTATTCCCCAACTTGAGGCTGTACTTACATAATGCATACATATTTTTAGTACACCAAGTAAAACGTTTGTAGTATCAGACTCGGAAGGATCATTAAACAATGCATGATACATGAATGTATGAATTTTAAATAGATCGAACGAGGTTTGACGGTAAAATATCTATAATAGTGGAATGAAAAAGTTAATAATCAGAACTCTAGGTACCTATATAAAATTATTTATATTTTTTTTTTTTTTAATATTATTATTATTAATATATGAATTTTAATTTACCAAAATCGTCTATATTTGAGTTATGCGATATAGTATTCCTATTGTGTTCTAGTTTTTAAAACACATTAATCTTTTAATATAATTAATATTATATAACGAACACTTTCAATGTATACTATCTATGTTAATTTCATTTAACTGTGCATTGTGCACGTATAATTATTACAGATGTATTTGTCGTTAATATATGTGTAATTCAATCAAATAATATAAAATTAATTTATATTTATTTTTAATTAAGTTGTACAATATGAATAATGTTCTGCTAAATTTTACTTTCATAAATTTTAACTAGCAATAAAAAATTAACAAAATAATTAATTCAAATATTTATTTTTTATTTTGCTCAAAGCTTTTATTTTCACATAATATCATAGTAATATAATAACAAAAATGAAAAAGCAAAGTTCTACAACATAACAGTATTTTTTAAGAGAACATCTAAAATAACTAAGTATGAGAGCAAGAGTGAAATAAATTGTAATGAAAATCACAAATTGTTTAAAAAAGCCATATCGAAAATAATATTAACTTTCGTATAATATAATATATTTAAATGTCAATCAAGATGTTATAATTTTTAATTTAGGTTTATTATTATTATTTGGTACCACAGCTGTGGTAATTTTTTTTGGTAAATATGTGAATCTAATTACAAATGTTTATTCTCACATTACAATTATATATTAATATCTTATTTGATTTTTTTCAACTGTCCTGTCGACTTAAAACGTTCAGGCGAAAAATATATTCAACATTTTTTCTCCCAATATTTTATGTTTAGGAGTAAACGCGCTGAACAATATATCCAATAGATTTACAACTGCAACGATCGAAATTGAATTTAAAGTCTTAAACTTGGACGGATTCAAATATGAATCTGACCCGGATTACAATTACTTTTTCCTCTGAACGGACGTTCGAAACACGTGATCTCATAACTTTGTTATGGACTTCAATAAGCATTGTTCATAACTGTAACATTTTATTGATCATATTGTACCACGGACGTTAAACAAAACGGACCTTTTCGTCTTTGGGTTCTATTTTGCAGTCGGCAAAAAAAAAATAAAAATGTTGTACTATTGATTTTAGTTTAACGCGTTTTCAAGCATTGTTATTCAAAAACTATGGGGTTTTCTTGGACGAACTCATTGTGCTTACGGATATTGTTTTAATGGCGGACATGTTAAACCAATTAGATAAACGATACTACTATACCAATATGTTTATCTTTATATTATATATTATTTATAAATATTTATTTTTATTTTTATAGCTTGCCTAATGATTATACGGCAAAGCTATCTGACAATATAATAATGACGACGACCGTGATCAAAAGATAATGGACGTAATGTTGATATTATTCCTGAAATGAACTGCATAATTAAATATGACCCTATTCAACGTACCTACGTATCTGATGTATGCATTCAAATGCGATTTTGCTACTAAATCAAGAATAATTATTTAACGTACAATTTATTACTGTTTTCTGTTCATATTTGTATTATATAATATTATAAAAATAATTATTATATAGATCATTTATAACAATTACAAAATACTAATTAATAAGTATATTATTCTATCATAAATCACAATTAATTGCTACAATTACATAAGAACATAAGAACGATTATTAAAACAATGTCATATCAATTGATAATAATTTCTAAAATAGAGTAAAAATATTTAATTAAAAAACATTTTAATGAATTTATTGATTAATTTAAATAATTAATTATATTTTAATAATTATTTACAATTATTTTAAAATTTTTGAATAAATATAAAAAAAAAAAACACTTGTTTTAATATTTATGAGTTTATGATCAATATATAAACTAATAATTTATGCAAATTGGAAAACCATAATGAAGTTTTAAGTATTATTGTACTTTTATTTTGTAAGTTTAATATTGTTATGTACATAACAATTTGATAAGAAAATATAACCATAAAATAAATGGTTGAAATTACTATAGTATAATTTATTGACTGCTAAATAAAATCAATTTTATTAAATAAATATTATTTTTAAAAAATATAAACCAATCACTCTGATTATATAATATTATTATGTGTAATTAATTATAAGTCATTATAATTTTTCAAGTTTTGTATTTTCCAATACGTAATAGAATAAAACATTTGTTTTTATAAACATGACTATTATGAAATATAATTTGAATTGAATATTTAAAAAAGGCGAGATCAGGTTTCGGATGCGAAATGAGATACAACAACGGTGACTAATAATGGTGAATGTCCTTAGAGGTTTTAAACATTTAAATAAACTTACCACAGGTTTTGTAAACCAAATTATTTGCAAAGGAGAATAGATAAATCAGCCTCTAAGTCTAAAGATAGTTGACACTACTCTATCAGTATAAGTGCCTCATAATTCTGTAATCCGATTAATTTTGTTGAAATATCATATTTTATCAAAATATCCTATATAATGCTTATAAAATTTTTTATAAATTTCCAGCCAACTTTTTTTTATGCTAACTTAAAATTAAGCTAGTGAATAGTTTTTTTATTAAATTTTCAAGTCTCAAGTATTTAAGATGAAAGGTTTGTGCAATTTTTACTATAAAAATGTTGCATATTTTTGTGATTTCAAACGAGGTTTGTGAAAATTTGAACATTCAAATGCTTATATAAAAAAAAAAACCACTAATATTTCAATCAATTGATATGTTTTTACTATAGAATAATAACATTATTTTCATCGAGAAAAACAAAAAAAACTACCAAAACATGAAAATTCCAAATACTTTTTACCTTTTAAGTACCCATAAATAGCTTCTATTTATTTAGTGAACCCCTACACAACGAGTGTAGTCCGAAATTAAAAGTGTGCATTACGGATCTAAGAAGTGTGTATCGACTAATAATTAAGACTAATATAACTAGGTACAAGTATACACCATTCAAATTTTTAAAAATAAAATTTCTATGACAACAAAAATAAATTATTATCACTTATCAGTCATATTTCATCAAGTTGATATGTACTACTCATCTTTTAATTGTAAAAAGTGAACATTATCGGTAATGAGTCTCCTGTATTTAGACATATAATATAAATGTTTATCGGCTATGACCTCCTCATTATATAATCTACATTTATCATTGTCTTTCGATCATCGCACATGAAAAAAATGTGTGGTAAGAATTATTATGAAAAATAGGGACTGCCTAAAACGGTGATAGGTACAAAGTATTCAATTAAAATTTCGAAATTATTGAAAACCAGTATATTATTAACATAAATGTTGACATTTTGTATGATTATATAAGAGTTCATTTTTATTTTTTCGATAATCGGAGCAATTATTTTGGTTGAAACCGCGTGGACAAACAAAAATGAAAAGAAAACAAATGGTAAAACGCTTCACTGAGAATTCAAAAAAAAAAAAAAATATTAAAAAGACAAATTACCAATTCATTTCACTTGGATAATTCAAATGAAACTAAATGAGATGTCATGAAATTTGTGTAACAGCTTGATGATGTTTACAGTATGGCATTGTTTCAAAATTGGATGGTTGAAACGCGTAACTATCAAATGAATGAGTAGATGATTTAATCGCCATGGAGCACTTGGGTCGGAGGGTGCTTTGTTATGTCTTAATGACCGAAATGGTCAATCAATAAACTCACGCGTCCATAAGTGTTCAAATTGTATTCGGAATAATAGTTGACGAAATAATTTGTCACATGGAACAATAGCAATTATAAAATCATTGAATATTTTAAATTCTTTAAAATATATTATTTACCATCATATAAAAAAAAACCCCTAAATTATTCGACATCGTATTTAAAACTGAACTGCTATTTGGTTGTTTTCATTACCAGCTTTTACAGTACCTTTGCTGAGAATAAACATAATCGATTTTCGTGAAATTATAGTTTATGCGCAAATTTCACGTAGCTCTATAAAGGCTATGACGTGAGTAACAATAAAAATATTAAAACGCAACGATTAAGATCTTAAATTTAAAGCATATACCTAAGTAATTAAACTGGAGTTTTTTAATGTTTATTAAAACAAACCTGTACACAGTAATAAAATCGAAAAAAATAAAACTTAATCATAAATCATTATATTGTACTGAGCGTTTAACAGAACCGTGACCCAGGTAACTGTACGAATATTTTTATAATTATTTGCTATGATTTTAATCTTGCCCCCTTTTTACTCGTCTATTCATTGTGATTGCATAGCATACGCGTACAAAATATATATATATATATATATATATATATATATATATATATATATATATATATATCTGTACCTGCGGTATTGCTCTACGACCTGCAAGTATAATATTGTTCTATTGAAGTGGGTTTGTTTGAATAATTTTATCGTCGTCGGCCTGAGAGCCACAAAATTAATCCAGACGTAGAGTTGTGCCGATGATAGAAGATGAAGGCATTTATAGTCCTTCAAACGTGCATGTTATAGAATACGGACGGATTTTTTATTATTTTTTTTTTTTGTCATCCCCTCCTATACACTTTTCCAGTGGTGGCGCAGTAATAATGAAATAATAACGATAATAATATACGGGTTTAAAAATACCTCGGTCTGCGGTTTATAAATTATTACCGTGTACATGTGTCGCACGTATGCGTCTGTGTTTTTATATTTTTGTGCACGAGTGTGTATGTGTGTATGTGTATACTGCATGTGAGTATGTATGTGTGTTTGTGTGTGTGGGTATGTATGTGTGTATGTGTGTGTGTGTATGTGTGTGTGTGTGTGTGTGTGTGTGTATGTATGTGTGTGCGTGTGTGTGTGTGCGTGTGTGTGTATGTATGTGTGTGCGTGTGTGTGTGTGCGTGTGTGTGCGCGAGCGTGCGCGCGCCCGGAGAGGAGTAAATCGATTAACGGCGTGTAGCGTCTGTAAGTCGCAAACCACACGTGACACCCCCGTCTGATGATACTCCCGTCGCTATAGTAACCCTACCGGAGGATTATAACCTACGTTCATACAGCAGCAGCAGGCGCTTACACAGCCTTTCGGCCCGGCACGATCGGCCCTCGCCTCCGTGGCAATAAACGCGCCCCTACCTCGCCGCCGTTGTACGCGTGCACTTGGCGCTAGACCGTCGAGAGTCGGCATATATAGTATATTATACACGTCGAACTGGCCGCGGTTGTGGTGGTAGTGGTGTCAGTGGTGATCAGTGGTGGATACGTCCTAGTTCCAAAGAGGGAGGGGGGATTTCAAACGCAATGTCGTTCAAACCCTCACCCTATAATTTTTCGGAAATATATTATTACTATGATCGGCACGAAAAACACGCAAATTTTGTCAGTTTTAAATTCTTAAAAGTGTCCCTAACTCCTTCCAAACAAATTACAAACATTTCTGGGTACCATTCTTGTTCAAACACTATCGTTTTTCAGCAGATTTTCCATAGATATATTTCATAATTTAAATATTTCTTTAAATACAAAAATGTAACCACAAACTTTTATGTAACACACGCTTTTACATAACAATACACATTTATTAAATAAATATCTCTAAATAACATTGTGAATATCAATGAAAATTAATTTGTAAATTCAAATTGTATATATCATAAACTATTCTAGTATTGCGTTATAAACATGGATAAAAATATGAGTGGTACAAAACACATAGATCTATTAACGATTAACTGTTAATAGATCTATAGTATTTTTTTAGAAATTTGATGCCACTGCGTAACAACTATATTATAATATGAGCTGTTGATAAATGATAACCGTAAAAAATAAACAGTTACATCCAATTTTCGGGTACGGTATTGTTGTACACATGTGAAAAATTACGTCGGTTTATAAGCAATTCTGCGCATTAAGCTACTGTTGGTCTTGCGGTTTCAATGCATAGAATATAGTTTTATTGATGATTACAATTATTTACGATTTGGCCACATCTTCTTATCATTGTAGTTGGCTGACAATAAAAAAAAAAAAAATATATACCTATTCTATGTAAATAATGTATCTTGTACCAATAAACTTATATACAAATTCTAAAGCGTAAAGTTGTAAGCAATAGAGGAAAATAGTGCTGATATCCCAAGTGGGGGGAGGTGATCCACTAATTAAATGCCTCTCCTCCGAAATGCACCACTGGTGTCAATGGTGTCAATGGTGGTGGTGGTGGTGGTGGTGATGGTGATGGTAATGCTAGTGGTCACTATGGTGGTTGACAGACCACGATACCTATATCACAATACTGCCGTCACTCAACGACGGAGGAAAAACGTAACTCTGTGTTTTTCCTGTTTTGAGAATCCCAATCTCCGTGCACGACGATGTTCAGCAAATACACAAATAGCCAACAAACCACCCGTCAGAATAATAGTATTAATAATAATAAACAGTCACCGTCAAACTACCGGCGGCAAGTGACTTGCCGATTCTTCTTATTTCTTTATTTTTTTTTTTTTTCCGATCTCCTCCCGCCGGCCGATTTTGCGCCATAAGTACAACCTGATTGTTGGACAACAACCCGTGCTCTTGCAGCGTATCCGCCGTTTGTTCTGATCGGATGAACGCGAAAACAGTGCACCATGAACGACTGCACTTGAAATGGCTGCGCTCGCACGCGCTACATGTGGTGACGACAAGACGATCGAAAGTAACACGCGAAGTTCGAAAAATCGATGTTGTATTGTTATAATTTTTCCACGCGGTCGTATGCAAACGTTTGCGACGGAAGAACGTCGTCACCGTACGGGAGAGAAATACCCAAGTCGTTCGAATTTCGCACCGGTAAATCGATAAAACCGGAAGAGATCATGGTTCGCGGACGTACGTAACACATTAAAACCGTCTCGGAACGCGTTTGACTGTATCGAACGACCGAACAAGATTTTACTGGAACGCAGTAATAATGCAACTGCCGTAATAACATTTCCGGTGCGGATTAGTGAGTTCTACGAGACGCGCGTGTGGCTCGACGACGTGCGACCCGGGAAACGCGTAATACGCACAAACGGCGGTATCACGATTTTCGCGTCCCACGAACATAATACTTAAGTGATTCCTCGACCCGTAGAGCGTAATAATAATAATAATTACTATCATTGTAGGTACTATACTGCAAGCAATTGGTTTTCTCGAAATCCTTCTCGTCGCTTTTTTACCATTCATCGAAACACATTATAAATAAATCAAGGTGCGTTTTTTCACCGAGACACCATAATAATACGTATAAATTTATGTTCGCCGCGTGAACGCGAATGGTTTTCTTGTCTTAACAATAAGCTTCTGAAACTTGCGTCAGAGAATTATCGCAAGACAAGCCACAATATATTATAACAGCAGTGACTATAAAGTTCTGATTTGTATTCGAAGATTTACGATGGTGCAGACCGATGATCTATTAATAATTATATACCACTGACAAGTATAGTAAGTACTGAATACTGATATTATTATTAATAACTGTACGTGGGTTAATGTTATTTTTACAAATAAGTATAATTAATCAATCGTTGATGTATTGTCCATAGTAAATATTTCAAAATATCGGTTATAATATTGGACAAGTAGATTTTATTTAGAATTACAAGAAATAAACAAAATATAATTAGGAAAAATAAAACCTGTTCCGTATCTAACAAAATATAATATCTATAACCTGAATTCATCGCAGTATTGTTAAGGAAATATAATTATTATGTATTTAGCATGTATCAAATGAAAACCTAAAAGATTTAAAAACTAGTGAAATTATTCCCTTATATATTTTTTGAAATATTATTATTACAAAAATAAAATTTATTAAAGTTTAATATCATATTTTTATGTATTAAGCTATGGTGATTTATTTTTTATTTTTACATAAAATGAAATCTCGAACATACACGAATAACATAATTTACTTTATGAATATAAGATAGCCGTTTTAACTAAATCCTTTTTCGTAGTAATAGTTGTAAGTCAGCTTATTTTATTATTATTGTTCTCTCCATAAAAATTCAACAAAACGTATAATATCATACGCATATACAAGCTGAGAAAAAGATAATAACATGTATAATAACAGAGTAATGTGATGGATGTCAATTACCATTATGGCTGGATACATATTATATACGATGCAGTTTAATTGACCCGAATGAGTCTTTTTATATACTAATCCCTCACAAAGGATCGGACTCTAATTATATGTTCATTGACTGGTTTTATGGCATTAAACAATAATTGTACGCATGGCTCATAATAACATGCGTTTGACCATTCAAGAAAACACATTTTAAAGATTACATCTTTAGTTGCGTTTCAGTATATGATTATAACCAGAAGAAATACTCCGATATATTATATAAACGTGTACAATATCTGAAAGAAAATGTCGTCTGGTTAGTACTTTTAAGAGCTCATTTTTTGAATTTCTCAATACATTTCTGAATAATGAAGAAAAACGGTACGAAAATAACAAAATATATTAACCAGATACAGGATCTAATCTAGGTATTTATTATTTTAATTGTTATAACAACGCAAAACATTTATTGGATACTTATATACTGTATATTATATACATATTTTACTATTCATTTTTAATAATTTAAACTGATCCACCCGTCCTCTTTTAGAATCATAGTTTTGAAATCAATGATATAATGATTTAAAATTTAAAAGACCAACAAAGCAATATCCCTTTGTAACTCGCTTCACCATGAAATCTCACCCGGCCCAGAAGTCTCGCCTTTTTATTATTATATTCAAACAAAAAACCTATTTATTGTATAAAATATATATAAATATGGACTGTAAATTTTTTAAATAAAAAAAAAATAAGACACAAGTTTTTGGGTAAACGCCTAAGTTTGCTTTTTACTCAAAAACGCTACTACTACTACTACTTCTATTTTTTTACTACTTCATTACATTGTGACTATCATTGTTTAGAACTGTGTTATTTATTATTTTTTATTAAAAACATTTATAATTTATAGAAATGCATACACTTAAAAGTTGGAAAAGTATGACGAGTACTAGTAAGAGAACATTTAAAAAAGTAGTTCAAAAACTTGGTTCAAACTCGATGAATGTAAAATCTATTATAATCCATAATAGTCGAGTAAAAATAAATATTATATTTTCAACCTCGACGTTTAGAACAAGTAAAGTGTTACTCATTTTATTATAATAATATTATAATAGATTATTTTATTTTATTTATTATCTTTAGACTGCGGACTTTATGAAATATAGCAAATTTGACGGACAATTTTTATAGTGAATAAAATATAGAAGGTCCAAATCATTTACTTTTACGCACAATTATCTATTTTCTATTTTACATTGCGCATTTTTTGGATTATCACAAAGAAATTAAAAAAAAAAAAAAAAACGTAATCAAATGAATAATACGAGACAATATGAATAGATAACAGAATTGAATACCAATACCTTTATTTATTTTTGACAAAAACTTAAAAAAAATATTTTATTGTCACCTAAAAGTACGTTGTCTTCATACTCTAATAGCATAATAATTCGGTATATGGTAAACGTATTTGTTATCATGTCGAAAATGCGATTAAATTTATTTTTACAATTATTTCTAAATTAATATACAACCTTTAGAATAGTCGAATTTCAATCAATAGGTATTCGTGCATGGCCTAACGTTAAAAATCGTGAACAATACACTATGTGAGTGTGAACATTGTTCACAAATGAACAATAGACAACCGTACCTGTCATAAAAGCATCCATTTATCATGCTATAAAATCCGTTTTTATTTTAAAACGAAAAATATTAATAAACTATTAAAAAAGTTTATTTTCAGTCATAAACTATTTGACTTGTCCATTAAAGTCAAGCGATAATTATTGGTATCAGGCCATAAAAGCAAATACATGTAAATTTTTGTAATACCAGTACGAGGTTATTTAATACCAAAACTATTTTACGCTAATACGATAATTATTAACTTTATAATGGTTATAAATTAATTTATTACTGGGGTAAATACTGTTTTATTAATTTGTACGTAATAAATAAAAGTCAACTACGAAAATTTCCCAAGTAAATGTACGTAAAAACTACATTTGGCAAAAGATTAGAAAAACAATTGTAAGTTTTTTAAGTGTGATAATATAAAAATTTTATAATGTTCACCTAAATAGTTTTTTTTTCGAAAAAAATATTTTCACTTTACAAAGTCATATCAGGATACTCATAGTTACTTGAAAACAGCACAACAATCAGACACTCAGCGATTAAGTATTTATAAGAAGTACCCAAGTTTCAAGAAAGTTTGAGTGATGAAGATAGTTTAATGATATATTTTTATTATAAGAATACTGTTAAAATATGAATTTATAGATGATACTTTCGAAACATTTGTTTTGAAAATGTAATTATAAAATAATAGTTTATGGTTCTACATAATATTTGATGAAAATTGTAGAATACTAATTTTAGGTTGACGTCCAATAACGATTGCGATTGTAAGATTTTACTACGTAGTACCGATAAAAAATAATCGATTATTTCAGTTTTAAAATATAGCACGGAAAAAAATTTTTATAAATTCAAAGAAAATATCGTTAGATAAACAATATACGAAAATTATAAAATAACCCATCCATTTATTTTAAGGCTCTAGGGTGATGATATTTTGAAACAAAGTAAAATCCATTTCATTTTATATACTAAATCGTTTTGCCGTGAAACTCATATTATAGTTATTTGGTTTATTTTTTTCGGGTTTCTATAGTTTTTCCATTTTCTCTAAACAACGGATACAATCTACATTTAATTTTCGATCAATAAAAGTAACTACATAGAATTTCTAGAATAGAGCTAGCTACTTTTTTCTCTCTCAGAAGAAAATTATACTTATCCTTTTTTTATTTTTGTGAGTTATTACTGTTGATATTTTTAAATAAATTTTATACAACATACCACAAATGTATAACTATCGTAGGCTAGTTTAATATTATTATAAAACTATAACATTTATATAGTTATTTTAACGTGGTATTGAGTGAACGAAAATAAAATTCGTCTTTTTCGTTATTATAATCACGAAAGCGCAGAAGAATTTACATATATATATACATTCAACTGGACTTTTTAACCAGCTGCTGCAAAAAGGGCTAGTGCGCTGTGTGACTCCGTTTTGTTCGGACGAGCAGCAGCAGCGGCACCAGCAGTGAGAGTAGAGAGAGACACAGTGAGAGGGTGAGAGAAAGAGAGAGATTTTGGCGTACACGACAGACCGATGGCTGCGCACGGTGACCTAGATTTTTCCCCTGTATTTTGCACATTGAGTTTTCCCCGGGTCAACCATGTAGTATTATACTCTTATCGCGTATACGTAACCTCCTCTCGGCCTATATAGGGATGCACACACTCACACACATACACACATACACACACACACGCACGCACGCGCGCACGTACGCACACATGCACAATGTGGACATTATTACACACCCACACAAATATATTATTATAAGCATTTTTTTTTTATACGGTTTTTATATGTATGCATGTGTGTGTATGTGTGTGTATAACACGTGTTCGTAATGGTAATGGGAATAATAATATTACTGGGAAAATAAAAACGATGAGAAAACGAGGAGCCTACGCACAACCCACGTAAGTGTACACCGGTATATTGCATAAAATATAGCACTGACATAGCACCGACAATGGTAGAAAGTATTACGATATTATAATATTACACGCTTTAATCATTCTCTTTTCTCGTCTGTTTTTGTTTTAGGAAATAGTCAGCAATAGTAAATTTCCAATCTTTTCCTCATGTCATTGAGCTTACGAACGCACACACACACACACACACATACATACATACACACACACACACACACACGCACACACGTCTTATGCAATTGCGATGACGTCTCCATCGATTGGTTTGTAACGTAAGGCTATACTGCTATCGATAGGCAGAGGTGTAGCAGATCCACGGTGTCGTTGAGTACTAGTCATGCTATGGAAGTTTCGACTTAATAACACACATAATTCGCCGACTCGACACCTTCATTTCCGACCGATATTCTCCTTCAATATAACCCGCAACTAATGGTATGCGGGGGTGTCAAAAAGTCTCCACCAGGGTTGAAAACGTGACGAAATAACTCCCGATGATGGCACTAGCGAGTAGGGATAGGTTATACTGCTGTATAGCACGTAAAGAGAGGAAGTGGAAAAGAGAGAGAAAAAGGGTGGTGAGGAAAGGATAAAAGGGGAGCCTATACACGCGTCAAAACGATAGTGTTTTTTTCTTTAACATTTCCTATCTTTCAGTCACCAACCTCACAAAAAAATAAAATAAATAAATATAAAAATTATGATTAATGACATCTTTGTCTTAACGCGACCAGAATTTAAATCGAAAAAGGTCAAATTTTGTTAGTAAAATAAATAACGCTAGTACTAGACTTAAAAACAAAGATCTCTCGTAATGGTAATATAAGCCACTATTTATCAAAAAAAAAAAAAAACCAATTGAAATATGGTTTTTTTTTTTATCTTTGAATTTATTGGCTGCTCATAAGATTATTTTGTATTATTGCAAACTATTTACATATCAATCATTTTTATAGCAATATTATAAAAATACGAACAGTTTTATATTTTGACAAATATTATTACATGAAACTTCTTCAAAACGTGTTAGTGAAATAATCACTAAAAACAATACTGTTATTAATTTACTGTAGCTATGTAGTTGCATTATGTTGAAATGATATTTTATAACCATTTCACTATTCCTGAACTATTTCAAATCATAATTTATAGAAAAAAAATCTAATTATTCAGAATAAAAACAATAGGGAAATGGATATTATTTTAAAGTAGTTTTGAACGGTATATAACACGAAAACATATTGAATGAGTAAAATGGTTTTCTATACTCGAACAATTATAATAAATGGAATAGCGTGTAACACTTTCATATAAATCTTCAAAATAGTCCAACAAACTTGATTCAATAATCTTGAAATTAAATTTAGTTCATAACAAATCATCTTCAATTTACACATGGTGATCGCCTAGAATATTTAAGATTGAATTACGAAATTGATAAAATACCTTATAACTTACTGAAAATTGATTAATCGAATAATACAAAATTAATTAATACATATTATAATATATGTACACAAAGAGCATGTATGTGTATCTGATACTAGAAAAAAAACGGACAAAACAATTTTCGTGATAAATCATTATTTAAAACTAAGATTATATAAATCCAAGTTAGGGAAATTTTAACGCGAATATACAATAAAAGAAAATTAGGTTAAGTATCCAGGGAAGAGAGAGATTGCGTTATATAGACGCATTATCGATTTCAATCAGTTTTAAGTTGACTTGAAAAAACTTCTTGAAAGAAAAACCAATTTAAAAATACCTTTTCCTAAGTCAAATTACTTTTTTCATTACTTACACCACGCATCACATATGTCATATAATCGAAATTCACGAATAATATTATATCCACAAAGATCGGGATAGTTTCGTATTTGAATACAATCATACCATATTTGTTTAGTATACTACCGAGCGTGCGCCGTTCTTCAAGAGATTTAAAATACAGAACATAATACAGTCGATTCTCGATAATTTAAACCTTTGATAATTCAAAACGTTCGGTAATTCGAAGTAAATGCTTGTCCTCTTGAAAATCTCGCGGTAATTTGAATAAAACCCATTCATTTGAGTACAATCGGTAATTCGAAATTAAATTTTAGGAAAACTGGCCACCAACACGTGACAATTCGAAGTTTCATGCGTCTAACGCTCGGTAATTCGAAGTTTATTCACCAAATGTATTTTATCTGTATTTTTATAATCTTTTTGTTAATAATTTACTATGCAGTCATGTAGAAATTTAGCTTATTATTTACGATAACTATAATTATTATCGTAAGAACCATATCGTTTCATTTCTTAATCCTCTTCTCATAATTTAACTTTTCGAGTCGTGGATAACCGTCAGCCGAATGTAGTTTTATTTTAGTTATAGTAATAATTTAATTTAAAACAATAAAAATCTTTAATATGTACCACATAATTAACTGAAATAATTAACAATGTATAATAATAAAAAACAAAATGTTTTTCTCAACTCTTTGTAGTTCGAAGTTTTTAATTTGCTCCCTCGTTATTTCGAACTACTCAACAATTCGAACTCTCGGTAATTCGAAGTTTTTCAACAGTCCCGTCAACTTCGAATTATCGAGAGTCGACTGTACTTAAATGCTATTTCTATTTAATTAGTAATGCATCTGACATTACATCATACTTTTTGTGTTTTTAAAATGATTGAAGAAAATACTATGTAATTATTTAACGTGGTGTAATTTTGAAAAGTGTCTTATTATTATTTATACGCATATTTATGATAACTTGAAAAGTTACTAAACTAAAAATATACAAACTGTGTAAATATTTCAAAAGTTTTAGCTTAATATACGGGTTTACGGGGGGGGGGAGGGGAAAATAAAAAATATTACATTTTACTATTAAAATTTACTTTTTTGAGGTATTCTTACTTATTTTTTTGTTTTGAGAGGATAACAAATTTGACGTATTTTTTAAAGTTTAATTAGTGTGAAATTTATAGAAAACGGTTAAAGTCATACTATTAATCTCTATGCATATAATTTCAATATATTGGGATCGACTCATGTTGATTCGCATAGTCCAAGATATTATATTTTTCACTTAGAAATCTCCACCGCCTTACCCCACTGTAGTTATTAAACATTGCAATATCGATGAAAAAAGAAAAGTGCAAATATTATTAATTATTTTGTTTGATTTGGTTGGGGATTTTTGAATAATAATTTATCTTTGTTTAATTTCGCATATTGTATGCGCGTTCGATAGTGCATTATAGCTAACGCATAATAATATACATTATAAACTATTAATTTATTCCGTATTAGGTAACGTACATTCGCATTGGAATAAAAATAATTCAAGTGTATTATCAAGTTATTATTATTATTATTATTATATACTATTGATGCCGGCCGGGGATAATACGACTAACGACCTCGGTGGTGTTAAATTGCCTATACATTGCGCCGGCTCATCGGCAACGTAACGTTTGAATGCGTCGTGTGCGTGTGTGAGGATGTGTGTGTGAATAATAATAACAGCACGAACAGAATTACGTAAACCAATGTAGACGAAACTGTATATTAAGCAAACACGAGTACACAACAATCTGCAACGTGCGGTTCGCTAAAATGTGAATTTCCATTTCATATCGCACGCGCCCGTAGGTATGAAATAATTTGATACCGACTTTGAACAAAATATACGTGTATAATGTGATTTAATATTACGTTCTAGCATTGGTTTCAAAAAATCATATTGATGCATCACTAAAATTGGTAGAGCCTACTACGTGGACGCAGACACTAGATGCCGCTGCAATCGTAAAATATACGATAATGCGTTTAACATGAATTATACAGATTTTCAACGATTATAGAAATGACGACTTACTAGTTATTATAATGAAAATCCATTTTACCGTTTACTATTGTTGAAAATTTATATACGTTAAAAAATCAACGGTTCTATTTCTTGGTTCAATCGTCCCTTTATAATTCACACACTTCAACGCATTCGACCCTAAGACCGTTTAAACCTTAGATCATATTATACTATATAGATAGATCTACAGCTATTCTATATGTATTCGGCGTGTGAAGCTAACATAAGGTAGATACTGCGCACGCATCAGGGGCAAAATTACTAACTTGCGCATGCACATAAATGACCTGTCATCTTATTGGTATAGTAAATAGAATAAAAAACTTTAGATATTGGCTTCAAGTTTTATACTTATCTGTATATGGCATTGTCAATGATCTAAGGTCTAAACATAATATTATTATTTTATGTGAATTAAAATGTATTATCTAAACGTTATACATTTTAGTAATTTACAATAACTCTGATCCGCCACCGTCAATGATATAATATATATATATATTACATTTTATCAGCTTTAGCGTGAATTAATCGCTTAATGTGCATTTTTTCATTTCAAAGTAAAACTGCACATATATCACTCATTTCACGCGAACTGCTTATGAAGTTATATTTGAAACAATTAACGTGTTTTTGGAATTATTTCCGACGTCATGAATTATTTTTTTTCGATTTTTTTTTTATCTCTTATTAATTATATTCTCTGGGGTGTTACCTATACAAATACGGAAACATTTATGGAACAAAAGTAAAACTTTAGTCGTTAATTAGTGCAGTACTCGAGAAGAATAATACCCCGCACATAGTCAAAAGCAATATTGAATGTATAATTTACATAAATGGAATACAAGTCGTTGTCGGTTTTCCGTCAGGTGTTAGTTAATGATGTAAAGTTATTATTTTCTGAACGCTGAAAATCGATAGAGACGCAAGAACGTCATTTATACACGGGGGCCGCGTCTTTTAATTATGCGTAGCCGTTACAAGAATGGTATTTTATTTTCCTTTCGTTGTATACTGTTAACGGAACGTAATATATGTTTGAATCGACGTGTATAATATTATATTATATTGGTATTGTGACTGGGACATGTATTCTGTTTATGATTTTTTTTCAGTCTAGTACTACGCTTCAACCGTAGCGCATAATGGTTCGACGGCCGTCTACGGAGATCACTAAAACGCCGCCAGCCGGACACTGAAGATGGCCATTGAACCGTTACGCGGTCATAATGAATGACTAAACAAAACGCGTACACGGCAACGCTAAGGCGCATCATGCCATTAAACCGAACCGCTGACTGAGAGGACGAGCGAAAACTCAGACACAATATAATATCGAATTCACATTACATATTGCCTGTATTGGCCACGTCGATGTACATAATGTTATATTTCAGTTGATTCCGAAATCACGAACATCATGTGTAATGATATGCATCCGCATAACATCGCTGTATTGTATATGGTTCCGAAATCATGATAATATGACACAATGTTTTTATTTCGTTCGCTTTTATTTGCACATTTATACGCTTTTTGAATGTTAAAAGTTCAATAACCATCCGACACCGAACACGCTGCTTGCGCATAAACTATTTTACATAATTCCAACATTGAAATAACAATTCAATTTCCACGCGCATCGTTTTTATGTTTATGTAAATTAACGGCAATGAAATTAAATAATAATAATAATATAAAAGATCGATTCGATTTATTTGCGACGAGGTTTTTTTTATAATTTTTATTTAATTTTTTTTTTCCATTAAGTAATCGATGATGCGCGGATAGCGATGGTTGTTAGTGCAAATCATTTCCACTTGTCATTTACGTTAAATGATAATCGAAATGTCAGCGAGATTGGTTTGAAGTGTAATTGATTGTTTTGAAACTATCATATTATTTTTCAAATCAATTAATAATATTTCTAATTTTCGCATGGATAATTTTTATTTTTTTTCTTAAACCTTAATTTTAATATTGCCATTATTTAATGTAAATATTATAATTGTTATTATTCGGTGCGAAAATACAGTTAAAACGCAGAAATGACGAACGCTGGGTGGGGAACGGAGGATGGGGGTAATCAAAAGATAATTTTTATTATTATTTTCAGTTTTTCCCCACCCAGTTATATAGTATATCGCATAAATGACAATTGCAAAAATGTAGACCGAAAAAAAATGTACACGCGTACTATCTATACACCTACCTATTAAACAATTCACCTGTTCAACCGATATATCTTTCTTCGGAGAGACGTAGGAGGAATTTATCTCGTTTATTTTGTTAACACCATTTAACCTCAAAGGGTCAATAAACAGCTTTTCGTTTACCATTGGTCCCACACAACCAATCCGAATCAATTACGTGATTTAGTTACACTACCTTATATATATATATATAGTAACCCCACATCTCGCCAACCATTCCGAATACAATTCCACGTACTTGTAGCTTTGTGTCAGCATGTATATAGGTATTTATGTGCTTTTCCCGGCCCTCCATTGAACACTAAACGTCAATTTTACGGTAATAAAAATACTAGACGCGGAAACAGATCATTTCATGTTATTTTTATTTTTTCATTTTTCGTGTTTATGGGTCGTAAACCAATGAAATATGTGATACGAAATCGATCGAAAATATTCGTTTAAAAAAAAATAATACTACAATGTTAATACCCTTAATCCGTACTGTTCCTTTTTTTTTTTTTTGAACAGCGTGAATAACGATCATAACAATTTTTATGAACTAAAACTATTACCTATACATTTTATAACACATCAATTTGCTCATTATTCGAGATCGATTTTATAATTTTTAATGAAAAATGAAATAAAATAATTATCACCCTATACAAAAATAAAAACATAACTTTTACAATTTCTTCATTTTCAACGGTGATTTTCAACAATCCATAATAATACAGAAAAAATTGATTTTCAATTTTCATATGTATAATTTTTAAATGCTTCTTGTCGAGATATTATACGTTTGAAGTCGTTTATAAAGTACAAAACGGGAATGTAGTAATAATGCGTATACACGGTATCAGCATTGATTGAAGCGAATAAAGTAAAAACCAATAACGTAACTTTTTCGTTTAGGTCATTAAAGAAACGTGAAAGAGTTATTTCAACTGAAAGTTCTTATCAGCAATTCCTTTTTATTCCTTCGAACCGGCTTTGTATCGAGAAAACTTTTTGGTTTTTTGTAACATTATATTCTGGGACCAAGTGGCAAAGAAATAATTTTATTATTTTCTTTACTACTTTTTTTTTTTTTTTAAATACCCACCAAAGTTATTGAAAAAATTTCAAGCATCCATCGCCGCCCGTGGTTAAATACCTCGACAAACCCGTTAAAAGATAAAAATAAACCTCTTAACCTAATGTAATATATAACGTTATAGTTAAATCGAGTTTAGATCACAATAGTATCAGAGTTTTCATTCCATCGTTCCGAACAGTTTATACCTACCCATACATATATATATAATGTACGGTTAAAATTTACAGTAATTAGTTTACGCGCGTATACACATCCGAACGTACGAACATGTGTACATTTTTTCCAAATAGCATACTATCATACCCAGCAGCATGTACATTAATATTTATCAATCGAGTACTTATTCCTTTTTATTTATAACTATAAATATTAGTATTCGACGGATAAAATGTTCCGTTACGGCAGTGCATTATGTATTATAATAAATGTCCCTTATACATTGATGTATCCACGCGAGTCTATGATTTTTTTATATAAATACATATATATATTTTTTTTCAGACAAGCTATAGTATATATTACGTACTCTGGTGGCCCGCATCGACATGTCCATTTATAATGTTTGCTTAAGTGAGAGTGGCTGACCCATACGTATATATATACAGATATAAATACACATTCTAATATATTATCATACGCGGTCATTTTATCAAAAAAAAAAAAAAGAAAAAACCGACATAAATCACCACGGAGAGATTTTTCCCGGTACATGATAAACGTGTAAAACACGCGACTATATAATAATAAAATGAGCTACAGTGGGTTTCGCGCAACATTTCGATGTGCTCGCGCGGGTACAAAGATAACTCATCCGTCTCGGTTCGACACGTTCGACAATCTCGATCGGTATACAATATAACATCACGACGATATACATACGGCCGTTTCGATAACAATAATTTTGCCGGCGAACAATATTTGGCACCAACGAATTGGGCCGGGTCCGTTGTGTTGGCGTCACGCCAAACGCTGCTCTCGCGCCGCGCAATCGATAGAGCGCGGTCTTTTGCGAGGACTACTACGTTTCCCCAGGACAAAGGTCCTGCGACCGCGATTAACGAAACGCACATAAATAAATATATAGTCATTCTGATGGTACTGTTAGGTCGTCACCAAAAATCTCTATCGTGACCTCTTCACGATATTATTGCGATATTGTACCGCGGAAATTATGTGTGTATACTATGTTACAGGAAAATGTTGAATGTTTACCGGCAGTACGATGAAGGTATAATATGAAAATGTCTAAACTACGCAGTAATAATAATAATAAGCTTGTGGTTTCACGTGTGGGTTTTGATTAATCTGACATTTCGGCCATAATGGTTCGATGTTCGGCGGAAAGCTGTGACGCGAATTAGGACGTTGCGGCAACAGTATATAATAATAATAATAAGAAGACGAATTTTATTCGTTTTATTATTTTTAATCATCTTTTTACATGATAATTAACTGTGCAAATATGTAACATAATTGTAAAAATGAATTGTAAAACACGATTTTGATAAAAAAAAAAAAAAGAAGAAAAATAATATATACTGTATGTTGTAATGTGTTGGTGTAAGAGTTATTTCCAACCACTCGTTTATTTTATTCGTTTTTTTACCATTATTATCACATCAGATTGATTAAATACATCCTAAACTCCTGCTGTATAAATATATTATACAACGTCGGACGTGTTAAATGGCGAAAACTCTTTGAACGGGCTCGTTTCACGGTCTTGCACACGCGGTACACATGATGTGCTACAGGCGTCCCACGAGGATTTAAATAATAAATGATAAAACGTTTATCGCGACTTTAAGCATGTATTTTACAGGATCGTTATATCACATATATGTATACAAATAGTGAGAGAGAGTGAGAGAGGTAGAGAGACATAAAATAAATAATATAACCGACGCGTTTGAAAATGGATAAACGGTAGTACCGGGCGCGCGTAAACAAGGAGGAGCCTAAAGGGTTGAAACCACCCCCAATGATATTGTAAGAAGTTTTTCATAACCGCACACGTTTAAAGTTTTTTCTGTGTAAAAATCGCCGCATCAGATTTTCTGCCGTTTTTATTTAATTTTTGTGACTATGACTTAATGTATTTAATAGAAAACATGTCTAAGAATTCATCATAAATAATTAATAATGATTAATAATTACCCATAATTAAATCTAACCCATGAGAAAATTAATCATGCAAAGAAGAAATTATTTGTTTCGATGAAAATAAATTCCAGTTTAGAAGGGATAACAACCCCACTTGAAAACGGGTAAATGATCATAGCAGGATCACATAACGAAGATACACTGTTAGAATTGAAACCACCCTCAATATAATCTAAGACGCTTTTCATAATCACACATTTTTGTAGCTTTTTTAATTTTTCCGTGTTAATGCTTACACATATAGACAAACTTTCAATAAAAGATTTTTATTCTTTTATGGCTATATACTGAACTTATTTTATATATAGACATAAGGCTCTAAAATTTATAAAAAAAACTAAAAATTTTTTTTTTTTTTTAAGAATTTCTTCTTATTCTACCAAACCAATAGTAAAACAAATCATTTATTTCCACGGAAATTAATTTAGGTTTGAAAGGGATAACCATCGATTTTGATTACGGGTCAACAATCGTAACGGGGCCGCATTACAAAGGTTGAAATCACCCTCGAAAATATAAGGCATTTTTTATAACAACACCTTCGTACTTTTTTAATTATTTCCATGTAAAAGTCACCTAATCAAATTTACGATCTTTATAATTTGTTAATACAAGATTTTTATATTTTTGTAAAAATTTCGGCCTAATGTTACTCATAGAAAATATACTCTAGAATTCAACATGAACTCATAACTATCATAACTAAAAAATAATTAATTCTTCTTAATAATTCCCTCTAATTATACCTCATCCATAGAAAAGTAAATCACAGTAAAGAAATTATTTATTTCAATGAAAATAAATTTCAGTCTGAAATACTACAAAACTGAAAAACGGTCGTAACAAGAGTGCATGGATAAAGAAAGGCATGAAACCACCCACAGTATACCTATTTAAAAAAACGTTTTTCAAAACCGCACACGTTTGTAGTTTCTGAATGTTTTCCAAGTCCAAACTTGTATCAAACCAAACTTTCTGTCGTTATAAATATTAAATATAAGATTTTCATTTTCTTTAAACTATATGTTGATCTAATAATGTAACTATTATAAAACACGTTCCAAAATTAGGTAAAAATTATAAAGGTAGTTTTTATCATAATTTCCAATAATTTTACCTAATTTATATTAAAATACGATTGGAAAAAAAAATAATTTAATAGAAATCATATCCGATCTAAAAGATATAACTATTGTACTTGTATACTAGTAAACGGTAATAGCAGGCGCACATAAACATGGACGGCCTTGAGGGTAGAAACCACCCACAATATAACTAAAGTCTTTTTTCAAAACCGCACACTTTTGTCGTTTTTAAATGATTTCCATGTCATAGCCTACACCTAATGAAATGTTCCGTTGCTGTAATTTTTAATACAAGAATTTTATTTTATTTTAACTATATGCTGATCTAATGATGTTACTTATATAGAACACGCACCAAAATATGGCAAAAACTAAAAAAAAGGTATATTTTTTTTCTCTTATAAATTCCTCTGATTTACATAATTGTATACATTATCTATATTAAAATAAATAAACAAACACACAAAAAAAAATTGTTTTCGATAGAAATATATCCAGCCTGGAATGGATATATACCGCACTTGAATACGGATAAACGGTAATAGCAGACGCGCATAACCATGGATGGCTTTGAGGGTAGAAACCACCCACAGTACACTCTAATACGTTTTTCAAAACCGCACACTTTTGTCGTTTTTAAATGTTTTCCGTGTCAGAGCCTACACCTAATAAAATTTTTCGCTGTTGTAATTTTTAATACAAGAATTTTATTTTCTTCTTACTATATGCTGGCCTAAAAATGTATCTTTTATAAAATACAATCCGAAATATGACAAAAATTGTAAAGATAGTTTTTATTTATAATTTCCTCTAATTTTACCTTATGTATATTAAAAAAAATATGCAAAAAAAAAATTTAATTTGATAAAAATCAAATCCAATCTGAAAGTGATGAATTACTACCGTAATTGTAAACTAGTAAACAGTCATAGCAAGCACGTGGATGACCTTGAGGGTAGAAACCACCCACAATATACTACCACCCACAGTACATTCTAAAACGTTTTTCAAAACCGCACACTTTTGTCGTTTTTAAATGTTTTCCGTGTCATAGCCTGCACCTAATACAATGTTCCGTTGTTGTAATTTTTAATACAAAAACTTCATTTTCTTCTTTCTATATTTTGGCCAAAATATGTTACTTTTATAAAAAAACGTTCCGAAATATGGCAAAATATATAGTTAGTTTTTATTTATAATTTTCTCTAATTTTATCTTATTTATATTAAAGTAAAAATACAAAAAAATTGAATTTAATATAAATCAAACCCAAACGGAAAGTGATAACTACTGTATCTATACTTGTAAATGGGTGAATGGTAATAGCAGACGCGCATTAACATGAATAGGCCTTGAGAGTAAATACCATCTATAATATACCACCACCCACAGTATACCCTAAAATGTTTTCAAAATCGCACACATTTGAAGTTTTTAATGTTTTCCGTGTTATAGCCTACACCTAATAAAATGTTCCGTTGTTGTAAATTTTAATACAAGAATTGAGTTTTCTTCTTACTATACGTTGACCTAAAAATGTATCATTTATAAAATACTCTCCGAAATACAGCAAAATTATACAGGTAGTTTTTATTTATAATTTCCTCTAACTTTACCTTATGTATATTAAAATAAATATGCAAAAAAAAAATTTAATTTGATAGAAATCAGATCCAATCTGAAATTGATAACTTACTACCGTAATTATAAACTGGTAAACAGTCATAGCAAGCGCGTGTAAACATGTTGACGCCTTGAGGGTAGAAGTTAGCCACAATATACCACCACCCGCAATATAACTTAAGTCTTTTTTCGAAACCGCACACTTTTGTCGTTTTTAAATGTTTTCCGTGTCATAGTATGTACCTAATAAAATATTCCGTAATTATAATTTTTAATACAAGATTTTTATATTCTTTAAACTATATGCTAATCGAATAATGTTAATTATAAAGAAAAAATCTAGAGCACAGCAAAAACCAAAAATCGAAAAAGTTTTTTTATGATTTCCTCTAATTTTATCTAATTTATATTAGAATACTTATTTAGAAAAAAAATTAATTTGTTAAAATCAAATTCAATCTAAAAGATATAACTATTGTACTTGTATACGAGTAAACGGTAATAGCAGGCGCGCATAAACATGGAAGGCCATGAGGGTAGAAACCACCCACAGTATAATCTAAAATGTTTTTTCAAAACCGCACACATTTGAAGTTTTTAATGCTTTCCGTGTCATAGCCTACACCTAATAAAATGTTCCGTTGCTGTAATTTTTAATACAAGAATTTTATTTTCTTTTAACTATATGCTGATCTAATGATGTTACTTATATAGAAAACACACCAAAATATGGCAAAAACTAAAAAAAAGGTATATTTTTTTTTCTCTTATAAATTCCTCTGATTTACATAATTGTATACATTATCTATATTAAAATAAATAAACAAACACACAAAAAAAATTGTTTTCGATAAAAATATATCCAGCCTGGAATGGATATATACCGCACTTGAATACGGATAAACGGTAATAGCAGACGCGCATAACCATGAATGGCTTTGAGGGTAGAAACCACCCACAATATACTACCACCCACAGTATACTCTTAAATGTTTTTCAAAACCGCACACTTTTGTTGTTTTTAAATGTTTCCGTGTCATAGCTTTAATCAAATTTACAGTCGCTATTATTTTTAAAGAAAGATTTTAATTTTCTTTTGACCATATGCTGATCTAATAATGTAACTTTTATAAAACACGCTCCAAAATACGGCAAAATTATAATAGTAGTTTTTATTTATAATTTTCTCTAATTTTACCTAATTTATATTAAAATACATTTGCAAAAAAAAAATGTATTTTGATAGAAATAACTTCCAGTCAGTATAGGATAACTACCGCACTTATAAACGGGTAAACGGTCACAGCAGGTACAATGCGTGAACATGGAAGCGCTTGAAGGATTGAAGCCACCCTTAACATAATTATAAGACTTTTTCATAACCGCTCAATTTTGTAGTTTTTTAGTTTTTTCCATGTAAGCACCACCGAATGAAATTTTCCGTCGTAATCACATTCGTCTAATTCAAAGTATTATTGTTACCGTATAAATATCGCTTGAAAACCAAAAATTTCACATTAATTTATTTATTATGCGCGCATCGAATAAAACTGGACGGAGAAAAAAAATCAATTTTCAGAGGTTTACGCTTAAGTATTATTGCTTTTCATAAAATAACACTTACCTTGCACGATTCGCATGACTTAGCGGAGTACAGCTGATTGCAATCGTACCTGGCCAACACCTCGTCGAACTGACACGACATGGCGGCCGCGACGTCGTCCATGTCCAGCGCTTCGTTCACCCGGTCGTAGCACGACGCCATGTCGCCGTACGGCCGCTGCACGACGGACTCAACGGTGTGGTGGCAACAGTGTCGAAGCCGGTACCGGGACAGACGGCCGGGCCGACTACGCACGTACGCGGTCGGGTCGTCCGGGCACATTTCCGGTATGAGCTCCCGACGGGCATATTCAAGGCACTCATGATTACTATTATTATTAAAATTATTATTAATTTTTTTATCATTAATATTACCGTAATTATTATTATTATTATAATTATTATTATTATTATTATTATTATTATTATTATTATTATTATTATTATTATATTTTAAATCGTTATTTTTATTCATATAATTATTATTATTTATTTTATTATTATTATTATTATTATCGGAACGTCGGGCGCACGCTGGACACCGGGACCTTGGTGGCGGTGGCTGTGTCGGCGATGACGACGGTGGGCCCGGGCCCTCGCTTATCTGTCCGGTGCACGCCGGCTTGCGCAGCGACACGCGCACCACCTCGCACGGCGCGCGGCCCACGGTGGTCGCGTTATCGCCGCGGGCCGCCACGCCCCCGGCCGACGTTGCATTCGGTGACGTGATGGCGGTCTTATGAGCAGCAGCAGTGGCCGCCGTGACCGTTGCGGTGGCCGTGACGGTGGCCGATGCGGCCGCGGACGTTGACGAGGCGCCGGCTGCGGTCATGACCAGCGCTGCGAGCACCACCAGCCAGATGACGACGAGACGAACGAGACCGCCGCCGGTGCTGGCAGCGCGCATTGTACCGCCGGGACCGGCGCCACCACTCTATCACAACCGATCCGGCCGTTTCGCCGCGGAATCCGCATTTTTTCTCCTTGTACCTGCAACACACAAAACATCAGGCCAGGCGTTAGAGCTATTGGTTCATCCGTCGACCGACCGTTAGGTAAGGTTAAGTCACGCGCGAAAGCGTCAAAATGAGACGAAGAATATAAAAATAATAAAAAAAAAATCGTACCTATTATACACGAAAGCGTTAAAACTGCAGTAGACGTATAGATTGAAGGATTGCGTTTGGAGAGAGAAGTAAAAATTTTACTTTTACTACAATCACTTAAGTAATTGATGATAGAGAGAGAAAGGGATGCGCTGACGCCGCTGAGTTTATCACGGATAAACAAACAATTTTATAACAATATCTCCATGAATTATATCGAACACAAATAATTTGGATTATGATTATAAAAATTATAACATTTAAACGTGGAAAATATAATATTCATCATTTTCAACTCCATGAAAATTTCTAGTATCTGTCTATCTCTCTTACTTTACTCACTATTGGTATTTAAATTTGCTAGACGGAAGGGTGTCAAAGCACAGAACATTATTTTATTTGTCTATCACGAAAACCGTAAATTATTATCAAATGTTTGCAAATATTTCATTTTGGACAATCGTGGTTTCTGAAAACACAAACTTTGGACCTTCGAAATGAATACATGCGAAGAATTCTGACATAAAAATTTGTTTGACGTATTTTTTTTTTTTTTTGGCTTTTCTCCCGTGCTCCGAAGTTAATTTTATGTACATTATATTTTATCGATTATTGACGAGTTTCAAAATTTTTAAAAACTTATAATTTTGGCACAAATGATATGTCCTCTTTTCACCGATTGCGCTTGGAAGCACTTGGAAGCGTCGAGCACTTGGAAAACCGGACACGTGCCCTTACCCCTGACTACACACAAGTTACATCCCAGGACGCTGTCGAGCGGGTCCACTGCACTACTGCAGATATATAACTATACTTCGAGGCAGAATCTATAGTTGATCTTTCTCGGGTAAGAGCCCATAGGGCTTATGATATACCGATGAAATTATATTAAAAAATCCTTTGGGAAATCCTTTGTAGACTATTTGGGTCCAAAGTACTTTAATAAAATACCAATTTCATATAGGTAAAAAAAAATTATTGTAGCTTATTAAATGGAAAAAAGGTAGCTTATAAGTGAATTTTTTTTCAGAATTATCAACTTTTTATAGTAAGTTACTGAATTTTTAATGTTGTTTAACTTATTATTTTATTTTGTTTATTGCTACTATTAATTAAGGAACTTAAGATTATAGTAACACAATCAATCGATTTTCATATATTATTTAATTATACATAAGTATGTTATTTTTAATATCAATTTAATTTATTTTAATGTAATTATGTAATAGTATTGGCAGTCATTTTTTTCTTTTATTTCTATATAATAATCAATTTAAACGTAACTCTCTACTTCATCACAAAAGGCTTTAAGAAATATTATAGGTATATACTTTATATATATATACGTATTAGTATAATGTATTTATAAGGAAACTTTATTTAATAGGTAATAAAAATGAAATACACTTGATATCCAATTTTATATTATAATTTATTTATTTATTTATAATGTAATAATATTACAATAATACTAACATGGCGTAGATATAATGCCTAAGCTAACCTAACCCTTTCCGTTACTTGGTCAATGTTTACATATCCCAATGATACTTTTCTTCAATAACCTTTAACAACCATAAGAACATTAGCTCCCAAACCCCATATGCTATTAAGGGGGGGGGTACTGTATTGGAATACGTGCTTTGGGTTAGTTGGTAGGGTTCATGATGTGGTGAAATCAAAACTACCGGTGATAGAGTTCAAATCATTGACTGAGCGTTAAAGCACAGCCACTAAATCCACTCGGTCTCTTTTATAATTGTTTACACCATCCTAATGTTAAATTGATAATTTATCAACGCAACTATATTATAGCAATAATATTGCTGTACTAATAACATTACTACTCATTGAGTAACAATAACTGAATTATATAATATAGCAACAATGGTTTTATTGCTAAAAAGACCATCGCTTTCTAGTTCTTATGTAAGTCAGTGGTCGAGTTACAAAATTAGAAAGGTGCACGACTTGCTTCCGATGAAATTGCAATCAGTTGAAATGGCGATTGCGGTTGAGTTACATCGATCTATTTTTTGTCATTCATATCCAGAACGCATTAAAAGATTAAACGTATTGCAGATTCGAACGACTAGTGAAAAAGCCAAGCTACTTACGTCTATTTCTAAAAACTTCTAAAACAGATAAAGTTTGCTTACAGTTTTTTATAGTGATCCACAGTGTGCAAATCCACGTAAATGGTTCACTGTGAAAGAATGAAAATGAAATAAACGCTCCCGTAACTCATATGGTAACGTGATTTACCGTTTGATTTACTAAAATCGTATCACATAAAATCATGGTCCTTATAATTGAATATATTCCATATAATGACTGAATTATTGTATCGACCGCTGCTCGGAGGTTAAATGCGAAACGTCAAAACTCGTTCTAGTGGCATAGTATGGTGAAACGGTCTGCCACAATTACTTTCGATGCTGCGTTAATCACCTCCCAATGCTGCTAGCAATCATCTGATGGGTGACCACACAACTATGGCGGCGTTTTTCATGCAAACACACATACACTACTATCCATGTGTTTAACCCCATACAGTTCCTCTAATCTAAAAAAATAGAATAAACCTAACATAGGGCTTATAGACCAAAATTATCAAGCCCTCCTTAAAAAATAGATCAATACAGAAAAAAAAATGTGTGATTGCATTTCTAGAAAATCCATAAAAACGCCACCGGTAGTGATCGCATTTTAATCGAACAAATGAAAAAAAAAAACCAATGGTCCTCGAAAAGTATTACGGTTTCAGGACTAAAAGAATTGTACAGGGAAACCCATAAAATGTCACGCTCATCTTTCTATGGAATTTCAAGCGAATATCTCCAGATCATATGATATGGCCTCTTTCCCTCTATCGTCCATGAATGTATAATGCAAGGCTCAAAATAAGATATGAAAAAAACTGTCTTCACCCCATCCTTACCGTCAAGTATCGGAGTTATGAGTTATCACGCTTACGATGAGTACACTTTACAATATAACAAGGAAGGCACCATTGGCTCGTTAAAGGATTTGCATATTTCATAAGATTACGTGTGTACGGCTTTTTGTCTAGTACAATAAAAAAAATAAGGATCGAAGTCTCATTTATAACCGTTTAAAACAATTTATTTTTAATAACAATACCATGCGAGGCGAAGAAATAAATCAATACTTTTTAATATCATTAACGATCTTGCAGCTTAGTATCAAGTTCCAAGATGATGCTAAGTTTTAATTAGATAATTATTTAAATAAATAAAAATAAATCTAGTACATTGAAAATTAGTATTTTTAATTTATTTATTTCATAGCTAGTGAATATGGTATAAGTAATATAATATAAATAAGTATTTATGCTACTTTTGGGCAGCCAAACTTAGCTCGATTTAATACCAATTGACCTTTCAAATGGTACAAAATAACGTTTTCCCAAAATTAATTATAATCAAGTAGGTTCATAATTAATTTGTAATGAATAATAATTTTAACTGATTAGCTGTTCGAGACTCTAATCCATATAACTACAAACGAAGATATAAGAATTTAGATGTCTATCATATCATAAATATTTTATTTGGAATATTCTAATGTTTGATATAAATAAGCATATTTTTTTTATATATATATATATATATATATATATATATGAATCAGGTAGTAGGCTAGGGTCATCTTTAGTATTAACACAAACAAGCATTTTGTTTTTTCAGTATAACTTATGATGTACTTGACGAAAACGTTTCTAAAACCTTTCCCCGTTAACCGAAACCCTTATTCGAATTTAAAACAAAGGATCACCGCATGACATGTCTAAACACGACCCGTTTAATACGAATTTGGTGACGTGCGCAAAACCCGAATCAGCCGTCAGCTTATACCTTTCACAGTCTTTATCCCATTCAAGGATCAAAAAAAAGAGTGGTCGACAAGTTCAGTCTCCGATTGCGATCTCGGATAGCTTTCGGATCTTTAAAAGCCATTTCTCGAATCATTTCAACGATACAATATTAAAGAATATCACACAAAAACCTACAATTATTTATAATTATAGAAGTGTAGATCAAATGAAATGATACTATGAAACCACATCAGAATTTATTATGGAATTAACGATGAATAATAATAGCGATGATACAATGTTGTGAACAAATTTTGAAATACGTACATAAATTGTATAAAAAGCAAAAATACATTATTATTGCACACGAACATGTTCGGTTTACGAAAACTATACATTTTTCGATACGTATATTTCGTTACACTTTTAAACTGCATGGTATAGTGGAATTCTAGTATTGATATTAAGCAATCCAATCAATGGCTTATAAAATTGTAAAAACAAAGCAAGAAGTGACGCATAACCGTCAGCAATATGAATAATGTTATGAAAAGGGTTTATCATAATAAATAATTTTATGGAAAGTAACAATATTGTATGTCGTTTCAATCCAAATACTTATTGTAAAATTGTGACCCTATAATATGAATATATCAACATGTTGCTCTTTACGTTAGAATTTGAGAAGAAAAGAATAACAAAAAATTATTTTTATTTTCTGCAAAGGAATGTAATTTGATTTATTTCTTTTTTCTCATTATTGTTTAATTTTAAATCAGTAATATTTATACTAGTCAATATGTGTTCATCACAATGAACTATTCTACTTATACTGGAATCGATAACCATTTTGTTTTTTTTTTTCTGTTATAATAATTAATTTATTACAGAACTGCGTAGGTAATCGTAAAAATCATATTAAATCATATGACTTTATTACACCGATCCAGAGCAATTGTGCTTTATAACTGTCAATAGTAAATAATCCTATAAAAGATCGCTTTTACATACGTAGAAAAAGAAAATAATAAGACTGTTGTATTATAATATACGCATTTGTCGACTGTAAAAGTACAAAACGCGTATTAATATAGGTGTATAGTGTACGCGTGCGGATCGAAGCAAAAATACCAACGGGGTCTCGTGTTGCGCAAACATAAATCCATTAGCTGGATAAAAGTTGTACAGCCGACCAATTAGCCGGGAAATAGCGTTATGACAAAAAAAAAAAAAAAAATTAAAATCCATACCACTACGACACGGATCAGCGATCACCAAAGCGCGTCGGTCGATTTAATAGGAAACGCTGCACGGGGGCGCATTTGAAAAACATTTATCAACGGTATTACGTATCCGGGGCTTTGAGTCTGAGGCGAGCGTAAATACTTTAAATACATCTCTATAATAATACAATCCAATGTGGTTCTCGACCTTTTCTCCGGCGAGCCTTAGGGCTTCCCGGATACGTCAGAATTCAATCAAACTGATATGTTCAATTGGTTGTATTTGAGCTACAAACACGTAAAATTAATTTTCCCCTATCAAACCAAATATTGAAGTACTGGTTAAAAAAAAAAACCCCCATTACCATTGTCACATTAAAACTATACTTATAAAACACTATATAGATAGCATTGTAGTATTGCGTTTTCAAAATGTAATGAAACATCCCTTACCGGTTATACGGCGGTGTACGTATTAAAAATATGCAAATTAAAAAGCAAGAGTCATTTTGATGAGTATTGTAGCTTAAAATAATCGATTTTGCTGATATTTGGAAAACTGTAAATGTAAAAGTTTGAGAACCTTTGCAGGACTATAGTGTTATATTTTATACGACTACAATACTATACACGCACATATTCGTACGTACATGCAGTTCACTTCACGCGTGCTCACAACCGTTCGTTTTCATTGTCGACACGCGTGTACGCGGCCCACACACACCGTTCTCACCATTGGTGTAGTAGAGTATTATTATAGGGAATATCGTGTTACGGATTATTTCCTCCGGGAGCGCGAAGCATAGACGTCGGCGGGGAGATTTGCTCTCGAGTGAGATGCGATTTCCGAGATAAAATATTTTATGTTGAAAACAACGACCGGACAAGGGCAATATAATATTATCCCGAGGTGGGCGTGTGTGTTTTATATGAACACCATGTATACAGAGCGTTCCGGTTGCACACACTTCCGCGTACACCGCCGATCGGAAAGTCGTCCGGAATGGATATATACAGTTAACATAACTCACTTTTGAACGACACGTGCGTGCACGTTTGACGAATAGAACAGTTGACGCGCGAGTAACCGCGATTAATGATCGCAATCGATCCACGCGAACAGACGTAATACTTTCACTGCGGTTACCATTGCGATAACCAGCTGCTGCAGATAATAATGAACCGACGCGGGCATCGTCTATGCAACGAAAATATTCGTGCTCGGACTGCTGTGGAATTTCCTGCGACGGGAATAGCGAATATAGGCACTCGAGTCGAGTATAGGTACACGAATCGGCGGGGGTTTCGCTGACGTTGGAGCGTTGTTTTCCACAGTCGCAGTTAACAATAACAGCGATCTCGTGGTCGCGGGGTCGGGATACGAAATGTGGCTGATGATGTTCGGGGCAAATGACGATGTCCACGATGATGTAGGGACGCGTGATTTCGGCATCGAAATGGTGTTACCGTAACCGGCGTGACGGATTTCCACGACTATTTTGTATGTACTATATTATATTGATTTTGTTCTCACGGTGCACGCAAAGGAGGCGGCCGAGACGAAACGTGTGCCTAAGCATGTATACCCACCCACACATCTATGTATGTATATATATATATAAGTATCGCTGTATTATGCACTGTTTTCGTTCACGACGGCTGTGCGTGGACATATTATAATAAAATACATGTAAAAACGGGTAATAACAAAACTCATACGATACGAGCACACGGCAAAGGCGAAGGATTGCATAAAGCGCTTTTTCGCTGGAAGAACCTACGCACACACACACAAACATACGCACACAAATATACACATGGAAGCTCACATCTACAAACGCACGCACACACGCACGTGAACCACGAGGTGAGCAAGAGTGTGCTCGTGACGCGGGTGGGACCGGTGGCAGCGGGTGGCGCGATCGGACCGTCCGGAAGAGGGATAAAGGGATGGAAAAAAAATAACTAAACCCCTTCCCCTTCCACCGATTTTAATATTACATAACACGTAAACGAATGATGACGAGGAGAGACGGATGACGACGTTGGTGGACGCGGTGCTAGGGACGCGGCGGAGATGACCGATTTACAGCAGCGTATATTATAGTAGTGACATGGGTACTATGCCGTTTCTCGTCTTAGGACAATAATATTTATTTACATTGGTATGATGTAATTATTATTATATACGATTAATGATGAAACGCAAGAGAACAGGTTTAAGTACTAATATGATATAATATTATACGTAAAAATAGATGGTCGGACACGATTGAAAATGATCAAACGTATCGTTGGGATGTGGAAAATCGAGAGAAGTGGATGTTTACGACAAAGGCGGCAAATTGTCGGGAGAAAGGCGACCATGATGATGTTAACAAGTGTACGTAATGTTGTAGTGTAGTAGAAAATGATGTAATATTTTTGTTTCGTTATGTTTGATGTATAATTACTTGACGGATAATAAGCCGGTATTGGTGTGGTGTAGCAGTAGTGGTGCGGGTGATAGTAGTAGTTATAGTGGTAGAGCGCAACTGCAGCTGACTGCTGGGGAAACGATGATCTGACGACTGCGGCGGTGATGCGTTGTAGCGTCGTGTCGACGCCAGAGATCATGTCGTGTCGCCGGGCTGGTGACCCGCACAATCGACCATAACAACAAGCCCGCGACGACGGCGGCGGTCCGCTGGCCGCACACGACGACGATGCCGGAACACGGTGGTGCGGGCTACACGGCGGCGGCCCATAATATCAGTGCAGACGGTGGCGTGGTGCAGCCGACCACCGTCGTGGAGTCGTCGTGGCCGCCACCGCCGCGGCAGCGATATCGCGCGAGTAACGGTGACGTGGTGCGGTGACGGTGCGGTCGGAACGATGCGTGGCGGCGACGTAGCAGCGGTTATAACGGTTGTTGTTGCTGTTGTGATTGTTGTTGTTGTTGCTGCTGCTGCTGCTACTGTTTTTGCTGTTATTGTTGTTGTTGTTGTTGTACGACGATCGGTCGACGGCACGCGGGTGCACGGTGGCTAATGCGGCGACCGTGGACGCGCGCGTAACCATCGTCCGCGACGGCCACGCGGTCATGTGCGTCCACGCGCGCGCACACACGGTGCGAAGCGTGTGGTGCGGTCTTCCGTGGCCGCCGCCGCTACTGCCTACTGCCCCGTTTGGTGATTGTAATATTAATATAATAATAACGAACACGATAGGAATATACGGCGTGGAAAGTCAGTGACCGCAAGGAGACGTCCGGATCCGGATGGCAGTCGAGAGACGCGACGGCAGAAATACTTAATACCGTTGCCGATGGCCAACGCGACAGAGTCCGCGCGAGAGTAATATCAAATATATACGTGAACACAACCACCAATCGATTACATGTTAACGTCGTTTTTTGTATGCGATTGTGTAATTAATTTTTTTTCTCGCCCCCGTGATGTACGCGCACGGCGTGAACACCGCGATTTCGACCACAACACACGCGCGTTTCGAACACTGCACAGCACGTCAACTCGTTTACACGGACACGCACGGACGACGACGCCGACGACGCGAGAGCGAGCGAGTGAGAGGAAAAGCGAGTGAGTGAGCGAGAGAGAGGGACAGACACCCGCAAGAACACGCGCGCGCGCACACACACACACACACACACACACACACACTTACACACTTACACACTTACGCGCACACACACACACACACTTGCACACACACGCGTGCCCACGACACGCGGCGGCGGCAGCGACGACGACGACGACGACGACGACGACGACGACACGCAAAACCGGGGGGGGGGGATCGTCTGCGAGACTACGCTGTACTGCGCCACCGGGGTCCGGGGTACCACCAGCTAGTGGCGGCGCGAGAGGGCGCCGGCGGTGGCCATCTTTCGCCGTCCGATCGATAGGACGCGCGCGCGAAGCCTCACCGCACACGGCGGTTTCCCTGGTGCGCGCACTGCGCAGACCCTCACACTCTTTTTACACAGACCCTATACATGCGCGCGCGCGCACACACACACACACACACACACACACACACACAAATGCACACACACACACCGAAACGCACCCACCCGCTCACTCGCTCTCTTTATCTCGCTATAAATCTCTCTCACTCTTAGTCGAGCACACGCCGTAAACGCAAGCGCGCCACCGTGGTTTTTATTTATACTATACTCCGCTATAATACCGAAGGGTGGGGCGCAATCCCATGGGGAAGGGAGGGGAAGGTGAAGGTACACACACACACACACACACACACACGCGCGCGCGCGTGCGCGCACACACCAATACGTATATACGTAGCACGCAGGGACCGCACAGTATTTTATCGGCGACAGTGGAAAAAGGATGAGGAGTAGTTCGCGGGTACAGATGGAACTGGTGGAACCAACGGTCGAGGGAGAGGGTGAAAAAAACCTCTAATAGATAATGTGTTCACTTTCTATCCGCCCTGCTGCTGCTACCACTGCTGCCGATGCTGCTTCTGCTACTGCTCTCTTATATATATATATACTCCTTCACTCACGCACGCCCCGAGCCCACTCGACCGACCCTCTCTCTCTCTCTCTCTCTCTCTCTCTCTCTCTCTCTCTCTCTCTCTTTTACATATACGTGTGTGTGTGTGTATATGTGTGTGTGTGTGTGTGTGTGTGTGTGTATGTGTGTGACCATCGCTGATTACAACAGCGATGTGACCATGCACCACTATAGCTACCCACCACTACACTGTTATAGCTGAACACACTCAATCACGCTTGTAAAAAATAAAAAAATAAAATAAAAATTGAAACAATCACCACTATAATATCACGGTCTTCGGTTTACGTTATGGAGCTTTTGAATGATTTACTATTTTATTCCGTCCAACAAATGTGAAACGATACAATGGTACCTATATTATAAACGTTTATATTATAAAAGTTAAATAATAATATAATACACGCAAGCATGCATCACTCGTCGTGACACCGATCGTCGTTTTTATCATACTTGGATTTGTGAACGAAATGTATCCGTGATCACTCCCCGGTATGTAAATTACAAAACCCACCGCGTTATTTGCTTATTGAAAAATATCAAAACGTTTATCAAGAATGTAATATGTGTAGAAAATGAAAAGAACTTAATTTCGCCGTATGATCAACAAGACTGAGCATTTCACGTTTCAATAAATTCACCAACGTCGTGTCTTATTTAATAAAAACGCCATCCTCGAATTTAACGGGAAAAGTAATCTAATTTTGCTGCCACCGTTGAAATCCATTCAATGATATCACACGCGTTTTTCCGCCTATTTGTCCCTTCAACGATATTAATAAGACATTCATATGGTAATAACATGCGATTTAAATAAAATCTATGACTCTTGTTGATTAGTTCATTTTTATGTGCAATATTTTTTTGCACAGTGTAAATATTAATTTCGTGCGGTTGTAATAAAATGTAGGTATTATTAATGTTCCAGTTCACCTGAATTATCATAAAATAATCCATTTTGACGGGCAAATCATTTTAAATAATCACCAGCGGACGCGTAAAGATCATTTTTATGAACTGAAATATTGTGACAATTCATATTTTTTTTTTTTTATTAAAAGAAAAAAGTGCTAGTGTTTTTTTTTATATTTATATATAGACTCATCTATTCTCATCTAACGACTATTTTATTATAATATATGAATTACTGTCCCTCTGTTGTAGTACATATGTTATTTACCAGTAAAAACCTTACCTGTATTGAGGCGCATAATATTTGTTTTTACATTTTTTTTTATACTTGTACTATCGTAAAGTAATTACGTAATAACTGTTTGGGTAATATATTATGTTATACTTATACGAATGTGGTATTATGTATTATTCGTTGAAAAGAACATTGGCATCAATACAGTTTCACCGACTTGGAAATGTGTTATTTGTGCTGTAGAGAAAAACGAAAAAAACGTTGTCTTCTTAAACAAAATATTATGTACATAGTAATACAATAAGTATAAAAAGGTCGATCGTAAAAAGAAATGTTTTTGACAAACACAAAAAGTATAATAATTCGAAACATAAATTATAGATTTCGATGAACACTTTACAAAAACAGTTTTAATGAAAAACAAATAATATTATGCTAGATCCGGATATGCACCCTCGGTGTTCTCGATGCGCTAAATAATGTTGATGAATTTATGGTAAATAGATTGATGGAACTGTGGCTTAAAGATTTTTCTTTTTTTTTAAGTGAGAAAAATTATGTGTATACTGTAGTTGACAATGTTGATTGATGAATATAGCGGCACAAAAAAAAAAAGAAAGAAATTAACTTATAATTAATTTGAAGGTGGTACGCGATATTATACATTTCGACAAGTAATATTATAATTACAGCTCGTATAACAAACTTGTATTAAAATATGAAAGTCTTACGAGAAAATTAATTCACAGTTCTCAATACCCGGGCGGTTTTTTTTTTAAAAAAAAAAATCAATTGATAGAAGAATCGTGTATCTCGTATTAAATATCAATTAAAAATGATTTTAAAAATGAAAAACTTGAGTAATTTTTGGAATATTATCAACTGGACACTTTTTGCTTTTTTTCTCAGACTACGTCACCGTATAAACTTGTAGTTTTTTACGTTTATATTAAATTTTAAATCAATCATAAATCAAATCACTTAATACTGAACAGAGCACAGTTTACTAAGTGTTTATATGACATTTTTCAAATTATAAGTTTTCATACAAAAAATAAGTAAATAAAAAATATGGATTATAGGCGGTTTGAATATAAAATGAGTAATCAAAATATAATCTTAATAACTGTACATTTTTATAACTGTACAATTATTTTTTGGTATTTATTTATTTCATTTCATTTTTTGTTTCAATTATATATTAAGATATGAGACACTGCAATACAATTTATAAAGATTTACTAGTTGAAAAAATTCCAAGTATTTTAAATTTTTAAAGATTATATAAGATAATAACTGAGTAATCAGTATAAAAAAACAATTTATATTTCTTATACAAAATTTATTTTAACTGATTTGTTTTTTATAACACTCAGTTCCATAGTTCAAGACTTGAAATCTGTACCAATATTAATAATATAGGAAAAGTATTTTGATAAATATTTTTTTTAAAAGTTTTGAAAACTTGCAATTTCAAAACTTTAATTATAATTGTATGTTAATTTCATTGTCATTCCGACCACTTATTGAAGAAAGTTTATCGCACAAACATTTATATTTCAGAGAAAAAAAGGTATACCTACAACAATGGCATGTTAAAATTGAATTTCTTATTATTTGCGAAAAAACTCCCAGAAGAAAATGAATAACAATCGAAATTAATTTTGAAATTGTTTTTATTTTTTCCTTAAGTCGTACGGACTGTATGTGTTTTGCAATATTAATTAACGGCATACTATAAAATCAAATAAATCATTATTATTTTATCGAACGATAAGCAATGAAAAATCACACATCTGACTGACTAATTACTAGCGTGAAAATTATTTCCAATGACAAGCTATAGAATATAAAGTATGTAATAATATAAATTCAGAATATCGTGGCAATCAAATCAATCCAATGAGACTTTACAAGTTCAATACCTACGTTTCACAATAAAATCTGAAACGATTCGTATTTTACGTTCGCGCTCGACACATCAGCTACGGTAGAGGTGTAATTATTAACACAATATTCTATAATACCAATATTATTAATTATAAATTACAGGCATAATTTCGACTCTTACAGCTTCATTGTGGACCGCGACTTACAAGTGCCGATAAAATTATACATTTTATCGTGCGTTCGACACTTGCACCACGTTCGCTCTTTCATTTGAAAGTACTAATATTAATCTATGTGATAAAAAAATGAATAAATAAATAAATGTTTAAATCTTTCTTAGTACCTACTTAACTTTCGCCCGCATTATCCATTACCGTTGTCTGGACGGTTTCTTGGCATCCGTTTGTAATTCTACCACTCGGTCCGTCGCCGTTAAGATCCACTCCCCGCCCGCACGTAAAAAAAATATCTCTTCTCCCGCGTATCACTTCCATATAATGTTTAAGGGTACGTACGAAGAAATTATTATACTGCAGGCTGATAGTTAAAGATAATATCGTTTTTCGTGCGACTAGCGGATTGCGCAGCCAAACAACATACGATTAAACACCGCGGTCCGTTAAATTCATACAATATCGCATTGACTAACAAATTTACCGCGATTTTTCGCATTACTACTACAGCTCTGAACGACTTCTACATACTGATGTACTGTGTGGTTTAATCGTCTCGTCATATTACGATAGGGTGTAACAGTGGCAGACTGCCCATAATAATATTACATTGTTCAATCGGAAAAAACGTTCAATAATACTGAAATGCACTTTGGTTTTGAATTCACAGTTGTTTAGGTAATATAAATGTGTAAAAAATCTTATCCTCACTCGAGCCGATGACGATAAATGATTTTATTTTGCTCTTAGAAAATAGCGTTTGATATACAAACACGTATAATATTCATCTATTAGTTTGAACAAGAGTAATGTGTGTCTAAGAAGCTTATGCGGAGGGATAATCATTTAGACGTAACACACTAAATACAAATGAAAACAATTGAAATTTGACGCACCCATCATCTTCATTCATCGCCGAAATCCACTTTTGGTTTAAAGTTTCTAACAGTAAACCTTACAAACCAATAATCGTATACCAATATATTATTCAATCGAAACAATGAATCAAACCTCACGGCATCCAATAAGAGAAATATTGCTAAATGAATTTCATGTGCAAAAATCTTCTTTTCAAGAAAACGTACGATAGGTAAACCCTCAGGAGTAAAACGTTCAATGGGTTAATTAATATTATAATCAAGCAAATCATTGACTCCAAAACATCACTTGTCCAATGCATTCGAAAAAAATCAAATGATCTGGTATATATTATGGTATTACGTTAGAAATTCAAGTAAGTACGCGTATCACAGAATATAGATACAAAGTTTTATTTATGTGTTATAAGAATGATTATTATAATTTGAAACTGGTAAACTGGTAAAAAATAATTTATACTTATCGATAGAACATTTTTTTGAAAAAAAAAAAACATTTATGTATACTTTTTGCAATGAATAAAAATTTTAAAATTGTATATTTAATTTATAACCTCAATCGTTAAATACATTGGTTGGATGTCACATCGTTTTAATAAAATTTGAATATAACCAGGAAAACATTAATTGGAAGATAATTCTACTTTGAATTTTAATAATTTTTCATTTCACCATAAACAAATGGGAGGCACATATAAAACATATTAATATTCTAAGTATTTATTTATATACTTTGGAATCCTATAACTTCTTGGTTGGTTATAAATTTAATAAAAGGTATATACCATTTTAAAAGGTGCATAAATTTGCAATATAATTAATAATTTCCTGGAAAAATAATAGTATATCAAAAAAGTAGTGAATTTTAATTAACGTGAAAATTAATACTATGTTATAAAGTACCGTTTTAAGTGTTGTCGCTAAGAAGATTATTACATTAATTAAATTTATTTTATTTAGTTTCTGTATTAAATATACTATCACTAAAATCAAACATTAAATATCTAATCAAGTTTATTACGTTTTTAACTTAAAATTTACCAAATAATTGTATTTCTAAAAACTTAATAAAAATGAAATATTAACAAATAATTTGAACGTTATCTCATTTGTTTATAAAAAATAATCAATAGTAATTAAACTATAAGTATACTTTACATTACATATTTTGTTTGAGTGTAGATTTTTATTTCTATTATTACATTTCAAAATAAATTTCTTGTTAACAATTTTCTTTCTTAAAATCAATATGTCTATTTCAATCGAGACAAATGTGAGATTACGTACCAACGTTTAAAAATCATACTCTAGTATAGGATAAAAACTATTTTCATTTTTCATTTCATAGCTCTACACGGTCCACTATGCAATTCAAACGATATTAAAGCTATTATAATATTGATGTGTATAATAGAATACATATATTATGGTACCTATAATATGTTTCATAATATTAATGCACAGAATATGAGATAAAAAAATAGGACCTAAGTGAAAAACGATTAATTCTAATTTTTCCGTCTTTAATAGGCAACGAGGAGACAATAAACAATAATTAATTGTAATTATATTTTGTCTTAGAATCCGCCACGCCCCGTAGCGTAGACTTGAGTGTTCTGTATTTAATGAGTTTTTTTTTATATTATTGTTATATAGTTGACAATCACAAATTGCCATTTTCCAGTGTCGCAGTCTTTTTTAAACATGAAGACGCCAAGAGGCCTGACAGTGGCACGAGAAGCGAAACCGTGATTAACGACTCACTCTAGCGCATTGACCATATCATATAATGACTATTGTCGTCTTACATCATAACCCTAATCAAAGTCTAAAAAATGATATAATTTTAATTAATTTTAATCAACACTGAGTGGCTCAAACTAAAATCGCTTTTTATTTTTACAAAATAACCATTAAGTAATTACAATATGCATTACGCAGACATAAAAATTAAATAAACGCAATGATCGTGGTGTGCTAATAGATAATATTAGGACCAAAAAGGGTGTGTTGACATGCATTTTTATTTTTAATAGTCTATTTATATTTCATAAAAACACTAATTTTGCTTTGGGTGTGTAGGTAATAAAGAGACATGACCAAATTAAAAATAACAAACATTATAATATGGTCTTTTAACTAGCCGTATTTTACATTTCATTCGAAATGATAAGGATTTTTATTCCTAAGTATACCCGTTTCAAATAAATTAGTGAATGACTTCAAAATCATACCTACTTGAAAATCAATGAAACTCGATATATTACGTTTATGAATACACACCAATAAAGGTTATAATATATAGTACCTAATGAATTCTCAGTAAGACGTATCGTAAACATACTGAAATGACAAGAGAAGTATTTGAATAATCTTACTTTTAAAAGTAATATATTTTGTGGTGTTTTCAAATACACTTCTTAATAATTTTTAGATTTTGTTTAACGCAACTATTATAATATTATATTTTGAACACGTTTAGCATCTATTACTTAAAAGAAAAGAAAGTAGGTACCTTAAAATTTAATTACTCCTGCATATTATTATATCCCATTTATTAAAATATTAAAATACAATAAAGTTCAAAAACATACAGATTTTATTGGATTTATAGAATTTTAAAATTATCTTAGTCGTTAAATTTTAATGCTAAATCATATTTTTTTTTTATAAAATTTAATTCTTACTTTCTTGTTTATTATATTATAAAACTATTTTTTTATTTTATTTTGCCTTTCAACGTTATGGGTAAGTACGAAGCCATTAAAATTACATTTCATTAATTAAAGCGTAGGCGGTAAAAACAATGACACAATTTGTTTATTACAAATAGTTAAAAGAACATGGTTTTCAGTTTACGATAAAATAAAAAGTTGTATACATTTGCAATGTATACAATGTTAATACCATTAATTCAAAGCAATTACTTATCACAATATAAACCATTCCACAAATTGCACCTGATCAACATTCAACATTTTAACAACTCTTAATTAATTTGTTTTCATGATGCACGTTTATGGATATAAAGTGTTAAAAAATGGCAAGATTATAATATTTCCCCTAAGGCAATGAGAAAAATGAGAAAATTATAGAGATCAAAAATAATCACAACACGTAATCGTATTTTTATAACTTACATTTTTATGCATAAAACATTAAATTAGATTACATTTAAGCTACACACACACATAATATAATATACAAAATGTAACACGTAACATTTTTCAAAGTAAAATAATTCAGTAATTGTGATGTATACACACCTATTACATAATAGGTACGTTTAATAAATTGTCAAGTAAAATGTATTATTAAGTTGTATACCATTGTGTAGGATGTGCGTGTAATGTATACAACTACAACCATTGCTTACCACGTGTCTACATTTTTCGTAACGAACTGAACACAATTTAATTATATCAACATAGCTAAATATACGTTATTACGTGTCACAAGTTAATTGTAATAAGTATAAACTAAATTAATTTTAATTGGCTTTTGATGTTGGTCACAGTGTTAGAACATGATAAAATATTCAGCCCGTGTACACGCCCTGAACCAAAAACTTTATTGAACAAGACCCTATACACACATTCATCTTAATAGCTTTTGTCTTAGTTCAGATGTTTTAACACAATAATTGTATAGCATAAATGAACTTAAAGACAAGAATAATATACTTAATATTATTTCTTCCGAATAATAACCTAACCTCGAAAACAGCACTCGAGGTTTATTATTTCAATTCTTTATATTTTTTAAGAATTGAATGAACATCTTTTTTTCAGAATAAAATATTCTATTTGAAATTCTTTTATCTTACACTATAAAGTTTGAGAAACAAAAGAATTGTATTAGGCTAACATTTATACAGACATATTTTACATTCTTTTTTTTTACTAATGGTATTATTTTTCTTTAGTTTTCCAAAATTGTATGTAGACCAGTTAATTGAAAAGTAAGGTAAGGTTAAGTAAGGTCATCTTATTGAATAGTGTTTGTAGTTATTTTTCAAATTGCTCAATTATTTAAAAAAAATAACCTGAAAATAACGAAGATTCAATGGCATTTACGACAAATCTTTTTTTGACAAATCGATTTCGGTTGGTTGTCCTCATTCAAACAACAATAAACCCGAAAGCTTGACATTTTAATAATATAATATTTTATCAATGTATAAATGTGGTAATATTTTAACGTTTTCAGAAAATTATATTTTTATTTTTAAGACCTGCAGGTCGTTTAATACGAACTCATATAAAGCGATTTCACTGCATTATCATGACAATATTCGTATATCAATAAATGAATTGAAAAAAAGTCTAGTTTTTTTTTTTTTTTTGATATAAAAATAATATCTCACAGTAAAATTCTTTCTAGATTTTACAGCATATTTTACTCAGTTAAATAACAAATATGGCCAAAAGTTCTCTTTTATCGTCCAGAAAACAATAAACTTTTTTACGCACATGTCCCATAAAAGTCTAGAGCGACGTTTCCACGATGATCAGAATAACATAATATAATCACGTTTTAGTAATATTATACTACAGTTGGGATTTTCCGCTGTTTTTTTTTCGAATCTAAATAATAATTAACGCCAAAGTTTCTGCGAAAAAGGTTGCTCGCCCAACTATATTATAGTTTAACGAGAATAGATATACCTATCCGGACATTAAATTGATTATATTGACTGTCGTTAAACAAAAAGGAAAAAAAAACAAATATTCAAAAGCATGCCGTGAGTATTCACGCGAGAGTTATTTATACTTCATTATTGACTAGACTATTAGAGCAAAATATTATTACGATCGTGCATGTTTTCGAATACAACTTTTCGCTCAAAACTGTACTTTCTTTCGTACTATAGCTGTTTATGTATAATACTGTTAATAACCACGTTTGTTGTCCGTCCATCGGCCCTTTCGTCGCTATATGTAGTTATCGGGTGGGGTACCTGCGTACTCGAGTAAACGTATATTTCTTCCCTTCCCCGTTCAAGGTGTCACCCGAGTCTTGACTGTCGAGAGAGGCCTCGTAGTTGTCGAGAGCAACACACACGAACACATGCACATGCACACACACGCGCGCGCACACACATGCACACACACACACGCCATACGCATGCACACATATACCATCGCCGTGGTACGTATCTGGGAGAGTGGGACTACTTGAATTCCGATGAAAAACGACCGCGTCGCACGTTTCGCAACATTTGTCGTCACCAGCAGCTTATATACTCGGACACGAATATACGATATAATAATAATAATAATAATAATAATAATAATAATAATAATAATAATAATAATAATAATAATAATAATAATAAATAACAATAATAGTGATAATATTATCTCGAATGAAAAAGGTAATGAAAAAAAAAAAAATTTGAAAATAATAGTGCAACACGGATTTGTCTGCGATTTCTTATTACGGAATGGAAAAACTTCGTATATACTTGCGATGTTTATATTTTATCATTTTTATAATTTGATTTAAGTAATAAAGTTACCTTATGGCCGATAAACATATGAAATTACATATTAGTTCAGTATATTTTATTTTTATTGTATACTAAAACAATTAAAATTCATAAAAGTAATAAGTAAATTTTAGTTTCTGTTAATAAGATGTGAGTTAAAAGTTGATCACCTCTGCTATATAACGTAACACTATAGTTACTAAATACTACTAAGAAACTTGTTTGTTTTTACGAATACATCATCAATATGACGAACTGTTTCATATTGTTATTAATATTATTATATAAATGCGACCAAAATATTTATTCAGTGTTCGTGTTTCAATTACGCATGCAAACAATATTTGACCGATTTATAATTATTATATGTGTAATACTAAAACACGTAGCCACAAATCAAAGGTTTTAAATTTTATGATAATATTATCCTAGTACATGCTGATATGATCATTTAGCATAATATTAAGAAAAAAAAATGTACTCGGAAAGTTAACATTATTTTTCCTATTCCACATTTTCTCGAGCATTGGATTACCGTGAAGAATCCAAATACATTTCAATCAACAACATTTTTCTTCGTTCTATCCATTTATATACCTAATATTCTTACCTTAGAATGATCCGTTATAGACTTTAATAAATATTAAAATTAAAATAATTGTAATGGTTAGTTCTAATCGTTTAAATATTATTTTTCTTCCATCTATAATATTACAATACAGTAAGTTTTAACAAAATTTCCTGGTGAAAGCATTGCGCAAGCAAGTATACCACCAAGTTAAACAAAAAAACAAATTCAAAATAATAATTTTATCCTAATGTAAATGTATGGCTTATATGAGAATAAAAAAAATTAACATAGTAATAAGTACATATTGTATTTATTTATTTTTTTTTTTAATTATATTTATAATAAACGTATTAAAAAAGAACCGGATGGGCCTCGCTCTGCTGTACAGTAGGGGGTGGAGTGGACAGTGGACCTTGTTCATAGGATAGATCATTATAATGGATTTGTTAAATTTGAATGCAATGATAGGTATCATTGTATACGAATAACGATTCTGAACGGAGATAATATGTTAGTCTAGAATAGGTATATTATATATAAATTGAAATATTATATCAATATTTGCTTTTTAAACGTTTATAAAAATAATTGTTCCTGTGGATTTCAACAATTCTTCTATTACATTTTCAAGTATTTTGTATCAGCCAATTTTTTTTTTTTTTTTTTTTATCAACCATTATAAATAAAAGTTTTAAAAATCGAGTATTTTAAACGCCTATAAATATTTTAAAAATCAATAAAATATTTAGCAAAAAAAAATGACTTAAAGAAAATGCTTATTTTAATAACTGGTAAAAATTTCGAGTTTCTATGACATACACTTTTTGTATAATAGAATGTAATTAAAATCATTTGAGGATAAATCGTTATTTTATGCAATTTCTTAATAATTTAAATTTCAAACCATCATAAAATTGTTTCCTGAATGTCTGGTAAAAATGTATTTGTATTTATTTAAAAAGTAACTTATGGATAACCTTGTGTTAAAATTAATTTGAACCTGAAATATAAATAGAAAAAATTTTCTGAATTTCTAACTACAAAATAACTTGCAAATTATTCCAATTTTAACATATTTTATACAAATTTAAAATGCATGCCCTTATAAAAAAAAATTGTGTGCAATAAGTTACAAAGTATAACTTATAATTATCCTTGTATTAAATTTTCAAGAGTTTTTGGACCATTTAAGAATATTTACGACCTATATATAGTATATACAGACCTATACTAGCTGAGTTACCTGGTCGCACGAAAAAGTCATGACCGGCCATGGTTTTTAATGGAATACCATCGCACAGGAATGAAGCTGGTAAAATAACTCTTTTTCTTATTTCTGAAGGATCAGAAATTATATCAATTGTACCATTATATTAACTTCAATAAAGATTTAAAACGTTAGTTAATTATTTACATGAATATCAAAACATTATTACGAACATTAATTATTCTTATTTTTTAGCTAACGGCTGGCATTTGTTAAATACATAGCTATACAATTGAAAATGTATATAATAGTATAATTTCTATTTTAATATTTTAATTATAATTACGGCAATTTATTATAAACTATAGCTTATAGCATATATTATTTCATATTTGTATATTAGTATTTATCATATATTTCTATATTACTATTTTTATAATTTTAATTTACTATATCAAAAAAAAACCCAAATCATATTTTGGAAAAAAAAAATGTATTTTATTATATTTATATAAGCATATAATAGTTTATTTATATTTTAAACTTAAACTTAAAGTTAAAATATATAAAAAAATATACAATTGCATATAAATTATTAATTATCAACAAAAAATAATGTAAAAAATATATTTTTTAATATATCATTGAAATATTTCAAAAAGGTTGAAAGTTTTAAGTTTCAAATTTTCATACTCATAAAGCCATAACCATAACTATAAGTTATAATAATATAGTTCAATATGACATGTATTAAAAATAATCATTAAGAAGATCATGTTTACAGAAGAAAACGATTAATTTTGTTTTTTAAATAAAGACTTCAGTTTTATACGAAGTTTTAATTTACCTTTATAAACTATATATCCTTAAATCCTTAAATTTTGGTAAGTACTCATTTACGATTTTAATGATAGCTAAAATAGCTCATGTATATTATTATACGCTCTGTATTCTGATACTAAAATAATTCTCCCAAAGATTTTGCGCAAACGCTGAAAACGGATGATCCTTAACTACGTCATATCATAGGCAGAAAATAAAACATCTTCATTTTTTCATCTTTATTTTATAAGCATATAAATTATATAATATAATATAATTATATTATTATAAGAATACCTTATTTTATTTTACTGTGCACAGTGCACACATTACAATATAATCATAATTATATCGTCTAAAAAAAAAATTAACTAACAATATGTTTTATATTATTTTTAAGGTCAAATAAATTCCGTTCAGAATCATTTTTGGATCATAGAGATTTAGTAATGACTAATCGCTGTTACATTTCAAATTATTCGATAACATTCCAACTCCAGTCGTACAGTTTACATTAATCGCTTTTCAATTTTGCTTATATGAAATATAAGTGCAGACGTTACTTTGGATTTGTTTTAAATGTACTTTCATTGATATTATATTATGTACCTGCCGTGTTGAGTAGATGCATTTTTAAACAAAAAAAAAAAAAAAATCGGATAAAATACTCGATTAAAAATAGATGCCCTTGTATTGCATATTATATGATGAGTTTCAAAGGACACATGTCATCAATATAATTTCATTTTCAATACACAACTGTAGCAGGTTTTCTAAAATTCGTTTTTCTCCGCTCGTACAGCACCGTAGATTTGGAAATATATTTCGGTAGATTTTTTTCATGACACACAAGCTCGTTAAGTGTCAAAATGTTAAGATCATTGAAGTGTTCCGTTTATTCTATGCCGGCAGACCGAAGCAATTAATCTAACACAGATGGTCTGGAAAGCCTGTGTATGGTCTTAGAGCTAGAGGCTTTACGCGAAGTTGAGAGTTCCTTAATAACAGTCAGCTTAGTAATAATATTATGTGTGCAACATAAATTAATCGTTCAGTTTTCATTGCCAATTATGAACAGATTACTGAACTTAATAAATGTAGTTTCAAAACACTTTTCACATCATCGCGACCGCAGCGCAAATGAAAAATAAATTCATATTTTCATCTCGTTTAAACTACGTGATTATTAATTATTATTTCTTAGCCGATTTATTTTATGCGACCACGTAGACATCCACGCCATGACACTGACTCCATCGTTTAATAAGTTTCTTATAATACACTACTCTACTCTTGTAAACATTTTCAAACATACACGTATAGACTGTACGTGTACGTGTTCGTGTGTGTATGTGTGTGTCTGTGTGTATGTGTGTGTGTGTGTGTATGTGTGTGTGTGTGCGTATGTCGTTTTGAAACGAGAATGAGAAAAAGCGTTCGTAGCTCGTGTTATCGGTGAACCGCGTGGTGGCCGTATCGCATTTGGAAAGCCCTTAACACATTACGCACACACACACACACACACACACACACAAACACAAACACATTTATATACACAAGTGACGGTGTGTTTAATTAGGCGTTATTGTGCGAAAGTTTTCACCGTCACCATCGCTACACAGCTAAGCTCACTGAATGGAACAAAAAACTTTTTGTTGTCCCCTTTTCCTCAAACCAGACAATACGGGGGGAGGGGAATGATGTGCGACCCGTTCGAAAAACGTTGTTCGAGTTCCGGCTTTAGTGTACAACGTTGCCGACGATTGCGAAACGCGTAAAGCGTGAGGAGGAATCATGAAATGGAAAAAAAAATCCCTCGAGGAATTTCACGGTAGGCAAAGATAAAATAATAATAATAAATACCCGTGCCCACGTTTAACCGCACCGTTTTCGTTGTCTTTTTTTTCCCCCGATGAAAACTTCAAATCATGACAAACTTGTTTTATTTTTAAGTCGGAATTTTTTCTTCCACCAATTTCATATTTACGTTTGCGCGGCCGCCGCCACGGTCACGAATTTACATACGTCTACGTAATATTTATTTATATTTTTATATCGGGTGAAAATCAATCGAACGACCTGCATATATAGTTATAAATAGTATATGTTTGTATAGGATTTAAGACGTTTTAATTCACTCTTTATTATAAAAATTATTTTATTCAGACATTATACGACCCAAACGATTGGACAAGCAGAAATATTAAAACAAAATTAGGAATTAGGTATATATTAAAATACTAAATTCAAATGGTATATTTATCTCATATTAGCGTCACTACGAGTTATGATAATCTACAATTTTAACTTGAATGATATTTTTAAAATCGTTTACTTCCGAACGAGTATATTTATTTAACAATGTGCACTGAGGAAATCTTTCGGTGTTCAACGCTGTGTACGCTTATTTCCAATTGATTTTACCTAAACATTATAACGAAACTATTATAACGATTGAACGTCTTGCGATGTCATCTGAAACTGCGTACTGCGTCCATACAATATTTATTATTATTTCCTAATAAATCGTCGCTGTCGTCGTCACTCCATTGGGTGGTTTTAATTTATAGATACTCACTACAAATATGTTTATTCACCTGCGCTTGCACTGGCCTGTGTCAATATCTTGTTGTTGACTCAAAAACGATTTTCTCAAACAACGAGATGTAGCTTTCATTGCGAACAATGTGTACCTGTATAAAACCAATTTAGCGAATGACAAACGAAATCGTTTTATTTAGTTTTATAATTAAAAAATAAGCACGCTGTACGCACGTTCGATAAAACGTTATGACACGGATCCGGATATGGTGGATTTGGAAAAAAAATAAAAATTATTGCAATAATTCAGACGAAATGACGAGACTATACATAATATTGTATTATAATCGGTTATACGTAAATATATTATATCGTCGAAGAGATTCGGCAGATGTATATAATATATATATATATACCGTATATAGCTGTTGTATTATTTCGAAATATTCCTGTTGTCACACGCAGGCAGGTATAGTATAATATATTATGTTATAACGATTTCGCAATTCAATCAAATCATCCGCCGGCCTCGGCGGGGTTCCATAATATTATCTGCATGCGTATACAATACAGACACGACCATACGACGACGACCGACGGGTGCTCCGCGCGCGCGCATGGTTCGATTCGTGCAGCGATTAATGACAAGTCCGCCGGTGGCCTGATTTAATTAAAAGTTACACCGGTGAAATTAAAAACTACACTCCGTTTTTTTTTTTCTTTTCTATATTTATTTATTTATATTGCAGTTTTTTTCGAAACCTCTTCCAACCCTTAACGCACACGCTCCTCCTCTCACTTCCCCCCAACCGCCACTCGTCGTTCACCACACGCACGCTTGAGCTTACGCGTTCCGTTTGGCGACGTCATGTGCAAGCGAAAAATTACGAGACCTTACGTACAGCGCGGCGTTGGGGATGGAGAAGCTCGATCGGAACACGCGTTCGTGTGCGGACATAATTACCCTTTGATGGCGGAATACCTATAATAATAATAATAATAATAATAGTAATAATAATAATAGGTATAATTTAGTAGTGCTTCTCGTCGTCGGGGCGAAACGTTCCAAGACAATTATTACACGCCAACGGAATACAATATATATCGTTGCCGTTGTAATATGTATTTGAAAACATGAAAATCACGTGGTAACGTGTTACGAAACACGGCTTTGTCGTTGTAATATGTTCTATATTAAGACGCAGCATGGAAATATATTAGTAATTACTAATTAGTATAAAATATTAATAGCGATTTTCCTTTTTGAATAGGTTCCCGGAAACCGCACAAGTACTCTTATTTCGCTCTGTATTAGCATACGTTTACGTTTACAATATGGATATTATATAGGCACCTACCCCTCAATTTCTGAACGTGCGTGCGTAAATGTTTTATATTCACTGTGTGCAAAATAATCGAATTCAACTTCAAAATGTTTTATTATTTAGTTACAATTTTCAAATCCCAATATGACGATGTTTAATCATTACAACGTTTTGTAACTATTAAAAATGCCAATATTTTTCCATCAAAAAATTTCTGAAAAATGATTCTTAAACGATACGCCATTTATATACTTTTCATATTTTAATCAATTAATTAAAAGCGTGAACCGACGAGTAAATGCGCCTACAGGAATCGATATTGTAATTTCTAAGAGATATATATTGTACATTAATTACAGAACGGAAAGAAAGACCATTTTCATCACTCAGGCTTAATAATTTATTTAAGAGTCAAATGTCAAACACACGTATTTTTAATCTTATATACCTTTATAATATTCATAAATTCAGCATCAAATAATTAATTAATATCAAATAATATTTAAATATTCGTTTTACAAAAAATGCATTGTAACTGATACACATTTGAAAAATACAAACCCTGGGACATTTGTACACATAAATATTGATTTACTTTTAAAATAAGTTATTCAATAAATTATCATATGCGTAAAATAAACGAGCAAGGGAAAGCACACTCTGCGAGCATATATTTACTAACTTCCTGGTTGCTTAACGTAATTTATTAGTCTAAAATACGATCGAAACGACATTGCTAAAACGGTAAACTCGCGAAGCCCGTGTATGTCAACAATATAATATACCGTTGAGTTGTGATGGACTGACAGACGAGCGCACCGGGCATATTCATAAATCATGCGGTTACAGTGGTGGTCAAACGAAGGGGGGACAGATCCCCCCATGACCTTTTTCAATACATCATATTAAATATTTTTGACATTTTTTTATGTATATATATTTATCAACAAAAAAAAAGTGCATATTAAAAAATAAACCACATTTTCCCTTCATGACAAAATAATTTGACCACCAATGGCTAGCAACGTTTACTTCCAAGGCACGCGCGAGATGCAATTAAATCTATCCCCATATCAAAATTCCTTAAAGAAAAAACCATGTTACCCGGACCTATATATATATATATATATGTACCACAATGAACCCTACACCACCACAAAATCCTTCAAAAGCTGCTATTTGTATAAAAAAAAATCTCACATAAGAAACCATATCAAATGAAGTTAAAACCATATAAACACATAACGCATTCTTCAAATCCTAGGAAAAATATCAACTAAAATAATTAATGGACAATACTTGGATCATGTAAAATAAAATAAAAACAATTAACAAAAATAAATAGAAACCAATACAAATTAAATGATTTTTAATTTTCTATATGACTTATAGTTTATAAAAAAACACAATTCTTTACAAACATTTTAGCTAGCGCAAGCGAAACATAAATAATAAAGACATTATTGATTATTAGAATTCTGTTTTACTAAAAAATTTCAAATAATTCATTATAAAAATACTATCTTATTTCGTAATAAATATCTTACATTTTTATTAAATAAATCTTCTTAGAAATGCAAATTCTTGAAACGGCATGAAATTGACAAAGCTTGTTCGAAAATAAATGTTAAATACAATATAAAAAAAAGGTGAGATTCAGCGTGCAAATAGTCGTCTGAATATATTTCTTTTGAATTCAAAAGTAACACATAAATCACATTCAAAAAATTATTCTGGTGGAAATCCTGATGCATATTATAATATAGTGTTCAAAAATCTTAAACGCTCGTAAAAAAAAAAAAATACCATTAAATGAAGACAGCATAATAATTAATGTGTCCTGTATCCACACTTTACAAATAAACCATGAACAAATCTTCTTTGATTTAGGTCCGTTTTGCCGAAACCCATTTTGCCGAACTTTGTTTCACCAAAATCCTATTTCACCTAAACTCATTTTGACAAACTCCATTTCGCCTAATGATGAAATGATAATAATACAATATAAATATAAATATATCGTATTTTTTCTAATTTTCGCTGAATAATAATAATAATTGAAAAACAATAAAAACAATCGTTTTACATGTTTAGATAAAATACATAATCATTTTTCAGTTAAAAAAAATATATTATAAATATATATATAATAAAATAATTGTAACTAAATATTTAATTCTAGTTAAGAAGAGATAATAGATAACTTATTTTCTAGGCTAAAAAACATACATTTTTGAGCATGTATTTACTATATTATTGATTTTATTTATACTTATGATTAATATAATTAATAAAATTATTATTTATCGCTCTTTCACATCTTTTGGTATTTTTTTCTCCGCTTTTATATTTGATTACAAGTTTTTTGGGACAGAATACCAAGCTCAAAATTATGTTGTTCGTATTTTAGTCTTTTGATTAAAACAAATATATTTGAATGTGATCGATTATTATTAAGAGCTGCATATGACTCCTCGAAATAGCTAATTGTATTGTCCTCGTCTGGTCGTTCGTTGTGGTAGTATTTATTTAATTGTTTTATAACATGTCTGTAAACAAACTAGTTAAAAAAAAATATTTCTCAGTTATTTTTTTTTACGTTAAGAGTACCTCGAAATTAACATTTCACGAATTCAGCTCCATGCGTTTGGGTGACTATGCATTTTTATAACTCTTACGGTCGTTTGTGATTTTAATATTGTTTTTCCACTACATTTGTTAGTACATTTATGATATCCATTATTTTCATTGCATTTATCTATCCGGCGGTCAGATAGATAATGAGTAATTTATAAATAGATAGATTGTCCTATATATATATATATATATAATATACAGTGTGATTTCTTTTAAAGGTAACACTAAATAATTCTATCCAGTGACATCGGATTAATATGAGGTTTTCATTAGGGGATAGAGAACACATAAATACACATTTCTTGATGATTTTTACATTTTTAGATCTTTCTGTGTGCGCATGCGCAATACAACTTGCATTTTTTTAAATGCCAACAGCTATTTTAAATACCAAATTCGGATAGACCAAATTTTTTTAAGTCGATTTGGTCCTTTTTGTCATAGCTCTAAAATCAAAATTGACCAAATGGCAACCAGTCAAAATTTCGATTAAAATTATTGAATTTTTCAACAATCATACTAGAATTTTTTTAATTATTATGAAATGTTAAGTATTTTTTTTTTGTTTCCGTAGGTTTGCAGATATTATTAAATCATTTAAATTTGAATTTGTGGAATTAATTAACCTTAATTAGACGTAAATGTTAGTTAATTTACTAAGAAAAGATTAAACAAACTGATATGATTTATTTCTCATAACTTCTTAATAGAAATGATTAAAATTATAAAAAAATTGTGTTAATTATTTTAATCGTTTCTTGCCTAGTAAATGAACTAACATTTACGTCTTATTGAGGTTAATTTATTCCTCAAAATTAAATTTAAATGATTTAAAATAATGCAAGTTGTATTGCGCATGCGCACACGGAAAGATCTAAAAATGTAAAAATCATCAAGAAATGTGTATTTATGTATTCCCTATCCCCTTCCGAAAACCGTATATTAATCCGATGTTACTGAACAGAATTATTTAGTGTTACCTTTAAAAGGAATCACACTGTATATATATACTGTATAGGCTATATAGCATTCTATTACAACAAGATTTTTCACGGTTGGAAAACATTTTATACCTGCAATTAGTCATAAGCAATTTTAAAAATTGTTTCTATAACAGTGTAACACGTCTAAATATTGTGTGGTTAAGTTAATTGCAAGCTGAGTGTGATTATGCATACTCAGTATCCAATAATGAACCAATCGTACTTTCAACTATAGTGTACATTTGTAGCTAAATGTGGTAAGTTTTTCTTATTGTCAACCATAAGATTACAGAACGATAATTATTGTAAACTGTACCGCGAATGTCTACTTATAAACTTATCCAACTACCATCTAAGTAATGATCTGTTATTACTTAGTTATGTAACGTTCTTTACTAATACAAGTAGTTTCATTATAGCTTTCAATAGTATACACAAGTTAATTATAATTGCTGTTACAATGTTAAAATGAGATTTTTTTCAATCCGTACAAAAACCGATTTATGTATTTGGCGAAATAGGATTTCACGAACTGGGACGACACGATGTTCTCCTACTCGTGCGTCAGTCATACGTCATTATAACGTCATCTAAGTCAACAATTGTTAAAAAATCTATTTAATATAATACATACTTATTGTAATATTTATTACTCGAAGTGATTGAAGTTGTCAAAATCAAACATTGGTTGCTAAATCATAAATTCGAGCCCGGACGTATTTAAGGGTTAATTGGAAACAAAATATGTTAAGATACCATTTGATCGAAAGAGTTAAATTTTGAAAAGTCAGTTGTCATTACTATTATTATTATTGCTCGTTTATTATCTATACATTTGTCAAGTAGTGATTCAAAAAACTCAACTACAAAGTTAAAATTACAATTAATACCATTGTGAACATACCGAATTTAATCAAAAATATCAAACAGAGATGAATCATATTAACCTGGTATACAAAAGAGAGTAAAATTTAAGTTAATTACCAATATTGGTTTTGATCGCAATAATAATAGATTCAATTAATTAAATTTAAATTCAGCCATTCCATGGTATGCACACGATTTTAATATCATAAATCTTAAAATACCAGCTCAAAATAAATCGGTACAACATTCAAATAGTTCAATACTAATGGTATTTACTATCGTATTTTCCTATTTCCCAAGAATTGTATAATATAGGAAGTATTAGAATTGATTGCTAATATAATATTTAAAATATTAATCATTTTTATTTATTTTTTTATGTCTAATAGAAGCATAGTTAAACCTCATTTCAAATTTGTATTCAATTACTGAGTACACCTTTAAAGTGAAAATGGAAATTAAAATCCCACAATAATATGTATACATAATAGATATTACAAACATCCTAAGTATTAAAAAACTATAGCAATCCCTGTAGTATGTAAATTTCGTTTTGTATCAAACTCTTCAGTGCGAGTATTTTTATTTTATAACTAAATACAACAGTTATAACATTTAAATTTCAGAAACAAAATTAGATCATTATAGCTTGTTCGAGAATAAAGAAGAAATTACATATAATGTTTCTTTATATTTTCTTGTTTTATTTTATTTCGGTATTCGACTTCTGAAAAATAATCATTATTTAAGGATCACCGGTAATGGATTTCCAGTAAAAAAATGTAAGTACCTTAAAAGCGTTATTTGAAGATAAAAATCCGTTCAAAACAATTCACCCTGAATTTAAAATGAACAGAAAAGTAAACATATTATATCATACGCTGTATATACTTTTTTAATTTCCCGTTTCAATTCTGCAAAAAATCAATAAAAAAATTGAAACCAACAAAATTCCTATTCCTATTCTACACAATTAACTCTATACTTTAAACTGTGTTGTAATAATTATGTAGCAACTTTTAAACCACGTAGTTTCTATAAGAATAATATTATGAATCAAATGACGGGGAAAACAGCCGATAGTTAAGACGAATATTTATATTGCCTCGTCAAACCCATGTGTTCCAATTCGCATGATATACTACGAAATAGCGGTGCCCATTGTAAATATAACACCTAATCGATACAGCTACTAGCTGCTTTATGAAAATACAGTAGACGTAAGAAAATATAATAAGAGTGATCGAGAACTGAGCGGGGGAAGATTTAATTAATAAACTGTCAACAAAACAATATGTTAAAGACAATGATACCTTCATGTTATACCTATTTATTATTATATACATAATATATATTGTGTATAGAAGATAGGATTTTAGACCGAAAAATATCGTTAAATAATATTATTAACAATAATTCTTGTAACCATGGAGATATTAGTCACGGCGGCGGACAGATGGATGCGTAGCGGGCTTGCGAAATAATATTCTGTGCGTATAGTTCGACGCGGTATTACCCCGCATGTTAATCTGTAGATCGAACAATGTTTCGATAAAAATAAAACGGTCATACGTTTTCCGAATAATTGCGTTGGTAGAAATAATACCATATTCGTGTGCGATTTAATATCATTTCGTTATGACATCCGGAACGACCGACGCCGGAACCGTAGAGCGCACGTTCAGCTGTGCGATTTCGAAAAAATATTATCAACGCAATGAGGTCAGGAAAAAAAACACAAGACTTCGACCGGTGTGTGTTTTGGCGTACTACTTTCAGAAAATATCGTCACAGTGTCTCGTTGAATTATGTAAAGTCACCTTAAAATAAAAAATAAAAAAATAAATAAAATTAAAATTTCCAATATATATATATATATATATATATATACTTTTCATGTGTAAAATATAATATTACACACGTAGTTAATGATCCCTTTTGTGTGGGATGGGGTGGAACATTGCCAGTCACTTGAATTATTTTACAGGAACACTTGTCGATGTACCACTATCGAATGTACAGTATCCCTTAATAAGGCACTTGACCTTATTGATTGGAACTGTTTGAAAAAAACCACGATACTATGTAGTGTTGCAAGGCGCCCCCTAGTGGTGTAATTCTGTTTCGCACAATTACCTATGTACGTTTCGCAATATTTAAAATATAAACTATTATTTTCACAGTATTCACTTTTACAATAGCATAATATTATGTAACACGGTGCCTAGTGTTATAATAAAAATATTAGGTACATCATTTGAAAATACGATTATGATCATTTCTAAAATCAATTATTTCATAAGAGAATATTTTTTACCGATTAATTATAAATAATTTGATGATTTTACATATTATATATATATGTATGTACTACTGGCTAACTCACTCACCGACTTAGGTATATCAACGCACATTCTAAATGACCTAGTGTAAAAAAAAAATATTATTTTTTTTGGTTATTCGTACGAAATTCAAAATGTTCTTCGCATTTCCGGTATGAATATAAACCGTAATGATGCTATAATATTTTACGAAGATTATAATAATATAACAATAAGATAATTTAACCGAAGATTTTCAAGTTATACCCAATACGTAATGATAAATATTTCGAGTTCGTAATATTATAAATAGTCAAATAATAGTAGTGCAGATAGTAACTAAAAAGACTCTCGGTTCAGCATCAATGTCGAGAGTTCTTCACCCTTGCAGACAGTACTTTCAAATATAAATCCTAATTTTTAAACCATTTGGCTGATATTTAAAATCTTATTATCTTCGTATCTTCGTCAACTATTCATTTGGACCTTGCTTTGTGATTATCCCATTAAATTGTAATCGATATTTTATAGGCATACATATATATAAAAAAAAAATCAATAGTTTAATAGTAATAATAATCATAATACCATTATTTAATATAAAATTTGCATTGACAAAAGTTAATAAAATAAAATAGTTTATTATACTGCGCTAGTTTTTGATATAATATTATGCAAACAATATACCATTAGAAAACAATCACACAATGCACATATTTAACCGAACAAACACAGGTATGGATGATTAGTTACATAAAATAGTTTGATTAATAAACCAATGTCAACCTACTTGTATATGTATGTACTTCACTTGACACAGCGTTGTCTTGTGTAAATATTATCATTTGCAAGTGACGAATAAATAAATTGTCCATATGGTACAAGGATTTATATTGGCTTTTTACAACACTATCATTGAATATACTTCTTCGGAATACTAAAGTAAACATAATTCCTAATGTACATATTTAACCAAATGATCGATGTTATTTATTGTTATTCAGAATTGTATCAACATTTGTTTAAAAATCAGTGAACTATCGATATCTTGTTAGTTAATACCTTTAAGATACGTAGATAATTATATCTAGAAGGACATAAAAAAAACATTTTAAATCAAACATTTCTTGTTGTTTTTCCCATGAGTAAAATTGAAAATGAAAACTCAAAAATAGTGTTAAAAAAAGTAAAATATACACCACAAATCAAAAAACTAAAATAAAAGTTAAGTTTATAAAAAATTTAAATGCGCTATAAATCATAATTTTCTTGAATATTTACAACGATTCTATATGAATGCACTGAATGTAATGCATTTCGAATACGATGACTTATCAACGATTATTGCTTGGAAAAATAATACTGCTGATGCAACAAAAGTTTTAACAGCGCCAAGCTAATAACACACGTCATCAGTATCTTATTTGGACTTTTTACAGCTTACATTTAAATACCTAAAAAATAATAAAAGTTGGCCTTAAATTGTTTTTCTCTATAAAATTCGTTTAACCAATTCATTGCATGTATTACACACGATATTTTGTAACACATACTGAATACGATGGACCGTTCTAATTCAGTTTTAACAATCTATACATATTTTTAAATAATGTAATAAATAATTATACTATTATAATATTCATACTTAGAATATAAAATTATTGCTTGGTAATTTTTATTTTTTATTTTTTTAGAACAAGAATAATAGTTTGTAATTTCATAAATTTTATAAAGGCTCTCCACACGTATAATCGGCCAAGCTTCGTCTTCGTCGGTTCTTCGAATCTTTTTCCACACCATCATAGTTATTAAATTGCCACATGTCTTTTTTTCCTACGCATCGTCGTTTATCTTGCTTTCGTGTTTTTTTTTCAACGCCAACATAACAAATTGTATTTCCCAATATGAATTTTTTTTCATATTGCTCTATAAAAAAAACGCAGGTCTACTATTTCAAGAACCATATAATGTATGGCACAATTTTTAAAATCCTTTAATCATGGGTATGTTATTATAATAAACCCAATCCTTTTGTTCATATAAAAGCACGGAACGACAAAACAATAATTGTTATACGACCAAAATGGAATCAATTGTAAGTACGAATAGGCCCCACAAAATGTTTAATACTTTTATTAATATTATACATATAATAAGGAAAACGGAGAATGTATTTGATTTTGGTGCATGATATGTGATATATTTTTTTTTGTCTCTATACACGATTTCGACGAATTCTGGATTGTGCCCCGATTTATACAGTTCTATAACTTTTCTGAAAGGAAATTTTGTCTAGTTGGTACTATTGGGATGTAATTTCTTGATTTTCTCAATAGTTTCCAAATAATGGAAAAAAAACAGTCTAAAAAAATTTCAAAAAGTTCCCCCGGGCCCGTAGTCGGGATCAAAACTCGTTAGGTACTTGTTATTTAAGTTGTCAAAGCAACGCGAAAATTTTTCTGGATATACTTATAGTAGGTATACACCTATTATTATAAATATGTTTTTGTTCATTTTAATAAATTTAAACTGATCCACCAATCTTTTTCACTTAGAACCATACATTAATTTGATTGTACCTACGTTTAATTCTCACAAATCGATCGGGCAATACACATTTTATCCATTATACATTATACAATTAATACATTGTAAATCAGTTGCGATTTTGGCGTATTGCAGTGTTCAAATAATATTTAAGCGAAATTAAAACAAATTTGTACGACTTAATGACTCAAATATATTACACGTATAATATTTTTTATTCTATTTTGTGCGTTTAAAAGTATAATATTGTAACAATAAACTAATAACAGTTATCAAAACAATAGTAGTACAAACATCGCCGCGTGTCCATATAGAAAATATGAACTTATTATACTTATTTACGTCATACTGGATCATAGTAAATCAACACCAAACGATCTTAATCGACATCTGCAGCTTAAACATTCACAATGACGACGACGTGTGATATTCAAAATCATAATTAATATCAAATACGTTCGACCGTACACGATTTTATCGTCTATTATGATCAATATTTAACACTAAAAATAAATAAATAAATACTGATGTACGCAAAAACTATATCTTATCGGTCCATAATTCGATGTTGCGTTTGGCACTTTGCGTGTGAAATATATATAACGAACCCGAAGTATTACTCAGATAAAATAACAAATCGGCGAACGGCAATTTTCCAAAATACGTCTCAGTGACAATAGCTTTCCAAAAAGTATCGCAGTAGCCGGTAGCCGATTTGAAATGTCCAATTTGATAATTATTTTTTTTCTTCCCAGAACACGTGAGCAATTTACATGTGTGAGCAAATTAGGAAATTGTCGGGAAAACACTAGTTCATACTATATCAGATTTATTCAAATTTATGAAATACTGTTAAAAGGAGTTTGTTCTACAAGGGAAAATTAAAATTAAAAATCCGTGTACAATAATATACAGCACTGCGTTGTAATGATAATACGAGTATATATATATATATTTGTTTGTTTGTAGAAAAATTATAGCAGTATAGATTGATATTTTAAACCGAATAGATTGCAAACGTGCCATTTGAATAGTTTTAATTATTAAATCGCTATATTATTGCATCGAATAAACATTGAAAACCGTGATAGGTACTATACTATGTTAATATAATATAATTCAATCTCAACGTCCTCAATCGGTACGGCGAATTAAAATGTGCTTAACTATCGTACGGATATAATATACGGCTGACTATCGCATCATCACGACCGAAAAATTTAAATTTTCAAACAGCATTTTATGGTAAAATCGTCTTTATCTAAGCTGTGGTGCCCAATATTTCCTGTTCTATGCCTCTTTTGAAGATTTTCAAAAATCTTGTGCCCCACTCATCTTAATATCGAAAGAAAAAAATTGTCATCTTTTTTTATATATACTTTACAAATAATCTACACAATATTCGTTTATTGTAACATAATTTTATCAATAGGTAACAATAACGACAAACGGTCGTTATTAATTATTGTTCGTCTTTTTCCTACATAATAAAATACGAATATAAAATATAATATAATCAGAACAGTTTCACTTTGTGATGACCACTTGCGCCTCCCCAGCAATGTTTGTTTACACGTCCCCCTTGGGGGAAGAGGGGATGCACTCCTAGGTTGGGATACACTGGCGTGTAGCGTATTCCGCGTTATACCGTCATGCGTTCGCTATGGAACGGTGGCTTCAGCGAGGGCGCACCGCAACGGCCAACGGTGGTTGATCTATTGCACTGGTCTTGGCCGCACAGTGTTGCCGGCGAATTATCACGGTCGTCAACGGTTCGCAGTCGCGGTTTGCCGTCTCGCCTCGACTCGCCTCGTCTATGATAATGTAATGTGTACGGTCTCGCGGTACAATGCACCGCAGCGTGGGTCGGGTTACTCTTTTTTTAGATGCCATTGTCGTCGGGGTCGGACCGCGGGCGTACCTGCCACCTGCAAGTCTTGGCCGGTCGGAATTCGGCTTACAAAAGAGCCTCGGCCGTAATACTATTAGGTATATACACATAATATAATATGTATTATACCATTCTCCGCCGCCGTCTCTGGTGATGACTTCAGGTCGGTCCCGGTCGTAAATAAATACACTTTAACAACCCCTGTCACACTCTAGGCGTCGCATTTGTCACCGGTCATCTTTTAACTCCCGCGTATAGTACCTATAGTAGCCAGATTCAAGAACATATAAAACTACCTATACAACTATTTGTTCACGACTATGTACTGTACAATATATATATATATATATATGTGTGTTTATAGCATACACGTGTATAATAATATAATTGTACTGTTAACGGTTTAATAAATGTTGGCCCATCAAAGAACAATATAGTTTCATTTGATTTATATTCGCCTGCGCCCGTCTTGGTATTTCTATTCGCTAACAGCAACACTGGCCTTGCAATTCAAAGGAACTATTATAATGATAAAAGAAATTAGTTACATAGGCGATGTAGTCTGTCGGACGAACGTTGGTACGTGCTACGAATAGAGAGAGAGAAAGGGATAGTATAATAGCAACCGAATAGTCCGAAGGCGATCGTTGGGTTATACTTCACAATATACACGTGTCGATAAATAGGAGAAAAACATTATATTCAAGTTTATAAAAAGTTTATTATAATATTCAGTCCAAGGCGTACGTTACAATAACGTGCCACAGCTGAATGAAAAAGAGAAGTTTTTGTTATTATTTGTTTCGTTTTATAATCTGATATATACATATATGTAATCTGATGTTTTTAAAATACCTATATACGTTTTCAATTCCTCTTCTGTTCGTATGCATTTTAATTATAATCCTCTGTTTCGAGGTAACACCTAATCATCTTCAAAAAATAAATACTAATTGTATGTATGGACTTGAAACTTATAAAATATAATAAACAGTTTATAGTTTGTTACTTTAAAGCGATAAGAAGTATTATTTATTTACTATAATCGTACATGAAATTTTGCATGAACAAGCGATATTCATCAATTTTTCCTGCACAGTGCACATAACTTCGTGCTTACATAAATAAGCATGTTAATTGTATTAATTTGAATTATAATTAATTAAGAAAATTGTAAATACTATGAAGATATGTGCAGTTTCTTCCATTCAAGATTTTAGAACAATCGCATTTAGTAAAATCATTAGTTTAGTTAATCACTGGTTTAGTTAATAAATTAGAAAAAATACAAAAAATTTTTTTACGTTTTTACGCATTTAAAACTAATTACCCGTATAATAACACTATTGAAATTGCAAACTATGTAGGTTTAAAACCACTAAAAACTAGAAGATTAGTAAATTACATCACGTTTATGTATAAAATCCTGAATGGTGTTATCGACTGTCTTGAATTATTACAAAAAATTGGCCTTAAAGTACCCTCTTTTAATTCAAGATTTAACACACCATTCGCTATTCCTCATTCTAAAAATAATTACTTTACTAATAGTCCGGTGTGCCACCTACCAACATCATATAATTTAATTCATAATTTTGATTTTTTTTTCGACTCCTGTAATACTCTTAAGTTAAAAACTTGTGTTTATAATTTAAATCTAGATATTTAATTTAATTGTATTTAATTATTCTTAATTTAGCGATATTTAGTTTACACACTCTTACCCTTTGGGGTGTTAAATATTTATTTAATTTGAATAAGTATTATTATTATTATTATTATTAATAATAATAATTTAATTTTTATTTCACTTATATTATATTAATTATTTTATTTAGCATGATTCGTAAACGATCCAAATAGCAGTTCGGGTTTAATTCCTTTATAGGGTTTGGGCGTTCTATTCTAAACGAAATAAATTGTTTTATATATGTCTAATACTTGTCTAGGTCAGATGAAAAATAATCTATTACCTTATTTTGCAGTTGTTAAAATGATCATGCCATTTTATCAGTAAAGCATTTTTCGGCCATTTTTTGACAGTTAAATATAAATCAAGTGACTTAATCAAATCTTGAATATGATTAATTCAAAAATTATAGTAAAATTGTTTTGTTTTTTTTAGATTCTGAACGGAGTGATGGAATCTATTGATTTTACAATGATGTGTGTTTTTTTTTTTTTTGTGTCTGACGACAACTTTTTTTGCAGTAAAAATGCTTCGATTTGCTTATACAGCAACTTTTCTGAAAGAAAAGTAAACGTAAATGGTACTTAAGTGAATCAAAAATCCAACTTTTTTAACACTTTATGCAAAAATTGAAAAAAACGTTAAAAAAATTACGAAAAACGGGAAATTTTACGCAAAATCACGTTTTTACAAACTACATTTTTTTAAAATGCTCTAACTCGAAAACAAAAAACCGCAACTACTTGAAATTTTCACCAAATCTTTATATTGGTGTTTTCTATACATGGTTAAGTTTTCAAAGTATTTTGACTTATTTATAGACAATTTAAATTTTCGATTTTTGTAATTTTTTTTTTTTTAAACACCTATAAAATGTTTTTGGTTGGCCGAAAACTCTCAAAAATTTAATACAAGGTTTATAATAAGCTTATCTTATCTTCACTAGAAAATATCGGTGATCCTTTCACTCAAATTTTTTTTATAAGCTCGTAAAGCTCAAATTTGTATAAAATGTGTCAAAATCACTATAATTTGCAAGTTATTTTGTAGATAAAAATTCATAAAATTTTTTCTGTTTATACTTAAGGTTCAAAA